>CM044105.1:16762547-16915454 GCA_024174645.1 Lemna minuta
CAAAGAGGATGGAAGGAGAGATGACCGTGCTCAAGACTCGAGGCAATAGTCAAGAGCAGGAAATGACAGCGTTGAAGACAATGCTCGAGGAGGTTTTAAAGAGGCTACCGCCCACTAAAGAGAAGGCCGCGGGTAACCCCACCGGTGGTGCCCCAAATCGCGAGGGCAACTATGAACTGACCGCGAATGGTCAGCAGATCCTTGCGAAACCAGCCGACTTACCCAGTTTTGATGGATTGGCACTGGAAGGATGGATCAGGCAGGCAGAGAGGTATTTCCATCTCAATTCGGTCCCCGACGCAAATCTATTCCACACCTTGGCAGTCTATATGGAAGGGGCCGCACTCGAGTGGTTTATATGGATGAACGATCGATTCCCCTTTCGAGATAGGCAGGACTTCAAGTCTCAGCTGGCCAAGAGATTTTTAGGGAGACCATGCAGGCAGCACTGTCCATCGGCTGATGAGTTTGAAGCAGGAAACCTCGGTTCTGGGTTATCGGATGCGGTTTGAACAGTTATCAACATCTCTACTGAGGTGCTGGACCAGGCATATCTCAGAGGGCTGAAGAATGACGTCTGAGAAGTTATTGCAGTCCACAACCCTTTGGGCATCCGCGAGATCATGGACATTTTGTTACAGGCGGAGTGACAATTATAGCCTATCTATACAGGGTGCAGACTGGAAGGAGCTCATGATTCTACCGTATCCTCAATATGCACCTATCAAGCTTCCACGAAACAGCCTCCTGTGTCAAGACTTGGGTTCAATTATAAGGGGGTTAACTCAACCTACTCATCAGAAGGGTATCAACAAGGGAGTCAGAGTTATCGTCAAGGCCCCCACCCAAAGAAATTCAACAAGCTAATGGAGCATGAATTCCAGAAAAGGAAAGAGAAAGGCCTTTGCTACCATTGTAACAAGAAATTCGGCCTGAGGCAGCAGTGCAAGAAGGAAATCCATATTGTCATCATGGCGGAGAGTCAACAAGACAAGCAAAGAGGATGATGGGGATTGAGAAGAAATCGAAGTTTTCCCAGCAAATGAAGAATCTGAATGTAGTGCATGTCACCCTGAATTCAGTCGTGGGTCTTCCCCACACCGGTACGATGAAGCTTAAGGGAGTTGTAAACACACAAGAAGTCAACATACTCGTGGACTGTGGGGCGACACATAATTTCATATGTACGAATGTAGTTAAAGCTCTGGATCTACCCTCTTACGCAATGCAGAACTACAGCATTACACTAGGAAATGGAAGCATGATACTTGGGGCAAAAGTCTGCAGAGACGTGCTAGTTATGCTGAGTGGGGTGTTGATTGTACAGAAATTCCTACCCCTCGAGTTAAGCTCCAAACTCTAGGCTGGGAACATTTTAACTTCGCCATGATTATGATTTTCTTTTTTTTGAAATGAATTCGCCATGCTTATGATGAAGTTCAGGATGGGAGAGACAGTCCACCACTTCTACAGCTATTCATCCTTGGTCAAAGCACGGGTTTACATGAAAATAAAAAAAGCACCCCCGTTATGTCAAGGGGTGATGGTTGAGTTTTATCAAATCTCGTCGGTGGAAGGAAAAGAAATCGAGCTGGCGCCTGGGAAATGGGAGATTATGTTGAAGAATGAATTTCCAATACCCTTTGAGCCATGGCAAGGTCTGCCGCCAGAGAATAGTGTCAACCACTGCATCTATCTATTTCTAAAAGCCAAACTAGTGAATCAGCGATCGTACAACTACTCTCATTTCCAGAAAAACAAAATTGTGAAGATTGTCGAGGACTTGATTACCACCGACATCATCAGACCCTCCTCTAGTCCCTACGCAAGTCCGACGCTCTTGGTAAAGAAAAAAGATAGCAGCTGGCATTTCTGTGTTGACTATCGAGGCCTACATAAGTTCACAGTAACCAACTGGTATCCCATCTCTGTCGTGGATGAGCTACATGGAAGTACCATTTTCTCAAAAATCGATCTCAAATCAGGGTACCATCAAATTTGTATGAATGAAGACAATATCCCGAAGACGGCATTCTGGACCCATCAAGGACATTTTGAGTTCAGGGTCATGCCTTTTGGTCTTTCCAATGCACCTACCACGTTCTAGTCTCTGATGAACCATTTATTTGAGTCATTCCTATGGAAGTTTGTATTGGTATTCTTCGATGATATCCTTATTAACATTCAGAATGAAGAGGAACATCATTGCCACTTGCGCACGGTTTTTGAAGTTTTGGACAGGAACTCCCTTCATATCAACACAAAAAAGAGCATCTTTAGGCTTCCACGAATCAAATATCTAGGGCACTGGGATTTTTCACAAGGAGTGGCCCCTAACCAAGACAGGATTTAAGAACTGGTTGATTGGCCAACCCCTACTTGTGTCAAGGACCTGCCTAGATTTTTGGGTACTATCGTAGATACATTCTGAGTTATGCCATCATTGCCTTTTCGTTAACACGGCTGCAAAGAAAGACCCATTCTAGTGCTGCCTGGAAGTGGAGGAGGTGTTCCGCAATCTCAAACTGGCAATGATACGGGCGCCGGTCCTAGCACTCCTTGATTTCAGGAGTCTGTGGTAGAAACCAAAGCCTCAAGATCGAGGTTAGGAGCTAAGCTGATGTAGGAAGGAAGACCGATGACTTATTTCAGCAAGGCCTTTACGAACAAGATCAAGCTAAAGGGAGCATATTAAAACGAATTGATTGCTATAGTGCTTGCCATGCAAAAGTGGTGGCACTATTTGTTGGGGCTCAAGTTTATTATCAAGACAGACCAATATAGCGTGAAGTATCTGCTTGAGCAGAAAGAAGTTCCAGAATACTATCAGAAGTGGGTAATCAAGTTGATGGGTTATACCTTTGATATTCAATATAAGGACGTGAAGACGAAAACGACAGTCGATTCTCTAACAAGCAATCCAACACTGCTACAAATACACATCAATTCGTGGGTTGCCTAGAATGTTGTGGACCTGGAGGCCATAAGATTAGCAGTGGAACAAGATCTGAAGTTGGCCAAAATCAAGCAAGAGTTACTAGACTGCATAGAAGAACGACTAGGGTACCAACTACAAGGGGATAACTTATTCTATAAGGGATGTCTGACAATACCAGCCCTCTCTCCCCTCACAACTAGGTTCCTAAAGCTATTTCATGACAATCCCATTGGCGGCCACTTGGGGTTCTTGAAAACTTATTAGTGACTCAAGCAACAACTCTATTAGAAGGGTATAAAATTGGATGTCAAAAGATTTTTTTTTTTTTTTTTTTTTTTTTTTGAAAAAGAGAGCAGATCACCCGAATCGGCGAACCGCCATACAAAGAGGCAACTAGGCCAATAGGATGGCCTATTATGCCCTCTCTCCCCTCTAACTCTCACATGTGCAAAAACTACGCACCAACAAACCTCTCAACATCGTGAATTATTCCCTCACTTGATACCGCTTTCCCCTCAAAGACCACCTCATTACGGTGTAGCCATATGGCCCAAATCACCGCAAACCTTCTTCCCCGATCTGCGTCGTGACCTCTTCTTCGCCTCGGTATTGTCGCCCAAAATACGGAACTTGACTTGATCTCGGATAAACCTTGACTGGCCCATACCCTGGTCGCAATGGGACATTTGAAAAAAAGATGCTCACAGTCTTCCTCCTGTTCTCCACACAACATGCACATGGCCGACCCGACTGAGACTAAATATCTATGTCTCACTCATGTCAATACCCGTTGTCTAGCGAATGTCCATGCAAAAATGGCCACCTTATACGGTAGTCTTTGTTTCCACACATCGCGACATGCACCCAGCATAGTAGGGTCTTCTGTTTGGGACGTCCTCAACTGTCAATATAGCCCGCGAACTGAGAATGGCTCGTTTCTCCATATCCAACCATCCGTATCACCCTCCCTAGGCCTCCGCCCCTCTAAAATCTGCTGCATATGTATAAACTCCCCAACCCTCTGCTCCGATAAATGCGCCGCTAGTGACGGGTTCCATCCTCCATCCCAACATTCCTTGACTTTACCGTGCGGGTGAGGGGTTAACGCAAAAATTCGTGGGAACCTCCCTCTTAGACACCCCTTATCCGACCACTCATCTAGCCAAAATCGAAATAACGCCCCGTCCCCCAGACTTGCTGCAAAAAACTTTTGTATGTGCGGGACCACCTTCCCTAGCCCCCGCCAGAAAGCCGATGCTCCCCTCACTCTGACTATCATCTTGTCCCAAATCACGCCTGCTCCATCTCTATCCCGCATCACGGCTTCGATCAGATCCTCCTGCGGGCCTACAATCCTTTTCACCCATTTCGTCAGCAGTGCTACGTTCATCGTCTTTAAATGTGGCACCCCTAGGCCACCCTGATCAGTTGGCTTACATATATCGTCCCATGCTACTAAAGCCAACCCCCTTCCCTCCTTCGACCCTGTCCAGAAAAACCTCCTCATAAGACCACTAAGTTTTTGTTCGATACTCGCTGGAATCTTGAATGTAGATAAATAGAAATTTGGAATTGCTGCCAATACAGACTTCAGCAACACTAGTCTGCCCCCTTTCGATAAGACTTTAGCTTTCCACCCCTCTAGTCGTTGTTTAACCTTCCTGACTACACTCTGCCAATCTGCGCCGCGGATTTGACCCGTAGAAAGGGGCAGCCCCAAATATCGAATGGGCAGAGTCCCCATCGGTGTTCCCAAAGCCTGCGCACACAGGCCCTCCTCGTCTCGTGATAGCCCAAAACCTATAAATTCTGATTTCTCTCTATTAAGTCGGAGCCCAGAGCAATATGCAAAAACGTCCAACAATGCCGATATATTTTTGGCCTCCTCCACTGCCCCTTCCATAAAGAACAGCGTATCGTCCGCATACTGCAACAATGGGATGCCCAACGATTGACTCTGTGTCTGAAAACCCTTCAGACTCCCCCTTGCGCAGGCTTGGGCTGCACTACTATACAACACATCTGCGGCCAGAATGAACAACATTGGGGCTAATGGACACCCTTGCCTAATACCTCTTTGTGGCCGAATCCACCCTCCTGTCGGCCGCCCGTTTACCAAGACTGAAAACGACTGAGACGTCACACACCGCTTCATCCATTTGATCCATTCCTCCGGGAAACCCCTCTTCCGTAAAACCACCCACAAGAATCGCCAATCCAAAGAATCACATGCCTTCGCGAAATCTACCTTCCACATAAACCCCTTCGTTCCTTGTGCCTTCCATGCTGCAAGAATCTCCCCCGCCATGACTACGCTACGGTAGTTGCCTCCCCGGTATAAATGCATACTGAAACGGCCCGATAATCGCTCCGATCACCTCTCTCAGCCTGTTCGCCAATACCTTGGCAATTATGAGGTAAATGGAATTAGATAGTGCAATAGGTCGATAGTCATTGATACTTTCAGGCCCCTGTCTCTTCGGCAACATAAATAAGTACGACTTATTAATCTTCTCCATATTGGCTTGAGGGGATCTTAATTCCTCCAGTGTGGCAATAACATCACCCTTGACCAGATCCCAGAATTCCTTGTAAAACAATACTGGTAGTCCATCAGGCCCTGGAGAGCCTTCACCATTCAGTCCCGCAAGGGCTGCCTGCACCTCCTCCACCGCGAACGGCCGTACCAAGCTATCCCGGTGATCTGCTGTGAGCTGCGACACCCCCCTTCCTGTCCATCGCCATCGACTTGGTGCGCCTCGTCGTGTCATCGCCCAAAAATGACCCGCCAAGGCTTGGCCTGTTGCCTGCGGTCCAATATATTGTTGCGTACCAACTCTTATCCTTGATATCTGATTCACTCGCCTCCTCCCATTCGCTGCAAGGTGGAAAAATCATGTATTTGCATCACCTTCTTTCAACCACAACTGCCTCGACCTTTGCCTCCAATCCATCTCCTCCTTTTTGTCCTCAGCTGCCACCACTAATCTCCATTGCCTTCGGTTTTGCACTTTGCTCTCTATGAGTCCTCGCCTATCCTCCACGTCATCGAATTCTCTGATCTTTGCGAGAGCTTCCCCTCTCACCTTGCAACGTGCCTCTCGAATCGTCCTCCTGTATCTCATTAAAAGCTTCCTCACCCTGTCAATGCATCCCGTCAACTTTACTGAACCCGTCTCTAACCCATCCTGAGGTTTCCACAACTCCATAATCCCCGCCTTGAAGCCTCTTTCCCTCAGCCACGATTTGTCCATCTTAAAGTATGTAGTACGGCCTTGCCCTTCATGCGTCTGCCATAGGATCGGACAATGATCCGATATCGGTCTCGGCAATGCGACCACGTCTGCCTCCGTGAACCTTTCCATCAACTCTACTGAGCACAAGAACCGGTCTAGGCGGGACCTATACGACGGACCCGCTTCACTATGCCAAGTGTAATTGCAATCCTGCGGCCCCATCTCTTGTAATGCCGCCCTGGCCAAAAACTCCCAAAACTCCTCTGAGCCTTGATCTCGTCCCCCGGTTCCATCGGGTCCTGTCGTTGCGACCAGCGTTACATTGAAATCCCCTCCAAACAACAACGGTATGTCCTGAAATCTGTCCACTACCTCGTCGAGCTCCTCCCATAGTCTCCCCCGACGGTTCGCGTACACGGGTCCATAAACTGATGCAACCACAATCTTCAAAACATCACTCCTTGTCAACTTGGCCGCGGCAACAAACTGCCCGTCCCACACCTCCTCCTTTTCGTATAATCCCTCATTCCAGGCAATCACTACTCCGCCCGATCGTCCCGTTGCCTTCACTGCATGATACCCCTCCAAGAAGTCCCCTCCGACCATCCTCCAATCTTGTGGCTCACATGTTTCCATCCACGTCTCCTGCAAACATACTACTGTTGCACCCCACTCTCTCAGGTACTTGGCCACGATCCTCCGCCTCGTCACGTCACGAAGCCCACGAACATTCCATGAAATGCACTTCATGGAGAACTGTGCAAACCCCTCTCGCCCATCTGACTGTCTATGAAACCCCCACACTCACCCATGTGGGCTCTCCTGATTTCTGCTTCCTCCTCGGATGTCGGTATAGTCTCGGGTACGATTGTTGCACTCTCCTCCCCTTCCATCTCTCTAACGACTTCTCCCTTCTCCTACATCCCCTCCATTTGCATGGAACACCTGTCCCCCGCCCGAACCATCCTCCACCGCGAGTGCACCCTCATCTTCCCACCCTTACCCACTGCCGACCATATCTTCTCTCCCCCATCCCCCTTTATAAATAGCTTCCTCCTCTCATACCAAACATGACGTCGAATGATATCCCCCTTTACCGACCTCTTGCCCCTCGGTCTCGTCTGCATTTGGGAACTTGTCCTCCTTCTTTCCCCCATTCGACTTCCTAGACTTGCGGATATTCGACCCCTCCCTACTCACAGCAAGATCCGCCCGAAACCCTCGAAATTTCTTCCTTCTCATCCCTACTCTCCCTCCGCTTCTCCGTCCCCAGCCCCTTCACTATCAAACTCCCTCCATCTGCGGCCATCGCCTCCTCTCCATTCACATACTCGTCCCTCCGGCCTGCTGACTTCCCACCGGTTCGCCCAAAATCCCCTATTGCTGGTGGCACCGGTGGCTGCCGCTCAGATATTTTCACCGTAACCATCCCTTTGCGACTTTGGATTATGACTGGTCGAAACATCCCTTCTTCCTTCTCCATTTCCACATCCAATACCGTCAGATTCGGATCGCCTAACTCTAAACCGGTCGTTATTATGCCTTTCAACCGCCCAAAGGCCTTGACGACCGCCTCCATGTTTTCCTTGGACCGAACAGTGGCCGGCATCCCCCTGACGTCGATGATCGCAGGCCTAGACACGTTCTCCCTTACCTTGGCCGTCCATATAATGCGCTGCCATTGTACCTTTGCCTTACCGATCATTTGCTGTCCTCCACACAACTCGATACAATCAGCCGGAGAAATCTGTCTTATAAGGATCTCATCATTCTCTAGCTTCCTCACTTGTGAACCCGCGAGATTCGGATATCGTGCCGCAAATGCCTTGCTTAATTCCTCTTCCTCCACCTCTCCTTCCACAATCTCGCCGACTAGACATGCCACACGAGGAAGGTCTTTCTCCACCCCTTTACAACTGCCCCGATCCTCCTTGCACTTTATCGCCACCATTTGGCACGTCGCCTCATAGTGCCCCACCCCCCGACATTTTCTGCAAACAATAGGATCACGACATTCATCTTTATAATGGCCCCTTCCTAGGCATCTGAAGCAAACGTCCCTCTGCCCTGGCGTCCTTTGCATCCCCCTTCCTCTCCCCCCGATCCCCTCGTATCCATTTTGTCCTCCATATCCCCCGTTTGCTGTTTGCCGTAACCCAGATTCGCGTCGCCTTCCCACCATCGTCCATCCTTCCTCCTCTGCCCCAGTCACCCTGACTTGCTCATTAATATTTTGGGACGGCAATCTTAGAGCCTGCCTCACATAGCGGCCTGTTGTCGCTGAAGGATGTGGGTATATCAGGTTTTGCCCCCTGTTACCTCTCCTGGATACTAGCCCATTTCGTTCATCATTTACTAAACCTCCTTGTGGAGACTTCCTATGATCGTCGATGATAGAAATGTGAACTTCCCGCCCTCCAATAACTTCCTGATTCATACATGCTCTAGCCTCTCTCGCGGCTTCTGAATTTTGGAACTTCACGAACCCAAAGTCTCTACGCTCCCCATTGTAGACATTCCGTGGAAGATATACATCCACCACATGGCCAAACTGCTCGAAAGTGCCTCTCAGCCATACTGGACTGACCGTCCTTTGGAGGTTGCGTATGAGCAAGGTGGCCTGGCCTCCTTGGTGTCGAGACCATGGCCGATCCCCGTCTTTGGAGACATGTCGAGACCATGTCGAGACCAAAGCCAACCTCTGCAGGCTTCCTCCCCCTTCCCCCGCTCTCCTTTCTGGACTCGGATTCTCCCCTTTCCCTGAGAAATATCTTCCATCCTGTCCTCCCAAGCTCCGACGCCCATCCTGTCCCCAACGCCTCTGCACCTCGAAATCTGGATCCCGCCGCAACTGCACTCCCGTAAAACCCCTATCGCGATCGAACTCAATTTTTCCCGATTGCGACCACCCGTTTCCGTCTTCTCGGGCCGCACCCTCTGTTTCCTCGCGAAACCTACCGGCCGAAGCAAGACCATGCTCCCGTGACTGCCTTCGCGGGACCCTCGCGTGCGACGACCAAATCTGCACCCGCGATCGCGATCGCGATCGCCACATTTCTCCGACCAAGATCCTTCTTCCTTCTATACCCGCCTCGGATGTCAAAAGATATGTCAGCGCATGATAGATCTGCCTACAATGCAGAGCATCGACCCTAGCTCTCACGGGGACTCTCCAACCAATCCCCATTTCCCTCACAGATATGGGAAGAACTGACTATGGACTTTCAAGAAGGTCTACCCAAGTCCAAAGAATAGGATGCCATACTAGTGGTAGTAGACCGATTCTCTAAATATGCCCACTTTATCGCCCTTCGATATCCCTTCTTCGCACCCCAAGTGGCTTTCCTATTTACCAAAGTAATACAGCTGCATGGTTTCCCCAGTTCCATCATCTCAAACCGAGGCAGCATCTTCCTCAGCCTATTTTAGAGAGAGTTACATTGACTTCAAGGCATTGAATTGAAGCTCAGCTTGGCTTATCATCGGGAAACAGACGGCCAAACGGAGGTGGTGAACTTTTGCCTAGAGAACTACCTCAAATGTTTCGTCTTCAATAAACCCAAGGAGTGGGTTAATTGGTTGCATGGTGCAGAGTATCACTACAACACCTCGTTCCACACTGCAACTCAGATGAACCCCTTCAAGGCGAATTATGGTAGAGACCTGCCTAGAGTCATTATGGGTTCCCCAGTTCGTGTATTGATTCAATTGACCAGATGCTATGAGACAGAGATAGTACCCTAAAGTTACTCATATCTAATGTCCACAAGGTGCAGACGAGGATGAAGAATCAGGCAGATAAACATAGAAGGGAGGTGGAATTGGAACTAGGGGATTGGGTACTTTTTAAGATTCGTCCCTATCGCATGCGCTCCGTATCAAGACACCCTAATGAGAAGCTAGGACGAAAGACTTTTGACCCTTATGCAATCAAAGAATGGGTCGCTAAGGTAGCATACAAACTCGACCAGCTGGATGGGACGACTCTTCACCCCACCTTTCACATCTCCCAACAACAAAAGACCCTAGGGTTAGGACATGATCACATCCATATCCTAATACCCCCACTCAATGAACAGGACAAGATGCTTAACCAGAGGACATCTTATCGGCAAGGACATCACGCAAGGGGCCCGAAATCCTTATTAAATGGTGAGACCTTCCCATCTTCGAAGAATCTTGGATGACTATTAAAGAGTTTCGAAAGCAGTATACTGGGTCACACCTCGAGGACAAGTTGAAAGTCATGGGGGGAAGAATTGATAAGCACCCCGTGGTGACTTATCAAAGGAGGGGGGCTACCAGACATACCCCTCCTAATTAGACCCTAATCAGGCCAATGAACAAGGCAGTTACAAGTCAAGGAATAAATGGGTTATGAGACAATTACAAATAAAGCGGAAAGTCCTGAGCAACAACGGGCCTGTAAAGAATGAGGACCCTCCCCCCCCCCCCAATCTAGAAGGGGGAGAAACTACCCCAGCAGGTAAAGGAGATTCTCCTGGCCAATTTCGGTTTCTCCTGGGCGCCGATTCAGGCCAGGAGGTCTGCTAGTATCCTCGCTCACTCCTCTTCCTCAAGCTCTCTTGCACTCTCTCTCTCTCTCGCATCAGCTCGGAGCACGATCACGCACGCGAAGGTCGTGAACTCGAAGGTACACTCGATAGGTACACTGTGAATTTCTAGATACCTATCAGAGATAGCTTCTCAATGTCTTTGGGGTGCACTCCCACCTGCCTCCACTTGATCCCTTTTGTCTAATATTGAAGTTCCAGGCTCCCACCTTCGGTTTGACGCCCTGTATTTGCCCAGAAACCCTCATGCTTGGTGATGTCTCTCCCCTTGTCCTATCTGCTAGCATTACCTCCTGATGAACTAATCCACAAGGCTGCTGCTTGCCCAAAAATCGTGTGATATCTCCTTCATTCATCACCCTCTTGCTCTGCCAATAGGATATCTTTCCCAGAACTACCAGTCCACGCCTCCAAACTTCATGAAAGAGTCGGCACCGATGGAGGGGATTTGCAGTGATAGCCTGACCCTGAATATGCCCATAGAACCTCGCAGGCTGACCTCTGGTGGCAGCTGGAAGCCATCAAGCATCCCCACTTCCAATACCACCATGTTGGGATCCCTAGACACTAGACCTGTTCAGATAAGACTGCGGAATCTCCTGAACATAATGATCATGGCCTCCATCATCTGTCCGATATGGTATCTCATTGGGACCCCTCTTGCTTCTAAGACAACTGCCATTGGCTCCCCCACACCCTAAGCTCAATCATTCGATAGAACTCTACACCACCATACCGCCACACACTGATTGACGATCTGTGTGCACTGCAACCTGCAACATATGCCTTCATCAAGACACCACAGATGAGGAAGGCGCTTTTGTCTATCTTCGACAGCTCTGCCCTGTTTAGTGCCAGAAATTTCTGCCAGATCTCGCTCTGGACCTCCTCCACTGCTATGGTTCTATCTCTCAACTCTCCCACCAGACCTCTCAGGAGAAAGCTTCCGCACAGTGTTGCCTCTCTGTCTACTGCCCAGTCCCCTGCAGGCTCCGGACTACCCCCTTTCTATTACGTATTTTATCATCGGAAGATCCTTATACCCTAATGGATATAAGTCTCCTCCTCCAAAGAGTCACAGACATAAATCTTAAAGATCGGAAAAAGGGGCTCACCAAGGTCCCCTTTCCTTTCTCTAGACCTTTTCTCCTTGGGAATGCAAATTGACAGCGCCCTGACACCTCTTTAGCTCTGGCAAATTGGTGGATCCCTACATTTTCATGTGTAATGACCCCCATGCCAAGCATCAGAAACAATCACAATGCTTTAGACAGTTGTTTGGTTCTGCATACTCTTGCAGCCCAGCCCCACCATCTGCTAGAGGCCTGCATCCATGTCTGTCACTTCACCCCATGGGGCCCCTGTCAATGATGTCCACACGGCACATCACCCATATACCAGCACGCATTCAGCCCTTTTTCTGCCGCTTGTTCCCATTTGGTATTAAAAGAGCCAACCCTTGCTCCTGTGGGGCTCAGTGGGTATGCCTCTGCCACTATAGCCTTTCCAATAATGCAGCCTCCCTTCATTTCCACCTGGGAGATGCTCATATCGGCCTCCCTGTAGTGCCATTGGCACAATACTCTGGCTTGTCACCCCTGCTGGTGGTGACTCCCTCCAATGTCCGGGCTGTTCCTGCGACCACTTCGTCAAAAACCATTGATCTGTCAGCATGCCATTTGGCCACTGGGACACCTCTTGCAATTTGTCTCTTCTTCTCTGTTGCCTCTCCATCACCTATCTCCTATACATCCCCAATGGCTGTCACGAACCCTCTGCTCACACCAGGATAAATCATGCACATGCTCTACTTGCCAAGGCTCAATCCTGCTCTGTATGGTCAAGTTTAAGGTTTCCATGCATCACGCAAGCCCTTTCCCTCACATCACCCTCAGCCCAAGGGCCCACATGACTCCCTTGCATGCATAGCCCTCTATAGGGTTATCATTTACTAAGAATAGGGTACTGATATAATTAAGTGCTATGATGGTGAATTTTCCTCTTTACCAACAAGTATTTAAGTACTACATAAGGAACCCTTTGCACGATTGATAAAAAGTTGAGAGCATACTTGCTTGAAGAGGACTCCATCAAGTATTCAAAGTAGCCTTCCCAGAAACTGATGCAGATACAAGAACCAAAACATCAGTAATGACCCATTAACAATGGAAGCCACATTGTATAAACTGAAAAATATTGTAATGCAATAATAATTTGGGAGAAAAGAGAGTATAGGAAGGAAGCCAGGAAATATCAGCTAGAATCCCCAACAATAATAGCTGCACTGTATAAAATGAAAAAGATTGTTGATACTAGATATTTGAGAGCCATTATAATAGATCTGTTATGTTGTAACAATTTTCTGTGTAACCCTATAATGGGGCACCTGCTGAATAAATTGCTGCTTTTATTTTTTTCCAACAACTACTTTGAGAACATTTTCCGTCAACAGCCCAAGGAATTCAGGTGATTCTGACAATAATAATATGATTATAAATTCAGGATAAAATCAGGATAAGTAAAAAAGAAGGGAAATAACAGTTCAGACAGTGAAAAATGGAAGGCATATCATAGAAACTGCAGAAGATTATGATGCAATTACAGTTCCTAGGGGAGAAAAAAGTATGGGAAACACGTAGGGTAACATCAGTTTTCGATCATTGACAATAACAGCTGCATTGAAGAAACGGGAAATATTATAATGTGACTAGTAAGTTCCCCAAAAAAATCAGTATAGGAAACAGTATGGAAAACATCACTTAGAATCATTAACAATGGTAGCAGTATTGTAGAAACTGAAAAGATTATAATGTGATTATCATTTACAAAAATTTTAGAGGATATTATCCAGCCCATCATGGGCAGCCCATTGAGGGCCTCTTCTTCTAGGTCCTCTCCTCTATACTAACCAATTTAGAATGCCTTCTCTCTTAGACCAATACAATGTAGTCCACTTTAGGGTTTCCTCTCTTCTCCGCAGGAATAAAACAAGTATAGGAAGCAAGAAAGGAAACAACAGTTAGCATCATCAACCATAATACGGGACATTGTAGAAACTGAAAAAAATATAATATGATTATAATTGACAGGAAAAAAAATCAGCATAGGAAACAAGAAGGGAAGCATCACTTAGGACCCTCAACTATGGCAGCTGTACAGTAAACACTGAAAAAATATTATAGTGCACTTATCATAGAAGGAAAACATGAATATCACACAATGACTGTACTGACCAGTCCAAAATATTTTGGTGAATCTCAAGAAACTGATTATCACACAAGACTGAAATATTTAAACATGCGCTGAATTCAGAAAATGGTTTTTATGTAATCATAAACTATAGAACACAATTGATGTCAACCAATGGTGAAACTTAATTTGGATAAGCATATTGCTGGGACCCTGAAGGTCCAAACTCATCAGCACAGATATAAGAAACAAACTAAGATTGTCAGACTTAGAACCCAAATAAAGATGACAAATGCCAAAGTTTTCAATGTTCATATGACATCCAAAAGATTCCTTTTAGGGAAAACTTTTAGGCCTGATATAGAATAATGTGCAATGGGATGTAATCTAAAATGTAAATTGAGGGCTCTAGTCCATGAGCCAGGAAAGACTTATAATAAGTGTATTGGCTGCTTGTTATGCAGATCTCTTTTCTTTTCTTTTGAAATGAGGGAGGGAAACACCCAAACTGGTGCCCCCTGATGCCATTGATAGAATGACGCACGGTTACAAGTCGATTGTTACAGGGGTACAAGGTGCGAGGGCCCTGAGCTATCTCTGTTCTAGGAGAAGAAAAACCCCCCCGCAGCGTGTTGAATGGCCTCATTCTTATGGAGCCCGATCGCCCATAACGTGGCGAAGGCTCGCCTCCAACCTGTCTCCCGTCTGAAAGAGCCGTCTATGAGGGAGCTCCAAAACGCCTCATCCAAAGATGCGACGAGATGAGCCACCCCCGCCGCTCACCATGCTTCCAAATACCACCCCCGCGGAGTGTTGTTAAACAGATCTCTTACAAAGGTTAGACGCATAATTCTGGCATCCATCTTCTTCAAGATGAAATGTCAATTAACCTCTAATGTAGCCCATAAGAGGGCTTAGGCCATGGTAGGGATATTAGTCCTACGTTGGTCATATTTCTATTTCTCTCTCACTCTCTCTCTCCTCTATTAATAGAGGCTTGTAATCTCTTCTCTAATCATCTAATATAACTTGATTTTGCCATTCACATGGTTTCAAAGCCAAAATCTTTTCTACCTTAAGAAACTAGGGTTCTCCATGGCCACTGACACTCTTCTTCTGGGCTGCTGCTGTCAACCCCTTCTTAAGGGCCACTGCTGGCGCCGCCTTAATTAGGGCCTTTGCTGTGATTTCTTTTGGGGTTTGTAACCCAGTTTAGACCAGCCTGGACTGGGGTAGCCAGACCAAGCTGGCCCAAATCAACCGAGCTGGTTGAGCCAGTCCAAGCTGATGGAGCCAGTTTAGTCGGGCTGAGCCAAGATGAGCTGGTCTAAGCCAAGACAAGCTGGACAGGCCAAGATACCTCCAGGCTGAGCTGATCAACTCTAGGATGACCAAGGACGTGCTAAAAATGGGTTAGAAGAGAGAGGATATCATAGGTTTCTAGAACTATTGAGGTTGAAAAGAAATTGAACATATTCATTTGTCCAATCGTGCTATCTAGCTCCCAACCCTTATAAGGCCCATCATCTTCAATTCCTATTTAAGGACTTATGTACTTTCCTTTTATCTATGCGATTCTAGGATTTCTTAATTTCACCATCAACATGGTATCAAAGCCATAACTCCTTTCATCGCTAACACCATCGTCATCGAGCACTGCAGTCGTTGTTCATGGCGTGCCGCCTCCTTCCACTTCAGTGTAGTCTCCTCTCCATCATTGTTTCCAGCCATGGTCATTGCCAAACGTTCTCATTGGTCACTTTTGTTCGGATACCACATTTGTTCATACCTACATTCATTGCCTCGACATATTATCAACTCTCCACCCACAATTCGTGGCATTGTCTGGGGATTCTACTTCCTCTCCTCACTCTTCAGCTCCAAGCTCTGATACTTCATTACCACCTGTCTCAATACCTTGGGACGACAATCCAGTGATTCTCCTGCCTATAATGTTTCTTACTCCGCTGATTTTCACACTTGTCTTTTGATCACGACATAAGTTATACAACTTGCCCACAATTTTACAAGCAATAATTTTGCAGCATGAGCTTCTGGTTTAGAGTTTTTACTTGAGTCTCATAGTCTTCTTCATTATCTCCTAGACAATCTTCTACCGCTTTGCGACCCGTCTTATGCCTCTTGGTCATAATCCAAATCAATCATTATTACTTGGATATTTCACAACCTCGAGCAAAGCCTCGTAAGTCTCTCACGTGCATCAACCCAGCAAGCTCCCTCTCGCAAACCGTTGAGACGACGTATGTTCACTAAATGAACATCTGTTATGTCCCCTTTTGATCTTATTTATTGTGATGTTCGGGGTCTCTCTTGTACTCCCTCTATTTTGGGACATTGATACTATATTAATGATCATACTAGTATGAGTTAGGTCTATCTTCTCTACGATCGCTCCGAGGTTATCTTTACGGTCACCTACTTTATGATGGAGGTTGTCATTCAATAATCCATTATGTCAAAGATTTTCCGTACTGATAACACTTTCAAGTTTGTGCAAAGCGATATTTGTACATTTTGCGTTGATCGTGACATTATTCACCGTACCACTTGTCCATACACCTTAACAAAATGGTGTTGCTAAGCAAAAACATCGTCAACTCCTTTATATCACTCGCATACTACTAAACATGGCATTAACTTTGGTTTGACGTACTCATGATTACCAACAATCTCTATAATCAACTCCCCTTGGTGACGTTATTCCCTTTCACCGTCTCTTACCCACCTCACCTCTCTTCTCCCTTCCTCCTCAAGTCTTTGGATGTATTATTTTTATCCAAGATTACTTAGAGGTGGTAGCCTTGGTTTCTCAAGAGACTTGGACCTTGGTTACCCATTTAGAAAAATGTCAACATTGTCACGTGCCAGTGGGTCGTCACCCTCAATTATCATCACGATAGTACTATTGCACATTACAAGGCTTGTCTGATAACTCGTGACTTTACCCTGTCGTCAACTCTATTCCCATGCTCCTCTCTCTCTCTGTCAAAGATGGTTGATCTTTCTACAAGTTAGATGTTTCTAACTGTCCTTTCTTTATGGCGATCTTGAGGAACATATTTTATAGAGCAATCTCTCGGGTATGTTACTCCAAGGTGTGTTTCCTGCGACGAGCAATTTACAAGCTCCAGTAGAGTCTACACTCTTGATTTGCTATGTTCAATCTTCTCTCTGTCTTTGGCTTTACATCATGCGCCACCAACCCAAATGCAAGTGACAAGGGAGACAGTTCCCATAAGCAAAAGGTAACCTCAAAAGCAAAAATCTACTTGTAGCCATTACACATACACTACAGGTTACCTCATCACCTAGCAGTCGCATTAGCAAAAGATGGTATCATGTTCCAATACATAGTCTGAGTATCGAACTATGACTGAGACTGCATGGGAGATGGCATAACTTTGATAATTTCTTGAAGCTCTATGCATCTCATCTCCTTCTCCAATGCCCATCCTTGTGATAATCAAGCCGCTACCTTCATCGTGGGCAAATCTACTTTTTATGAGCATGTGAAACACATTGAGATTGACTGTCACCACATTTGAGACACAATTATATCTAGAGTCATCTCTACCCTACATATGACACCATCCCATCAACTTGTAGACGTCTTCACGAAGAGTCTATCCGGGATCTCCTATGACATCACATGTACTAAGCTTCACATGTTTGATTTATATTCTCCAGCTTGAGAGGGAGTGTCCAATGATGATATCAGGCTCTCGGCTCATTTAAGGCCCATCATCTTATCTTCCTATATAAGAACCTATTACTCTCTATTCTAGGGTTTTATGCTCTCACTGTTGACATTATTCTTAGTCAGATGTCATGTTCATAAATGGGTTACACAAGGACATAAAAAGAATAGAAAAAAGTACATATAAGAAAGAAATAACAAAAGAACCTATGTATTTGGCAGTCTAACACTGAAATAAATCATTCACTAAGAATGCAGCTATAGATATGACCATGGAAGGAAAATATATCCCCATGAAAGAAAATATAAATTAACAATGTAAAGGAATCATATGACCATGATTGAAAAAAATTACAGAATCTCAGCTACTAGCAATTTAAAGATGACACGAATAAATGGAAAGGGTACTATCAAAGAAGACACTAATCAGTTGCTACTGGCATAAAGTAGCATTTAGCAGTCTATAGTCCTCACCGTGGATCTTCCCATATAGATAAGCTAATAAGATGACGTTGTACATAATCTGGGATACTATTTGGGATCCTTCTTAAACATTTCAGCAGAAACCTCAAGCGCATCCCTTATGGTTGACAAGTCATTTCGAGTTGCAGCACGACTTATAGCAGTTTTGAGCTGTAGAAAACATATAGGCATGACTATATCAAGATTACCAAATAATGGCTGTATGAAGTATTTGGTCATAATAGTTATAAAATAATTAAACATTATTGTAACAACCCAATTATTATTTAAACTCGAAAGGAAAAATCAGAGGACGACACCTCCAGCCCTACATCAGAGCCATGTAACAACTCATCACCAGAACCACAAGTGGACTTCTAGGGATTGCTATGGGCTGGGTCATCCAGGACAGTGGCAGAACAAGGAAGGTTTTCACAGTTATGTGGGAGATCTGGTAGCCTTAGAATGAGTGTCTTCTAGGGAGGGACAGTCTTTACAAATGGGCTTGTTTGGACATAGAGTCGAATCCTTGTGAATGGGCAGAGCCAGGTGCTCTTATTTTACGACTTTTTTTAGTCCATAAAGTGGAGGTTTCTGTCTCATGTTGGTTCAGGAGGGGGTTGAATGGCTAGACAGGGGGGAATGATGACAGCCCCTACTGTATTTATCTCACACTTAAATCTAATTAGCATATCAGGCTGATCACTGATCTCTGGGTGAACTTCCTTCCTTTGTTCAAAATAAAAAATTAGAGGAATCATCATACATGACTAA
The DNA here is from genome assembly GCA_024174645.1 of Lemna minuta. Lineage (NCBI taxonomy): Eukaryota > Viridiplantae > Streptophyta > Magnoliopsida > Alismatales > Araceae > Lemna > Lemna minuta. Next base: position 16,781,439 of record CM044105.1, read on the forward strand.
TAAGCGGTCGGGCTATAAATAAATGGGAGCATTCTCAAGAAATACTTTCAAGAATCCATTGGAATTTGGGGAGAGCAGAGGAGATGGAACTCGAATCAGACCTCCCACCTTCTTCTCCTCACAGGCTTTCATTAATGAGCTCTTGAATTTTCTTGATTTTCATGGAAATTGAAATAATAAGTTACCTCTTCCTGAATTTTCTTGCTATTTCCTTTCCCAAGGGAACAAAGGTAAGATCAAGCAGCTCACTAAACTATCTAGCACCTATATCAGGAAACTAACAAACAAGGTTGTGGAAATTTTCTGACTAAAGGATATATCATGATTTATCCAAAGGATATGATAAACCTTCCAGAAATACCTAAAGATGCAGAAGATGGACAATTGAAGAAGAACCAATGAATCATTAATCAAGACCATGAAAAACAGAAACTTGACATTGGAAAACAAGCAATCAAAATTTATGCCAAGAAATAAGAACTTTTCACGACCAATCACCAGAAAGATCATGGTCAGCAAACGATGTTAAAAACACTGTCCAATCAGATGTTGAGCACAGGGACATTGGGCCAACACATTCACTTGACATGAGCGTGATCAGGTTCCCTCAACCAGATCTACTCACGTGACCAAAAGTTGTGCCCAAAAATATCCAACTTCTTTGCTCACATTTTTGGATTAGAGAAATAAAAAGGCTCCAACAAAGTTATTTCTTGCTTACAAGTTCCCTGACAGCAATAAATTGTTCCTCTGTCAAACGGCATCGCCATCCCTAAAAGACAATAACTTGATGCTAAATAAACACAAGCAAAATTTTGGTGGAATTATTTGAAGTGACACATACCGAGTTAATGTGTTCCCTAATACATTCAATGAAGCCACTCCCTCCGATCCCTTCTGCATCTGACTCAATTAAAGCTGCAAGATAAATGCTACATATCAAAAGACAGTCCACTGTTTAAGTAACTAGTCTGTTGTGCAGACAAGGAATCAAAAGGGAGCAGATAATTCCCAGAATCCAATACAACAGAGAGTAGTCATAATCTTACCGAGTATTGTGCCATACTCAAAGGATGAGAGAGGATCCTCTGTGGCACCGAGCTTCAAAAGACGCAACCATAAGCCCTATCATGACCAAAGGAAGGTATCTCATTTCCACAAAATAATCAGACACCATATACTGAAGCTTGTTTGATGCATATATGAAAATTAAATCACATTAGAGGAGAGCAAAAGACCAATTTCAGGACGAAAAGCAAAGCAAAGAAGTTTCAAGTGTGAAAAGTAGACCCATGACAGTTCAAAGGAAAGTACGTACAATTTTTGTTTCACAAAACAAATGACTAAACAAGGAGGTTAGAATAATTTCACAAAAAAATCTTGAATCTCTGTGGAAATTATAAAGCCTAAAATGTAGGTGATATACCAACTTCTCCATTAGAACTCATAGAATTCTTTAACAAAAGTACACCTTCAAGAGAAAGATAGGAAGACTGTGGTATCTGAGTAGAGATAGAAGACAGAGATAAGGGAAAAGTCAAGGGATGACGATAAGGGGAGGAATATCCTCAGGGGATATGTCTAGAGATAAGAAGGTAGACAGGAACAATGCGAAGAGTAAAAGAGAGACCATGTCATTGACTGGGATGTGCTGTATGGAAGTCAAGATTTCAAGTGAAAGGAGGGAAACCCAAGGATAGGGAAGGAGAAGAGAATATGGTAAAAGATAAACCATTTGTCACATTGCTCCTTCCTTTTCCCCTGTGCCTGGTAATGAACCAGACCGTCAGTTTATGGAATCTTATCTGTCATCTTAAGCAAATATAAGTAATCAACAACATTTTTAGCATCACCAGAATAAAATTAGCTGACCTATCAGGTAATCACCCCAATCACTCCTCACAATGATAAGAAATGGTATATTAACTCTCTCCCCAGCCCTCAAAGGTTCTTCCCCTAGGTGAACATACAAAAAAGATTGTTTGATCAAAGCCCTAGACTCCCATAAAGGGATTCTCACATTACTTCACTGAGCATAGCAACGTGTACTTTAATCTTTTGGCCCTTACTGAACACAAATGTTTCTATGCTGTCCTGGTGTCATTACCGACATTTTTGGTTCAAGTCTTGGTGTACTATCTGCTCGTGATGCAGATAGTACATCACGAGTGCTGTCTCACCCTTGTTCGAGCTAGGACCTAGAGTGGACAAATCTTCATATGTTGCCAGAATTAGAAGACTTAGCAATTGAGGTCCAGATATGGAGTGCTAGATTTTTGGAAGTTGAGATTCAAAGTCACTCCCTTGGACAGGAACAAAAATATACATACAAATAAGTACAAGGGAGCACTATTGATGTTGGTTATTGTTAGCCAGTGCCTATTTATATTTCTATATTCCGTTGTAAGTGGGACATACAAGTGGCCCAAACTTCTCTAATTTTATGTTTTTTAGTTAAGTTGTCCCATGTGATCGATTATGCAAATGGGAATAGGTCACTTCTGTAAATGTGGGCTTTGGCCCACTTATATGTAAAACTGTTATTTAAATCAGCCACAATAACAGGAATGTGATGGGTGTCCAATAATCATTTACTGAAGGCATTGCAAGAGGTGGCACTGACCAGTTCAAGAGGAGCCGGTTCAGTCAGGGGTTGGTAGCGACATTGAACCAGATTCAAGAAATGGTTAGAAAGGGGAACATCTATAAACAAAGGATGTCTAGAGAGGAGGCATTCTGGATTCTGGCAGAACAAGTAGAGAGCCTCTCATAATGCTTGGGACTTCCCAAGTACTCCAACGCTTCCAATTATTGTCCTCCACCTTCTTCTCTTTCCTGTTCTTGTTTTTAGTTTTCTTTTGTGAAATTCAAGAATCATTTCTTATATCCAGCTCTGGTTCATACCAGAAATGATATCGTCTCGGAAAGCCAAATCTCTTTCGCAGAGATGTCTGGTAGCTTCAGGAGAAGGAGACCATTCTGCCTACATCTAGGCAGTCTCAGTCAATAACCTCATGCCCCAGCTCCCACAGTTTGCCTAACTCCACAGTTGTCCTGCTTAATTACATCTGCCTCATCATGCTGCCCCGTTCATTGTAGTCCACTAACTCTTCATGTGCGCCAGCACATGATATATTATAGTCAAGACGGCTGGGTAGTGAACCCGACTCAATTAATGCTGAATCCTTCTGATAGAACCCTGACCCAAAGTCGATGGAATAATAGGCTCTCTGCACCCCTCTATCAGCCAAATAAAAGTCTTTGAGACATTCAGGCAAACAATTATCTGGAAACTAGCAATCAACCCTTTCTGCATCTCCCAGAGACTATGTCTACTGGTGTCAAGAAGTCTTTTTAGCAAAAGATCTGCCCATGCTAAAAAAGTGTGCATTAAACTTTGGACCTCATTGTCAATCTCTAAGCAACCCCGCTTTCTGTTCTAAATTGGAAGATTGTTTGTTCTCAACATCCCTTTGACAAAGATCAAGCACAGGTGGACACCTACTATCATCTGGGCAGTGAAAAACCCCACATACTGGCCCTTTGGTCTCCTGTGGAGAGATGGACCTTCTGAGACAACCTATATACAAAAAGATCATCATCAAAATACAATAGTCCTTGAACACCAGGATGGAGAGGAACTCCCGGAGTTAAGCCTGCTCAGGCTTGGGCCAGTCAGGGATGGGTGACCCCTGGGAAGAGGGGCACTGGATAGACAAGAGTTCCAGAGTTAAGCCTGCTCAGGCTCAGGTAAATGCAGGGATGGGTGAACCCCTGGGAAGCAGGATGCCAGGGTGAGAAGAACTCCAGGGTTCAGGGTTGGGCAGTCCAGGGATGAGTGACCTCTTGGGTGGGAAGAAGAGGGTAATTGTATCAGTTAATCACCGATTTGAGGTGATCTTCCTTTAATGATAAAAACAATGACCAAAAGATAATACTCTCCACAGTAAAGGTAGGTAGTCCAAGCCCACATCACACATCGTTAAAACATATGAAAGCAAAACTAAAAATTATTCTTTGCATTAGTCTTGACACACTTGTTTGTCTTCGAAATAGATTGAAGCCTTTAAGAGAATCAAATTTGATCATGACAAAATTTAGATTGTTTGTATTCTAAATAAATTTGAAATGACAAATTTGCAGTTTTGTCATTACAAAATTTAGAAAAATAGATTTACCTTTAAGAGAATCAAATGTTCATATATACTATATATTAAGGTACAAAGATAAAATTCAAGCATACAAAAACAATTAGGCTGTCTGACTGCTTTTGTAAGACAGCCAAATGTTCTACAGCAAGGTAGGGTTGCTGATCATGATTGATCAGAATCGATTAACTCATGATCGTAAAATTGATTAAAGAATTCTGAGAATCAAGATTGATCGATTCTATTAATCAAAATCGAGCAAGAAAAACAAAGTTGGAGCAAGGCATGTGCACGTCAGAGAGAGGGGCTCTCACTGCCATGGCTGATGATGACTGCCACAGCTGGAATCGGACCAGAGAAAAATGAATAGGGGGGCAGCAGCTGCCATCAGTCAGGAAACCAGAAAAGAGAGCAGAGGAAACCAGGGGGAAGGGGAGAGAGACATGGACAGAGGAAAGAGGCAGACTGCCGGCAGCAATGTCAGTGAAGAGGGGTGAAAGACTCTGAGAGAGAGAGAGAGAGAGAGAGGCAGTTTAAATTAGGTCAAAATAATTTTTGATCGAGATTAAATGACTCACATGAAATAATCGATCATAAAGAAAAATCGATCATCTCAATTTTTCAAATCAATATTCCAGTCAATCTCGATGAACTAATAAAAAATCTATCACTGGAAATCGAGGGGCAATCAATTGATCCCCAGATCATCAATTTGACAACTGATAGATCAAAAATGACCATCCCTAGCAAGGTCTATAAATAATTAGAAACAAAACCCCTCTAAGAAGAAACTTAGACATGACCACAGAGAACATGAATGTTCTTCTTCCCTTGCATCATCACATTCAATAGTAATGATGCAACCCTGCATTCATTCATTGTTGTGCATAAAAAATTTACCTGTAACTTTACTTGTATATCCAGGACCATTCTTTCCCTCTCAGCCTGCAAACCAAATGCATTAGTTAAGTAAATTGGCATGCATATGGGTATTAAAATAGTCTCAATAAAGAAAACTCACAGCTCTCTCCCTTGGGCTAAGACTATCAGCTCTTGGATCCAGGTCTACCGGCAGAGAAGATATGCTGGTAGGATTAAGTAAAATTCAATCAAAATAGGAAATTGATTGACTAATTACAATCAAAGTGGGAAATGTTTTTGGTGTAATTCAATGAAAATATTTTTGGTGTAATTCAAAAATAATCTTTTGATCTCTAACTCGAGACCTTCACAAGAAATTTCTGATGATGAGTCATGATGAGTCATACCACGTTAATCACTTTTATAAAATTAAATTTAGAAGAATGCAGCAATAACTTACACTTGAAAAATAATTAAGTTTTGCAGTGAAACAGTTCACAAAATAGCTGCGAGGCACAATTAGGCCTCTGTTTTCTCTTCATGGATAAGATCATAGGAAATTGGATATGCCATTGCCAAAATAAATATGAACGAATAGACTGTAGAATTGAATTATCAGAAGAAACCCTGGATTTGAATGATTGGGGACTTTCTGTGAACTGAGATATCGACATACCTGGCGGGAGCGTTTCCCTGAGTTATCAATGCTCCTACTCACAGTTCCAAGGATCACTCTACGTTGTTCTTCCTGTTCTAAAGTTCTGACATTTGCAGGAAAACGATCATAATGGTATCTCTGCAACAGGTCCTGGTAGATAAATGAAATTAATGGTCAAAAAGCTACCAAACAACAACAATGATGCACTTAGAATCCAAGCACATTTAGAACAATGAATCTCATAGACCGCAAGCAAATAATGGGCAACCACATCTCACCTTCTAGGCAAACTTCAGGTTGTGATATGGTTACAACCTCTAGCTCTCCCAGAGGAAGGAAGAATAACAGCAGGATCTTGACCCCTCCCAATTGCATCTTGTAACTTGTGAAGAAGATTAGAGCTTCCATCTGAAGTCGCCACCCCCTCCGCATAGTCAATGAAACTTAGTGTATCTAGAAACTGTGATAGCTGACAATAGTGAACCAAACCAAATGATGATTAGTTTTTCATTTGTGTAAAATCTATGATAATTATTTTACAACGGAATTCAAGCACATAAAATCTAGAGTAATTTCTGAACTGATATTTTATTTATGCACTCCTGACATAGAAACTGGAATCAAAATCACACTAATTATTTGATTCCATTTCTTACCATCCATAAATCAACTAAAATGAAAATAAGGCCCTTCATAAGACTCCACAAAAAGCGAAGTTTTAGGCATTTTTAAGAAGGCATAATTTTTCAGGAAATAAAAGCAAAATGATAAACATGGTATGCTTCACTAGTCATCACAGGTAAAACTAAATCAAGCATTTCAAATATTACTTTTATGGATGTTTACTAATAATATACACTTTTGGGATCGGAGGGGTCCTCCGGAATGGACACCCGGTCAGCAGAGTCCTTTTAGGACTCCTTTCGGCGCGGCCCATACTGCTGTGAAGCCGAGTAGCAAAAACTCTTTGTGCTTCTCTGGGCTATCTGTCTTCGCAGAAACGAGGTCACCTTCCAGGGGCTGCCTGCCCTCGGCCATGGCTATCATATACGATTCCCAAGCATTTGCCAATGCCTGATATGGCTGGCTCTAGCCATCCCGCCACTGTATTTCATCATTCTTTATTCTTCTACTGGCACGGGGGCACCGTTTTGTGAGTGACCCTCTTTTTCTTTTTAAAAAAGCTAATATTACACACTTGATAGAAGGCTGAGCCATCATGTCTGCTGGAGACTTGCTGACAAAAGGCTTGCCCTCAAATTTCACAGGAGGCACTAGCTTTATCATCATGTCTGTTGGGTTTTCATGCGTGCTGTTCCAAGTCTCTGCCTACAAGTTTTTTTTTTGGCCGAACAAATGTGCCTAGAGTTTATAACTTTCCTTTCTTTAGAATATGTGGATTCATTAAATACCTTTTGTTCTTTCTTCTGTGTTTAGCTCTTCCAGTGTGCATCTTCTTTTGTCTTAGAGTTATGTTGTTCTTCTTGATGCTCTTCTTGACCCTTATGGGTCTTCTGCTCCACATGATCACAACATAAAAGGAATCTTTCTGTGGTTTTCATGTTCCAAAACAGTGGTAACAAAGTCAGGACGACTACCATGAAGATTGACCTTCACTAGCTTGATAAGAAGATGAACTTCACATTTCCCCAAAACCTTTTTTTTTGGGGCCAAGGGACACTCAACCAAAAACAGTCCAAAACCACTCGTCTAAAACTCAAGAATATAACTATCTGTCTACCATTCTTGAAACCAAACCCCCCCTACCACCCTCCCATTGCTGGTCTAGTGAACCAGGATGCCACGAGACCCTCTACATCATGTCCAACCCCGTCTAAGGATGACACCCCTAAACAGCATCACATTCCTGTGCAGCCATAGGGCCCACAGCACCACTAGTATGCGCCCCCCATCTTCCTTCTATGCCTGCCCTCTGAATTGAGCCCCATAGGGACATCTCCAAAGACATGTCCACTGAGGGGATTGATTATCTGGTCCAAATCATCCTGGCAGAGGGGGACCCAAAAAAGGTGTATGCAATCTTCATCACCTCCTGAGCATATAAGACATTCTACCGAGGCATATGGGTAGAGTCTCTTGGAGAATACACACATCATTATTCTTCTTATATGGAGAAGGCATTAGGAGATCCATACTGTCCATGGGGACTTTTGTCCACAAATGAACCTACATACCTAGCTGATTGAGTGGTCCTCCCCATATTGACCTTCTCTCATCTTCTCAGAAGCCCCTCATATAGAAAAGGTGGCGCCAACCAATACCCAACTATCAAGTGTCCCACTCTGGGGCCTCTTATGTCGTAAGAATTGTTGCATGCTCATAAATTCAGCAACCCTCTGGTCTGACAAAGCATCGTCTTAAATTAATTCCATGTAACTTCCCACCAATCCCCCACAGTGACTCAATGGCTTCTTACAGGCGCAAAAAGGCAAGAAAACGCCTCTCATAGAATGCCTTAAGCCAACAAGTCATTTAGCTAGTACTGAAATTTTAACCCATCCCCTAGCTCGGTGGAGAAGATGTCACGTTCCAGTGGAAAATCTGGCTTAGTCCTTGCCAGAATGGCAATGCCCCTCTGACGAGAACTGTGTGCCTCTCCCAATTCAGCCCTTGGTCGTAACTTTCCAACAAAACTTGAATGGCAAGATCTTTATGTAGACTCCGAAGTCTGGCCATCCACTTTTATAAGCGTATTATTCATAGTTTGTGCATCAGGAAATCCCCCCCCCCAAAAAAAAAAAGAAAAAAAATCCCCCTTGCTTAATGGGTCTACATATCATGTCTCAAGATACCAATGACATCCCTCAACTTTGTCTTCGCTTGGATCCTTTCCACAGGAACTGCCTCAGCAAAGTTTCTAATCTTTTCTCAATTCCCACTAACAACTAGAAGACTAAGAGGTGAAATATGGGAATCGCCAAGAGAATTGATCGAAACAATACCAACCACCCCATTCTTGAAAACATCTTAGCTTGCCAGCCCTCTAGCCACCTTTCTACCTTCTCAATGACCAGTTGTTTGTTTATGCTCGACATCCAACCCCTCTTAAATGGCAAGCCCAAATACAGCATGTGTAATCTCCCCTTCAAAATCCTAGGGCCTCTAAGCATTATAACTCTTCCTCTTGGAATAGTCCAAAGGCCACACTAATTTGACCTGAGAAATCTACAAATAGGTCATTTGGCATTATGTAACTAGGGAATGCCCTCAAGGTAGCTCATTGTCTGGTATTCACATAGCATGCTTTGTGAACACACTTAAGCTGTAAACGTAGCGAGCGCATCCACCCAAGGGACAAACAGTAATGGTGATAATGGGGCATCCTTGTCTGACCCCCTTTGCAATTGAATCCAACCCCCCCCCCTCCTCCAATGCCCATCCACCGACATTGAGAATGAATGAGATGAAATAAATCTCTTACCCACCTGATCCATTCAGCGAGGAAGCCTCCCAATCTCATGGACGACCATCAGAAGTCCTAATCCAAGGAATCATACACTTTGGCAGAGTCAACCTTCCACACTTTGGCAGAATCATACACTTTGCCCCTTCTTCACCAGCTGCAAATTATCTCCCTTGACATGACTACATTGTCCACCTGGTATCTTCCCAGTATGAGAGTTGATTGAAAAGTTCTGACTAACTCGCCAATCATCTTCCACTATTGCCTTCGCTTGTTGGTTACTGAGAGGATCCACACCCCCCAACAAACAAACAAAAAAATCTCCTTCCCAGGTTTCTTCCCACCCTCCACTCTCCCCTTCTCCACGCCCTTCTCTAGTGTGTCAGATGACCATCTTCAAAATTGGTTCTCTTTGTCCAGCCCTCTGCCCCTAATCTCTATCATACACTCTTCCATACCATCACCTTCCTCACAATTGCGAAACCTCATTGCAATTGCGTGCAAGATTCAAGATTGCATGATCATGTTGCTTCCCACCACCACAATACCTCCTCCTGATCCAGCATTAACCAATTGCTAACATCCTCACGCTCGCACTAACCCTCCACCCATATTGCCCCAAAATAAACAACTCAACTGATCTCACTCAGTCCTCTTGAAGATTAAGGTAGAGATTTATCGGCGAAGGCAGCATTCTTAAAGGAGATCTTTTTTGTCTTGAAAGGGCATCACAAAGATATCAAACTTTATGCCTTGGATGGCAGCACAATCATATAAAATGTCTCGGTAGCATCTAGTTCTTTCCAGAAATCACTTAGCTATGTATGACATATGCACCTAAACCTCAAGCATCAGCCAACTATGCCTGCGAATGAATCTGGTGACAATTTGTATGATGTAGGCAAATTCATGGGAGATGCACAAAGGCAGCGGCTGGATCTGCTGCAACAGCACAAGATTCCACAAGGCAAAAGGAATAGGACATAGCAGAGAAGTTGGGACTCCCTAACTTCATAAGAAAGTGGATCCCTAAGGCACTCTTAAGAAAGCAGAAAACTCCCTTACTCAAAAATGGGCAAATAACTCAAGTACATGGGTGACCTATTTATAGGCATTGGAGGAAAGAGAAAATAACAACATAAAAATAAGGAAATTGGGAACTAAAAACAAAATGCAACCCTAATTATAGATGAAGCTCAGGTCCTAAACTGTTGTCTGGAAATGGCAGCATCAGCTCTTCCAATGATGGGGCAGGGTGCTCACCCGAACATGGTTTTAGATTTCATCATTTTGCAGACATACCAATGATGAAATCTAAAAATGGGCAGTAAGGGTGACTACAAGCTTCACTTTCTTGATATTGAGTCTCTGGAGAATCTTCTTGATGTAACCTTTTTAAACCTAGGGACAAAACATCCGCAACCCAATCTATTCTAATTCCATTGACCTATAGGTCGATTGCAAAAAGCAGTGTCATTTGTCAACATAACTCTCAATTCAAGAGCTCTTCTATTCATTCAAATTTCTCACCTTCACCTAATGTTATCTCCGCCTTCAAGTCACTGACCCCAGAAAACTGAAGCTCAGAATTGGAATCCCCAAGCTTCTTATCAAGGTCAGCTTCGAGGGACTCTGTCTAAGCTTCTGTACAGTGTTGAGATAGGTCAGTTTCGGTGTAGAGGTTCTTCCGCCCTCAACTACGAACAGGGAGACCTTCCGGTTCTAGGATGATAACTGGTCGGGACACAACCGACTGTACGAGGTGTTCCCTCGTCTCAAAGAATTATCCACGAATCCGGGGGTTTCAGCGCAGCGGGCCTAGCACGACGCCTAGGTTTTGGCATTGCCTGAGACATTACCCGACTAGCGGGTGGCTGAGCTGCTTAGTCTGCAGGAGCTCCATGCCGACCGGCGCCTGTCAAAGGCAGCCCATGGCGCGTGGGTGTGGAGCAGCCCTAGCGTCACCGCTAGGAAGTATACAGACTTCTTCGGGACTAGGAGGACTTGGAGGATCCGCTCCTCTTTCAGAGATGTTGTTTGGTGCGGAAGTGTCGTCTCCCTCTGAAGATCAAGGTGTTCGCCTGGCTCCTGCTATGATGACGCCTAATGACAAGGTCCCTGCGGCAACGCATGGTCCCGAACTCTCCCATGGAGTGCCCACTATGCACAAGGGCAATGGAGGATTGCCCGCACCTGTTCTTCACCTGCCCCCTGGCCCAGGCGGTATGACAAGCTACGGGCAACGGGCAACGGGCAACGGCCACCTCGTGGTGACTTCGGAGGAGGTGTTCTGACGGTCTCTCGGCAGCTGAACATTTCATCGCAAAGCTAAGTGGTAGACTCATTTTGCCACACTTTGGTCCCTTTGAACCCATAATAACGAGGTTATCTTCAAGGGTCGTACCCCTTCCGTTGATGCTATCCAGAACAACACGAGGGGGTTTGAGTCTTTTTGGCACCGAGGTGGTCTAGGCCCTTCGACTATTATACCCCTATAGTACATAATCTGTATCCTTCGTTATTGCTTTAATGACATGGGGGGGCACCGTTTCATAGTGCCCTTCCCCCTTTTCATAAAAAAAAGATTAGAACATGTTTTCCATGTCCTTCAACTCTTCATAAGCTTAGTTTCAGTACAAAGGATTGCACCACTTGATCCATACAAAGTTGAATTTGATGGAATTAATGCTTTTTTGTGTCCATGAAGGGTTGTACTATATGCCATCACATAGGAATGGGCAAGAGTCAGTTAGAAGTTCTATAAGCTACAACATATATCCATGTAATGCAGTTGCAGCAGTTGACACTAGAAGAGAGGAGAAAATATGGCTTATACATCAAAGGTTAGGCCATGCATCCTTTCAAACCTTTAGATGTGTGTACCTTGATGAATTTAAGGGATTTTTTATTGAGGACATAGTATGTGATATCTGTGAAGAGCAAAACATAAGAGAAATTCAAACTCATATGAAAATATAGAAAGACGAAAGAAACTATTTCAACTCATCCACTACGATGTAGGGGGGCTTGCTCCTTTAATAGACATTATGGATTTAGGTGATTCCTTATATATATTTTTTTTTTTGAAATAGAGCATCCTAATATTTGTAGATGATTTTAGCAGGCTTACTTGGATTAACCTACTTAGATACAAATCAGAGGTTTCAACGAAAATCAAACAGTTCTGTCAAATGATTGAAAGACAATTTGAAAAAGGGATTAAAGTGATTGGGACAGACAATGCTAAGGAATTTTGAAAAGTGCAAGGGACATCACCCAAAAAATTGGTGATCAACCCACAGAATTGGATAAACTATTACAGTAGCCCCCTCTCCCCCCTAGTCTGGAGAACCGGGCTGCGACAAAACCCTCCACAGCATAGGCAATACCATCAATGGAGGTCACCCTCCCATTGAGTAGCTTGTCATTTTGATGCAACCATATTGCCTAGAGCACAGAGAGTATGCAAACCGCCTCCTTGCCGCCACTCCTCCGGATTGACTCCCAAAAGGACGTTTCCGGGGTTATATCTACCCTCAAAATGGTTTGGTAGTCTCATATCGTCCTTGCAAAGGGCATTCGAAAAAAGGTGTGCAGTTTTCCTCATCACCTGAGCATAGAGTGCAAACTGCTGAGGTCTCTGGATACAAACACTTGTGGAATACTAGTGACATGAGTCTTCTTCGAAGAAAAAACCAACCAAAGAACCTCACCTCTAGTGGGACCTTTATCTCTAGATAACCTACATGCTTTGTTGATCGGCCATCTCTCCTCGTATTGCATCTCACATAGTTTCTTTGATGCCCATCATATAGAATGCTAAGGATTTTTAAATCATGAATTTCATAATTTGTGTGATGAATCAGGCATGATACATGAAACATCATGTGCTTGCACGCCACAACAGAATGGAGCTGCAGACAGAATGATTGGAATTATTCAAGAAAGGGCTCGAGCATTATTGATTCAAAGTAATGCACCTAATTTTCCCTGGGGAGAAGCAATGTGCATGGCGGTGGTGGTGGGACAGGCACTAGCGGACCACTTCTGGGCTTTCTATCGTTGAGGTCCTCCGAATTGGTGAAATTGGACGCCCACCACGCTTTCTACTGTCAACCCAAAACAGCAGCAGCACCTCATCCGCCCTTTTTCAGACAAAGAAGTCAAAGCCATCATCTGAGGTTTCAATAGCAAGGGAGCTCTGGTCCAAATGGGATTCCGTTATTTTTCTACAAGGAGTGTTGGGACGTGGTCGGACCGGAGGTTGTTTCAATGATGGAGGAGTTCCACGCCGGCAGATGTCAGATGGAGAGTCTCAACAAAGTTTACCTCGTCCTTTTCCTGAAGACAGTAGGAGTAGAGCACGTAGGGGATTTCAGACCGATCTCACTGTCCAATTTGATCTACCTATTATAGCCAAAGTATTAGCTAACCGCCTCCCGGGAGTCCTGGCTGGCCTGATCAGTCCATTTCAGTCTACTTTTATCCTGAAGCGGCAAATGATAGATAGTATAGTGCTGGCCAAGGAGATGGTGGCGGCTTGGCGTCGGTCCAGCACCGCCTGTTTCATGTGAAAAGTGGACTTTGCAAAAGCCTACGACTCAATTGACTGGCGATTCTTCTGGAATATTTTGAGGCGGCATGGCTTCCCGGAGGAATTGGTGCAATGGGTCAAACTTTGCTATACTACGGCTTCATTCTCAGTCTTAGTAAACAGACAGCCCCAAGGGGGATGGTTTCAGTCGCAAAGGGGCATCAAACAAGGTTGTCCGCTTGCACCGTTGTTGTTCATATTGGCAGTCAACACCCTGGCTATCTGCACGACGAGACTATGCTCCTGGGGTTATATCTCAAGATTTCAGACGGCGGGGACCCCGAAGGGAATACCGCTTCTTCATTACGCAGACGACACAACGTTCGTCATCCAGGGCTCCAAGACTGCAGCTCGCACCCTTCCAGCATGATAGACATCTTCTCTGATTTCTCTGGGGTTACAACTTAACGAGCCAAGTCTATCTTCATGGGCTTTGGGCTTCCCACAAAGGAAGCGTCGAGATGTGTCGAACACTTAGCAACACCGATCATGATGCTCCCTATTCAGTACATGGGTCTGCCGTTGGCAAACAAGCGACTCCGACTACAAGACTAGCAGTCGGGGCTCAAGAAGGTGGATGCCAGACTGGGAGGTTGGCGGGCGCGCAAACTCCCGCCCGAAGGCTGACTAGTTTTGGTGAAGGTAGTCATTTCCGCCATCCCGACCTATTTTATGTCAGTCTTTCAAATGTCGTTGGGGGGTACAACATTGACTCGAGGGGGCCATGAGGAGCTTTTTCTGTTGCGAGATAGAGGCCGCTTGGGGCGTACGCCACTTGGAGTACACCAACACGACACTGATGAGTAAATGAGTGATCCGAATGATGAAGCTATCTAGTGTCATGGTCACTCTCTTGACTGGAGAGTGCAGGCACTCTTCTGACTAGAGCATACGGGCACTCTTTTGACTGGAGCGTACGAGCAACCCCGCATCGCAAAGACTCCCCCGTTGTTGCGGGCCTCCGGGGGATTTTCTTGCTTGTCCAGCCTTTCTTTAGGCCGCAGCTGGGAGATGGGGCACATTTCCGATTTTGGGAGGATGATTGGTTAAGGCTAGGATGCTTGGGTGATGTTTTTCCCCGCCTCTACGCCTAAGCACAGGACCTGGCAACCATAGTACCGACCATGTGGACAGGTTCCTCGACTCTGATCCTACCCCAGACTTTGTCTTGCCAGAGGCTGGCCGACTTCACGTCCTAACAGGTTGGCCTCGTCAACTTGAGACCAATGGCGGAGACTCAAGACACCTAGCTGTGGCGCCATTTTAGTGTTTTAGCTAGGGTAGTATACTGCCTCCTTCGAGGGCAGGCACCCCTAGAAGCCGATTATCTCATCCGGCGCTGTCGGGTGGGTGGAAGCAACGGCTTCCACTAAAGATTTGACTCTTCGGCTGGTTACTCGTGCGTCGCCATCTGAAGACGAGAGCCATGTGTTGTCGCCTGTTTCCGGGAGCCGTAGTGAGCTGCCCTCTGTGTGATGGGGAGGAGGAAGATTGCTCCCACCTGTTTTTCACATGCCTGATGGTACAGGAAGCATGGCAGGCAGCGGGGGTGGCTCGCCTCATCGAGTCTTCGGACGAGGCGTTTTGGAGCACCCTCATAGACGGCTCTTTCAGACAGGAGACGGATTGAAGGCGAGCCTTCGCCACGTTGTGGGCGATCTGGCTCCATAAGAATGAGGTCATCTTCAAGGGCGTAGCTCCCTCTGGCGATGCCATTCAACACGCCGCGGGGAGGTTTTTCTTTTCCTAAAACAGAGATGGCTCAGGTCCCTCGCACCTTGTACCCCTGTAACGATCGACTTGCATCCTTGCGTCATTCTATCAGTGACATTAGGGGGCACCAGTTCGGGTGTTTCCCTCCCTCATTTCAAAAAAAAAAAGAGAGAGATATACATGAAAATACCCCCTGGATTCTAAAACATACAAAGTACTAATCAAGTATTAAGGTTAAGGAAAGCCCTATATTGCCTTAAACAATCTTTTAGGGCCTGGTTTGGAAGCTTCTCTCAAGCCATAAAAAAAATATGGCTACGCCCAATCCAATGGAGATCATAGCCTATTTTATAAACATTCAATTGGTGCAAAGGTTACTGTTTTGGTGATATATGTTGATGACATTATAAGCATAGACAGTGGTCCTGAAGAGAAAGCTAAACTGGAACAAGGACTTGAGAAGGAATTTGCTGTAAAAAAACCTAGGCAGAATGAAATATTTCCTCGGAATTGAAACAGATCATTCTTCAAATGGCCATATACTATCACAGCAGAAATGCATTCTAGATCTCGTAGCAGAAACAGGGTTTACATATTGTCAACCAGAAAAAAACCTAATTGAAGTAAATCATAGGTAAACTCTTAATAAGGATGAACAACAGACCAACATGGGAAATTACCGCAGATTAGTTGGAAGATTAATTTACCTATCATATACTCGTCCAAATAATTCATATGCCATTAATATACTTAGTCAATTTGTGCATAGCCCTAGAATATGTCACTTACAGGCTGTACACCAGGTAATTAGATACCTGAAAGGGACAATCAGCTGGGGACTACACTTCAAACGCCAAGGTTTGATTTCCTTAGATGCCTACACAGATTATGATTTTTGAAGTTCTTTGACTGACCGCAGGTCAACTAATTGATATTGCATCTTTTTAGCTGGAAATCTAGTCATATGGAGCAGCAAGAAGCAAGAGTACTGGAGTAGAATTCAGAGCTCTAGCACATGGACTCACTGAGGTTATGTGGATCAAAGGGATATTAAAGGACCTAATGATCAAGATAGATGCACAAATCAGAATTTTCTGTGACAAACAGTCTACTATTAAAGTTGCACATAATCCTGTGCAGCATGATTGAATGAAACATTTCAATATAGACAGACACTGTATAAAGGACACATTGGAGCAAAATGACATTAGCATTCCTTGTACTGGATCCTCTGAACAGCGAGCAGATGTCTTGGCCAAGGGCTTAATTAAGGAGCAATTTATAAAGCTGACGAGCAAGCTAAGATTGATAAATATACACTCAGCTTGATGGGGAGTGTGAACAGAATAAGGGCATATATGTCATTCTGTACATGTATGACCGTTATAGTTTACGATTACATATAAAACTATATATCTGTCCAAAGCATTTAATGATGTCTAATTTTTCACTTTCATCTCGCTTCTCTCTCCCTTTTACTCTTTCCTTCTTACTATGCCCCAAAATAGCAAATCCTGTGAGGGTTAAGGCAAAGTCACAGAGAGAGATTCTTGCCAGTAATGTGCACGTGGGGGGGAAGAAAATTGTTCAAACCTATTCTTCTAGTGCCCATTTGCTCAAATGATTAGTGCCAGCCAGAAGATCCCACAGTTAGAGGTTACTTCTGACAAGGAATTTTGGACCTTGTTGAGGCATGATGCTCCGAGGAGGAAGACAAAGTGGGGAATAATTCTTGTCATGCTATGGGCAATTTGGCTGCATCTTAGCAAGAGGGTTGCATCGACTGATGGGGTTATCCATGAAGTTGAAGGATTTGTGTCATGCTTGGGTGTAGAAGGGTAGGGGTGGGGGCTGGGGGAAGGTCCTTAGCAACCTTTCTTGTACATATGGCACATGTGTATGTACTTCTACTTTCTTGTACTTCTACAAAAGAAGTTTCCTAAAATTTCCAGAATAGCAAATATTTCCAAATATCATAAAAAGATGCCAAATTCGAGATATTAATGGCTCAACATATTTTCAATGATAAACGAATACCATTGTCATTGACTCAAGAGGTTGATTAGTGGAGCGAGCACGCTTCTTTAGAAATGCTTGCGAGTTAAAAAAATGTTTCTGCACTGCTCTCCTGACAAATAGGATATGGAAATAGAAGTTACAGATCATAGCTTCAGAGATATATTCTGTTTCAAGAAAATGCCCAGAAAAACAAGTAACTTACAATGAAATTGCGGTAACCACTCAATAGTGAAGCAAAAAATTTTAGAAATATCAACCTGCAGCATAATAGAGACTCTGCTTCAGGCTTTTCATCATCGAGAAGTATAGATGCTAAATTAAATGCCATGGCACTATTATATAAGGACTTGTGAAAGCACCGTTATATAAGGATTCATGAGCCTAATGCCTTCATCCTAGGTACTCCCTCACATAATAAAAGAGTCCAAAGACACTGACAAATTCCATTCAAATTTGATTCAAAAAAAATTTCATTCCAATTATCCATTATTGATCTAACCTTTTGGATTCAAAGTGATTGAACATGCTTTCAATTTTCCAAATCAAGATAAAGTTTGTTTTCCAAGCAGTTCAGCTTCTCTAGGAGTAAGATAGAAACATATGCCAATTGTTTCACCATGAAATGGATAAAATTTACAGGAGAGAGGCTTATACACTATTGACAAGTTGAAAAATACTACTATTCTACTGCAAATAATTTCAGGATGAAAAGATTAGTTTAAGCAAATAACATTATTTCTATTCTGCAATGAATTTCTCAGGAGGCATCACCTGAGCTGAATATCATGTTCAGGTCCCCAAACTTTGCTTCCATTGAATTGCAAAACAGTTGAGTTGCCAGAAGATTTTTTCAGTTGATCTATTTGAACTACTTTTGGGTACAACAATCTAGAGATCTCACTGCGTAAATAACCAAGCTCAGGCTCAGGCACAGTAGGTATTTCTTCTGTAATAGTAATCTGATTGTGCTCTAGATCAACAATAACAACCTGGAGCAATAAATTATTCTTGTTAAGATGAACCTAACATCCAAAAGTATATGAACTGAAATTTGTATCAACAAAAACAAAAGCTTCTCAAGATGTGATGAACCAATGATATAGGTAAAAAAATTCTAGAATTATTTCAAGAAAAATATTTCAAAACATATTGTAATTTATCTGTTATGTTTCAGAAACATTGCGCTGTTATTAACATTGTAAATATTGATAATACGCACTCAGCATGTAGCTTCATGTTTAACATACATAAGCATCATAACTAGTTTTAAGTATGGCAGTTTAAAATTGGAGCTGTCCACATCATGAATACAACAACTCTTCAGCAGAATCCTCTCCACACTGCTATAGCAAAGACCCATAGTTTTCACATCAGACGTTTATGTCAAACTTTGATGTCAACCAACACTCTGAAGATAAAGAGAGAGGCAATAACCACAAGAATTAGGTAAAATGCATGCATTACAAAAGACTGCAATGAGACACACAAGCATTACAGGAACAAACAGCAAACTTACACCATCCGTTGTTAGACCAGATATATCAACACCTGAGTGAATCCCCATCATGTATGGGGTGGGTGCATCAATGTATTCTACCCCACTAAAGAGCAGTAGTGGAACATAAACATGCTGCAAAAATCACAAAAAGTCACGATGAGACGTGAAAAAGAGGCAAAAAATACAAAATGGGCAGACACATAACTCATCCAAAGCAGTAATTAAATTGATGACAAAGAAACTCTCTAGCTAACTAACTTTACACTGACCTGCCACCTGAATGGGTATATTAAATGACAAATAGCCTCCGAAACTAAAGTCAAAAGAGCATACCTGAGGAAAATAACAGATCTTTGGTTAGTCCCTCATTCGACACCATTGACAAACCCTGAGTATGCCAGCTAGAGTCCAACATAAGACTACATGAACATGAGTGAAAAAGAACATTTAATTGAGAGGCAGAAATAACCCTAAATCAAGATTCTTCCCTAGTTTAACTCAAGTATCAGTCGATTTCCGGAAAAAAAAGGACAGTCAATTTCTTTGAATTTTTTCATTAAATGACAGTTGAAATACACAAAGAGCAAAGAGAAAGTTTCTCTTGAGATACTACATTCAAGCCTAAAAAAATGTTTCGTCTACGTTCATTTGATACATTCAAATCAATTTAATAGGAAGATGTACTACAGTAAAGCAAAAGGACGAATTTTTTCTGGAAATTACTTGTTTGATCGAAGTAAAATTCTTCTCTCAAGAAGTACAGCAGAGAAAAGCTTGATCAGGTTATCAATATCCAAGCATTGCATCAAAGGTTGAAATGATATCTGTACCAGGCAAAAAAGTTATGATTTAGGCAAATTTTATACCAAAAATACAGAGAGAAAATATCATGTTGATGGAAATTCCACTACATCTGCATATGGAAGTCCTTTCATTGGCGACGAATCCACAGAAAGAAGGTGATTATCAATCGCAAACAGAACTCGATCCCTTCCAGGAGTAGGCAGAGGAACATTTGATACTGTATGAGCAATGATATCCCACAAGGGCCAACTGCAATTTATTTAGAATAGCCATGAGTCCTCGAATGAGTGAAAAACTTATGAATTACTACAGAGAAAACTACATAGAATACAAAACGATGTAGCTTTTAATTTGATAAATTGTCCCCTTTAATGGATTAAATAGACTATACCAATTGAGCTGAAAGAATTTACATAGAGCGGGCATTCTTGAAAGAATTAAGGAAAACAATTTGTTGATAATTTGTATTGAAGACAATAAATAAAAGACTGATCACTTCAAACAAGTGTTACAGAGAATGTCTCCTCAATGACTCCTCACACCAATATAATACAGAAGATCGGAGTGCCAACAAGTAAAGTGTCTCTGTGGCAATTTCCATGGCATTTTTTTTTTGAAAAAAAAATATATCTTTCCATGGCATCAAACATTATAAGAAAGAGCACTAAAGGCAGATAAGGCCCTACAAAGTAGTGTGATACGATCCAAGTCGAAAATGACAGCTGGGGGTAGATAAAACCTTCTTTTTAAGAAATAGATGAACACCAATATAGATCCTCTAGAAGTAGGTCGAAAGAAGTACCCATAATCTACATAAGAAGGTGCAAACAGTGTTGCATCACATATTGTCCAATCATATATTACTCATGGGGAAAATGGAAAATATTGTTTCTAAAATCTAAACACAGAAACGACTTTTAGAGTTATAAGATAATAGGAATTATCTTATAATTATTAAAGAATTATAAGATAATGAATTCCACTTTATCTTTCTTTTTCTTTTTCGGAGATCAACATATAAATTGAGCATTCATTTACTTTGATTTGTGTCAACATACTGATCTTCTCCAAAGATCAGAGGCTCTTCCCCAAATCATAAATCCTGCCATCTTCAGCAGTATACTGGACTCCCAAAACTTAAGTTTTCCATCAGGGTTGCAAGTCTTTAAACACAGTTCACCAGATGGAGTAAAGGACCACCCAAACCTGGGATTCAAAAGCCGGATCCCAAAGTAACTAACAAATGAGGGCAGATGTTCAAAAGACGCATCTCAATACAGACCGCTTCATCAGGAGGCGCATACAGAAGGGGGTGTGGAAGAGGTAAGGCTCTTTGCTGTGCAAAGGGTACTATGGTTGCACCGTAACGAGGTGAGCTTCCAGGGAAGGATGGCCTCCATGGACCGTGCAGTTCACAATTTGCAGGTTTTGTATCATGGTTGTTAAGAAGGGCATGAGTGGGGAAAGGGGATTCCACTACGTTGCAGCCGGGATCTCGTCATCAGTCGCCGTTGTAACAGGAGCCAGGCAAACACCTTGATCTTCGGAGGGAAACGCCTCTTCCACACCAAACGACATCTCTGTAGGATGAGCGGATCCTCCGAGTTCTCCTGGTCCCGAAGTAGTCTGTATGTGGCTCGAGTGGTGAAACTAGGGTCACTCCATACCCACGCATCTTGTGCTGCCTCTGATAGACGGCGGTCCGCCAAAAGCTCTTGCAGGCTGATTAGCTCAGCCACCCGCTCGTTGGACAACGCCTAGGGCAGAGGCGGAACCCAAGCGTCATTCCAAGCCCGTCGCACCACAACCCCCTAATCCGTGGATAGTGCATAGAGACGAGGAAAAAGCCTATCCAGTTGGCCTTGCCCCGACCAGTTATCATCCCAGAACCGGAAGGTCTCCCCGTCCCCCAACTGCGGCTGGAAGAACCTCTGCACCTGCAGGAAACACATCCGCACACTTGACATAAATGCGGAGTCACCCCGCCTCGAGATCCA
Organism: Lemna minuta; assembly: GCA_024174645.1. Lineage (NCBI taxonomy): Eukaryota > Viridiplantae > Streptophyta > Magnoliopsida > Alismatales > Araceae > Lemna > Lemna minuta. Next base: position 16,803,155 of record CM044105.1, read on the forward strand.
CCACATCTCCCAATCCAGCGAAGATCCGTACCCGTCACGTAGCACCACAATCGCTAAGTCGCCCGACGGTTGCATCATGCGTCGCACCCACTTAGCAAAAAGGGCCATGTTAGTATGCTAAAGGTGGCGTATACTAAAGGTGGCGTATGCCTAGTCCGCCTTGAGTCACAGGCCGACACGCTATAGACCATGAAACTAGTGCTGTCCCTCGAGCTTCATCGAGCTGGGAACCCCTCCACAGGAATCTCCGCATAATCCTCTCAAGGCGTCTCCTTACGCCGGTTGGCATCGTAAAAATCGACATGTAGTAGATGGGTATAGCGGCCAAGACCGCCTTCAACAAGATCAAGCGACCCCCGCGCGATAGTAGGCGTGCTCGCTAACCTCCCAGACGCGTCTCCACCTTTTCGAATACAGGTTGCCAATCCTGACTCCGCAGGTGGCGATCGACCAGCGGCACCCTAAGATACCGAATCTGTAGAACTCCAATGGGCGTTGCAAGGATCTGAGAGTAACCGCTCATTTCCTCCTCAGATAAGCCAAATCCGACAAATGTGGACTTAGCTCGGTTCAATCGGAGGCCAGAAAAATCCGAAAAGATGTCCATCATGATCGATAGTGTCTGTGCTGCCGTCATGGATCCCTGAATGAAAAATGTCGTATCATAAGCGTATTGCAACAAGGGTATGCCATCCGGAAGGCTAGCCGACTGGAATCCAGTCAAGGCCCCCCGCGAGCACAGCTGCAATGTGCATACTGCCAAGGCGTCCATAGCCAGGATGAACAATAAGGGGGCTAGAGGGCATCCCTGCCTGACGCCTCGTTGGGGGTGAATCCATCCCCCTTGCAGCCGACCGTTCAACAAAACGGCGAAGGTGGAGGTCATAACGCATTGTTTCACCCACTGCACCCACGTCTCCGGAAACCCTTGGCGTCGGAGGACGTTCTAGAGAAAACGTCAGTCTATAGAGTCATAGGCTTCAGCGAAGTCAACCTTCCACATAAAGCCGGCGGTGCCTTCTCGACGCCATGCTGCTATGATCTCTTCTGCCAGCACAATACTGTCCGTCATCTGCCGGCCCGAAATAAAGGCAGATTGGAAAGGGCTAATCAGCGATGAAAGTACCCCTCGGAGCCGATTGGCCAGCACCGTTGCAAATATCAGGTACACCGACCTTGGGTGATCTCCTTTTCACATTCAAAAAAAAAATACAAACCACTTCATAACACTCAAAAAATTTTCAGGAAAATCTGTGATGGTAACTGTTAGAAGACAGGGGCATTTCCGTCTTCTTATAATTCCATACCATTATAATTTATAGGTAATCTATATGTAGGACATCATTAACAAAATGAGATAACCTTTTTTCTTCCTAAATCGTTTTTCTCCCTTGCTCTCTCTCTCTCTGTTCAACAGATCGCTTCTGCATTACTGCTGACTTCTGCACCACATAATATCAGAGCACGAGATCGAAGGCAGAAGGTCATAACCTTATGGGCTACAGAAATGTGACAAACAGGCACTGCATTGGAAGCATTGACCAAATTTTTCAGGTGTTCATGATCTTCATCTCTGTGGGAACCCGAACTAGCTGAATCAACAATTGGCAATGATTTATTCCCTCTCCCTGAAACTGATTACCTGCCGGCGGAGAAACAGGAGAATGGTGCCATGTCATACTGCCCAAATTGTTTATCTGCAGGAGCGGTAATTTCTCTGCCCCGACCTGCTTATCTTCTAGAGCAGTGATTTCTCTGTGGGACTGGTGATTTCTCTGCAGTAGCTGTAAGAAATTAAAAATGAAAAATTTATATACTCTGCAGAGATTACACCTCTGCAGAGACTACCTGAATCGTGTGAAGTCCTGAGCTGCTCATCTGCGGGAAATCCTATCACATCACTCCACCAGCAGCCTCGAACGCTCTCTTTAATTGGGATTACATTCCATTGTTATTTGCTTCTTGAAATCCCATATCTAAAGAGGTGAAGCAACAGTTCTGATGAAGGAAGATGGAAAAGTATCATGTATTCAACTGACCCCTCTGTCCTCTGCTAAACCTACAATTGCATCGGCAAATACAGCAGTGGGATTGATTGTTCATCTGCCGACTACTGCTCGCTACAACGTTTTAACTGGCAGGAACCTCTATCAATGGCATCTGTTCAATGAACAAACACTGAACCCTTCATGTGAATTATTTGAAATGGATGTTCTTCTTACATGGATGTTAGATTCCATGAAACCGGAAATCAGTGATCAACTCATAGATTATGAATCAGTAAAAGACAATTGGGATGCAGTAATTCACATATATTCCAAAATGGAAGATGAATCAAGGTTTGCTGAACTAAACAGGAAACCCATGGAATTGCAGCAAAAAAGAGGAACGTCTTAGAATATTCGACTGAGTTAACATCCCTATGGAATCAATTAATTTCTACCATCTCCTCACTACTAATCCCACAGCGAGAGACTATATACTTGAGGGGAGAAACTACCGGTTCTTAACTAGATTGCATCCTGAATTTGAGAATCTATGCAGCTTAGTGTTTAAGCAGAAGCATCAGCTATCCTTTGATGAATCAGTAGTCCAAGAAGTCAAGGAGGAGAGTTGATTATTATCTATGAGCACATTGACACCTGTACAAAGTCAAGCATGCCTCAGCAAAATCAATCCAGTTCAGATACAAGGATTCCAATCAAACACTAGTGATCTCAAGTAGGTGTTTAACGTGAAACAGCCTACTATCGAACCTTCCAATACCAAAAAGACATTCCCAAGAAAAAGGGAGATGCCAAGGATGAGCTCTGGTCTGACTTCTGCCGGAAACATCAACATACCAAGGAGACACGTTAGAAGATTCATGGAAAAGCCAATTTCGGCCAGAGCCAGAGCCATGCGATGACCCAACATTTACCTGATCGGTCCTAATCCCTGTAGCCACCTACAAGTTACTTTCCATCTTAGAACTTTGTAGAATTCGTAGAGAGAGAGAGAGAGCTTAGAGAGAGAGAGTGGTGACACACAGAGAGAGAGAGAATTGCACAAAATGGAGTAATTTATTAACAGGGCAATCCCATCTATTTATACAGAGTTGAGGGGGTTAGAAAAGTAATCCAGAAGCTTCTACTCCAACGGCCAGTAATTAGTTGTTGGAGTATGTTCCCAACGGCTATATTCTAGCCGTTGGGAGCTGATGTCAGCTTGCTGACATCAGCAATGACATCAGCGAAGCTGATGTCATCACCCGATCATTATTCTGATCGGGTATTTGATCCATTTAAGTTCCTAATAATGGACCTTAAATGGATCTTTCATGGGTCTATCTTATCGGGTCCGGATAGGCCCAATAAGGTACCTAACTAAAAATCAATAAATGTTTTTATTTCATCCTAGGAGACTATTACAAATTACATCATCAGAGGGTGAAATCTTGATATCCTGACACTTCCCCTCAAGCGCTGGAGTGAATACTTTTCATTCCAAGCTTGGAAATCAAGTATCTCATTTGCTTGGCAGGGAGTCCTTTGGTGAAGAGGTCTGCACACTGATCTTCTGAAGGAACATGTTCTGTCTTGATGATACCTTGTTCAAGATGGTCTTGTATGTAGAATCTGTCAATGTTGACATGCTTCATGCGATCATGATAAACTGGATCATGGGCTATACTAATGGCTGATTTATTATCGCAGCGGATTACGATTGGTTTTATATAGTTAAGTTTTAGTTCATTTAGAATGTTTTTTATCCACATCACTTCATCAATCCCTTTGGACATGGCTCGAAATTCTGCTTACGTGCTGGACTTTGACACCACACTTTGTTTCTTGCTTCGCCATGTAACAAGATTACCTCCCAAGAAGGTGCGGTACCTGAGGTAGATCGACAATCAACCCGGAACACCCGCAAAATCGGAGTCGGTATATATTACCGGAGTCGAGCTTACCGGTCGGCTCTGTAGGTTATGCCTGAGTCCAGCTGTCCCTTTGAGGTACCGAGAACTCTATTAGCAGCCTGAAAGTGAGATACCCTAGGCGAATGCATAAATTGCCTGAGGACATTAACAGTATAGAGATATACGGACGTGTATGAGATAAATATAATAGCTTACCAATTAACTTCTGATACAAGGACATCTCTACTTGTGGGTTATTGTCATCTAACCTTAGTTTATGATTTGTCTCAACAGGTATATCACTAACTCTACAATCTATATGCTTAGTCTCATCCAGAAGATCCAGAATATACTTCACGTCGTGTCATTAAGATGCCTTCGATGACCTAGCAAACTCAATACCTAGAAAATATTTGAGGGGGCCTAATTGTTTTTACACGAAACGTTTGGGCTAGGCATTGTTCCAATTCTTTTATTTCCTGTTGATCACTTCCAGTAATATGATGATATCATCTACATACACCACTAGAATAGTTAGTAAGACAGGTGAGGAATGCTTAGAGAAAAGAGTGTGTTCTCCATTACACTGTTTGTACCCAAGCGACTTCATTTTTGGCTGAGCAGACAAAAACCAAGCCCTTGGGGATTGTTTCAATCCATATAAAGCCTTTTTTAATTTACATACCTTTCCAGTAGCAGTCGGATCCTCATACCCTGGAGGAATGTCCATGTAGATTTCCTCCTTTAGCTCTCCATTGAGAAATGCATTTTTAATGTCATATTGTAAGAGTGGCCAATCTAAGTTAACTGCCAAGGAGATCATGATTCTAATTGTGTTTAACTTCGCTACTCTGAGCAAAGGTCTCCGATAATCTATCCCATATGTTTGGGTATAACCTCGAGCTACTAAGCGGGCCTTATGACGATCAAGGGTACCATCGGCATTATATTTCAGGGTAAATATCCATCTACACCCTACTGGTTTCTTCCCCTTAGGTAGATCGACAATATCCCAGGTATCATTATGGATGAGAGCTCTCATCTCTTCATCCATGGCCTCTTTCCACAGAGAAATACGCAGACCTTCACGGCGAGATTTCGGTATGTTAATATCCTGAAGACCTACCAAGAAGGTTTTATACTTGCGGAGAAACACGTGTAAAAAGTTAGAAAAATTTGAAATATCATAAATCGAGGTTTAACACAGGACCTCTTGCCCTTTCGTAATGCAATGGACCAATCTCCCAACACTTCCCCTTCAACAGATTCCACTAGTCCATCCCTGGGCTTACGTTTATAATACTTAGGGAGAGGAGGATGATCTGGTTCTGGAATGTCAGAACTACTGACCAGGGGAGGATCATCAGCTGCAGGGGTAGAGGCTGATACCGGAATAGAGGTATCAGGTAGGGGTACTTGTGGAGCTTGGGAGCAACTCGGTTCTTCAGAGGAAGGAATGCGATGAGCTTGGAGAGGACTAGGTGGATCGTGTTCAGGTACAGGGGTTTCCTCAAGCAGTTTAAGATAACCTAGGTCCTTAAGAGAATCAGAGGGAGTTGACTTATAGTAATATACTGATTCGTCAAAAATAACATCTTTAGATACTAGATATTTTCGAGTGATAGGGTGGTACAACTTATAGCCCTTTTGTGTAGAGGAATATCCTAGGAAAACGCATTTAAATGCCTTGGCTGACCATTTGTTTGTCTTATGTGCTGGATTATGCACATAAGCAACACATCCAAAATTTTTTTACAGGGAGACCAGTTTTCAGACGAGTGTTAGGAAAGTATTTTTCTAAAAGACTGATGGGACTTTGAAATTGGAGAGTTCTGGACGGGAGTCGATTAAGAAGATGGACCGCAGTCATGACAGAAAAACCCCATAAGTTAAGAGGAAGATTGGCTTGAATTAGAAGTGTTCGAGCCTTATCCACTATAACCCCAATTTTTCTTTCAGCCAAGCCATTTTGTTGAGGGGTATAGGGACAGGAGGTTTCATGAACAATTCCTTTAGAGGCCAGGAATTCACTTAACGCATTGTTAAGGAAGTCTTTGGCATTATCAGTCCTGAGTCCCTTCACTGCTTGTCCAAACTGTTGTTCAATAAGAACACACAGATTTTTAAGACAGGAAGTGACTTCAGATTTGGTTTTTAACAGAAATAACCACGTAAATCTACTGTGGTCATCGGTACAGATCAGGAAGTACCGATGTCCTAATAGATCTGTTTGAGGTGAGGGACCCCAAACGTCACAGTGGAGGAGTTGCAAAGGGACATGTAGTCGATGATTATATGCTGGATAGGAGGCACGTTTAAATTTTCCAAGTTGACAGGATTCACATAAAATTGAATTAACATCAATATTCTTAAACTCATGTGGGTACATTTGTTTAAGAAGGTGGAAGGATGGATGACCCATGCGCTGATGGACTTCCATAAGGGTTTTTGGAAGGGCTTCGGCTGAGGCCGCCTTGGATCCAGCTGTCAGGCCGAGTGCTGGATTGGCTCCGAGCAGATAATAAAGGCCATGCTGGATCCTAGCTAGTCCAATCCTCGATTTTTGGACCTTGTGAAATAGGTAAGCGTCAATGTCATCAAAAATAATTTGATATTCGGTTAATTTAGCTAGTTTTTGGACTGAAATAAGATTAACAAATAGCTTAGGCACATGAAGTACATGTGTTATTAAGCCGATAGGTGGAATTTCCATAGTTCCAAGGCCAGCAACAGGAAGCAGAGTTCCATCTGCTGTCTGAACATGCTTACCAGGAGCAATTGGCTCATATGACTTAAAAAAATTTTTTGTAAGTGTCATATGATTAGTGGCTCCTGAGTCTAAAATCCAGGGGTGACCCTGGCTATTCAAATGAAAAGAAGATATGAGTGTTTTTATACCAGAGTTGGCTACTGATGTGGAGCCAATGATGGAGGTGGCCGAGCCGTTGATGATGGTAGTGAGCTTCTGGAGCTCCTTCATCATGCCCTGGAGTGCTTCAGCAGTGTTGGAAGACGCTCCCTCTTGTTGGGAATTTTGAACGATGTGAGCTTTGGCGACGTAGGGAGGCATTCCATGGAGCTTGTAGCACTTGTCCTTGTGGTGGCCCTACTTTTTGCAGTAGGCGCACACAAGGTTTTCCCGTCTTCCAGAGTCATACCTTGGTGTATTTTCCTTCTGGTACTGGGGCTGACTCGGAGGAGAGGGGCGATAGCTGGGAGCAGCATAGGCTGACCCTTCAAGTGTACCTTTTTGAAATTGGAGGCGACTTTCTTCCTGGAGCAGTTTGGAGATTGCCTCATCAAAAGAGGGTTCAACCTCCCTGTTGAACAGTTGGCTCCGGATGAATTCAAATTCAGGCCGCAGCCCATGAAGAAGTTGACATAAGCGGCTGGTGGCGGTTTGTGCACGGGCCACAGGGTCAGTAGATTGGGGCCAGCAATAATCCAATTCAGTATGGATTGCCCTCAACTCATTCGAGTAGGTGAGAATATCTTTCTCTCCTTGCTTGAGTGAATAAGACCGGATGAAGAGATCATTAATCCTGGCCTTATCACCCAGCTTGGAGTGATTTCTCCGAATTGCCTCCCAGAGCGCCCGGGAGGTATTATAGGATATGAACTTACTGATGTAGTCGGGAGAGATGGAGTCTAACAGCCAGGCAAAAATGACCTCTTCGCCTGAGACCCATCTTTGGAAGAGTGGACTGTCCTCTGGGGGGCAATCCTCCTGTAGATGCTTGAGCAACTTTCGAGGCTTGAGGGCGGTTTCAATAGCTCGTTCCCACGCAATCAGATTGTTGCCGTTGAAGATAGTGCATTTTGCTAGTGTGGGAAGATGAGAGAACCAACGATCAGAGGAGACAGGAGCTTGTCCCTCTGATGTGGGTGCCCTGTTGTGTACCTCAGGAGCAGCTGAAGATGAGCTGGATGGAGCCACGTTCACCATGATGCAGTATGGAAATAAAGAAGAAAAACTTCAAACAAGATGCTTCAAGGGATTGAAAGTTCCTCCCAAAGGATAAACTTCAACCCCAGGCGCCAGTAGAGATCACCACTCAGAGAGCTCAGTAACCTTGCTCTGATACCATGTAAAATTCGTAGAGAGAGAGAGAGAGCTTAGAGAGAGAGAGCGGTGACACAGAGAGAGAGAATTGCACAAAATGGAGTAATTTATTAACAGGGCAATCCCATCTATTTATACAGAGTTGAGGGGGTTGGAAAAGTAATTCAGAAGCTTCTACTCCAACGGCCAGTAATTAGTCGTTGGAGTATGTTCCCAACGGCTATATTCTAGCCGTCGGGAGCTGATGTCAGCTTGCTGACATCAGCAATGACATCAGCGAAGCTGATGTCATCACCCGATCATTATTCTGATCGGGTATTTGATCCATTTAAGTTCCTAATAATGGACCTTAAATGGATCTTTCATGGGTCTATCTTATCGGGTCCGGATAGGCCCAATAAGGTACCTAACTAAAAATCAATAAATGTTTTTATTTCATCCTAGGAGACTATTACAAATTACATCATCAGAGGGTGAAATCTTGATATCCTGACAAACTTCAACTGTCAAAGGAAAAAGATAAAGCAATTGGAAACACTTCTCTCGAGTTCATCCTTGAGTTCATTGTCATTGGGCCAACCTAAGTGGCCCATTCTAGTAAGAATTTCCTTTTCAATACAATACTAGCAATTGGATCTTCTAAGGCATCCACAAATCCTAAAATTTTATGGATATTAGACTCTGGTGCTACTGATCATATGGCACCAATAGCTAGTTTATTATTGCTGTATCATCCATGTAGAACTCGCAAAACAGTCCAGACATCTTAACAGTAGCTGGAATAGGGACTATTACTTTAGAACCTATGGGGAAACTAGACCATATTGACATAGCCTTAGCGCAGGAACAATGAAGAACAACGGCTTGAATCCACTAGCCTTGATATTCAAGAAGGGCTAGGTTCTGAGTCCACAGAACTAAACTCTTCCACCATTGAATTCACAAGGGGTTATACTTAAATTCACAAGCACAGAGCACTCTCTAACAAGGAGAACACTCAGAAAGAAAGCAGAACTCTCAAAAAGGGATAACTTTCATTGTGTCCTCAAGGGTTACAATGGGGGCCTTATATAAGCCTCAAAAGTGAAGGGTCACCCAAGTGATTTGACCCATGAAAAGAAAACACAAAAGTCTTAAAAATATAACTCTGACAGCATACATGTGTCAGAGACACAACTTACAAAAGAAAAAAATGATGCTTCTAGGTCTTGTCAGCCTCCACAAAGATATTCTGACAAATTTCCTTAATTGTCAAGAATATTTAGTGTCCCTAGGTGATCCTCTACAGACGCTGACAGGTCCTTGAGATTCTCTTGAGACCCATTAAGCTTTAAATAGGCCTCTAAAGTAGGATACCTCAGCTTCATCCCAAATAGGCTCTTGGGCTTTCTTCTTGGTTACATCACATATGCTACATGTTCCTAAAGTGTTTAAAAGTTTAGTCTTTGTTCAGAAACTTGCTTCATTAATTCTATACAAGATAGAATTTGATGGCATTAATGCTTTCCTACATGAAAAGGTGCAGGGGTCATGGACTGGACTTGCTTAAGTCCACGAGAGACTTTACAGCCTACCATCCTATGAGAATGTCACATCTCCAGTCCAAAGCTCCCTGAGCAAGGAGAAAGCGCCAGTCATTATGACAGTGGTTCAGCCCAGTAACTCAGTAAAAGCTTGGCAACTTCATCGTAGATTAAGCCTCCTATCCTTCCACTACTGTTGTGGTGAGCACAAAATTACAAATGCTCCAAAATTTAGCAGTGAAAAATAGTTGATCAAGGAGAATGTACAAATGGTTAATGACAAACAAACAAACAAGCCCAGAAACCACATAGGATAACATAGACCAATCTGGGGCACTTGGAAGAGAATATAGAGAGGGTGTGAAGGGCACCTCATACCCTTTAAGTAATTACCTTATATTTAAGAAAGGTAACTGCCCAATATAAAACACTCCTAACTCCCTTCAAAACGAATATATTCCAAAAACCAGAGATGAAGCTCTCTCTCTCTCTCTCTCTTTACCACATTTGAAAAAGGCTATGGAGGAAGAATTAAGGGCGATAGAGGAAAATCAGGCTTTGCAGGTGGTTCAACTACCACCCATGAAAAAATCGATTGGATGTAGATGGGTCTACACCATAAAGTATCTATCAGATTGTACATTAGAAGATATAAAGCCAGGCTAGTCGCCCAAGGTTACACTCAGACATATGGAATTGATTATGATGAAACTTTTGCCCTGGAGGCAAAGATGAAAAACATAAGTTTTCTAGCATCATTGGCGCAACATTTCAACTGGCCCTTGTGATGATATGATGTTAAAAATGCCTTCTTGCAAGGAAACTAAGAGAAACAGATATAGATAAACATTCCCATGGAACATCTAACCTACAACATCAAAATAATGATGTGTATAAATTAAAAAAGGCTTTATGCAGACTTAAATAATCTCCTCGAGCATGGTTTGGCAGGTTTCCCAAGTCATGAGAAGAGCAGGATATCTCCAATCAAATGGAGATCATACCCTATTCTATAAATATTCTAGGATAGGAAGAATCTCCGTACTCATGGTATACATTGATGATATCATCATCACGGGTAGTGAAGGAAGGGTAAAATTGGGGGAAGGGCTAATGCATGAGTTTGCAATAAAAAACCTAGGGACCAGTGATAATCCTTTTTGGGAATTGAGGTGGCACATTCTCCTAAAGGAATTCTGCTGTCTTAGCAGAAATACATCCTCGATCTGTTGACAGAAACAAGGTTTTGCTGAATGTCAACCTGCTAGGACTCCTATAGAAGTAAATCATAAATTCTCTCAATGACAATGAAGAAAAGGTAAATATGGGGTAATACCAAAGGATAATTGGAAAATTTGATTTTTTTAAGACCTATATGTCCAGATATTACATATGCAGTTAATATCCTTAATCAATTCATGCATAGCCCTAGGATATCTCATTTACAGGTTGCACTAGAGAACTGGTTGGGGACCCTCAAATCAAACACCAAGGTTTTCTTATCCTCGATGCATACACTAATTCTGATTTTGCTGGTTCTCTGGTTAATTGGCGGACAAACCATTCAATATTATATATTTCTAGCTGGAAACCTTACCACTTGGAGAAGCAAAAAGCAGGAAGTTGTCTCAAGATCTAGAAACTGAGGCGGAATTCCAAGCTTTAGCTCATGGGGTCACCGAAGTGGCATGGATACAAGGGCTCCTGAAGACCTCAAGATCATGGTAGAAGACCCTGCGAGAATCTTCTGCGACAATCATTCAGCCATCAGTACCACGTGACCAGATGAAGAATGTTTACATTGACTGACATTGGATCAGGGAGACATTGGAGAATCACAAAATCAGCACACCTTACATTGGCTCATCAGAGCAACGAGCTACTGTGCTGCCCAAGGGACTACCAAAAGACCAGTTTATGAAAGCTAAATTGGGGCAAGCTGGGATAGATAGATATCCACTCCTCAGCTTGAGGGAGGCTGTTAGAAGACAGCGGCATTTCTGTCTTCTCGTAATTCAACACTTACCGTTATAATATAGCCATTAAATGTAATCCATATATAGGACATCAGTAATGAAATGAGATGACCTTTTCTCTTCCTAAATCTCTCTCTCTCTCTCTCTCTCTCTCTCTCTCTCTCTCTCTCTCTCCCCTCCCCCTCTGTGTGTGTGTGTGTGTTCAACAGATCAGTGTTAATGCCTTCTGCATCACTGTTGACTTCAACCAGTAACAATAAAACTGTTAATGCCTTGCAGATAAACAGATTCTAATGAGAGTAGATTATGGTGCCTGAATCAAATATATTCAACAAGCAAATAAAAAAAAAGGGGGAAGGTAAACCTAATATGGTGAATAAACACATATGCATAGACTAGAGCAAAATGCAAAATCAATGGAAAGAGGATTTGAGAAGGTCACCTGCTTCCAGCAGAAGAAAAACAGAGTTCAAATAACTCTTCCAGTGCCTCTCGAAGTACATTAAAACTAGGGGCGCGTGATACAAGACAAATGCACTTATCAGCATAGTAGTTGCCTGGGATACGGTATGCATCACATATGTCTTTACAAACTGGGTCTTGGAAAGCAACACAACATACAAAAATTTTTGAGCCATCTCCTTCTGCAGTTCAACACGGATCATGATATGAACATCTGATTACTCGCACAAAATATCAATTATCAGTGGGAACTCTGTGAGGGCAAAATCTAAGCCTGAAATAGAATATTAAAGGGATAACAACATGAGCGGTTCCCCTTGGCTTTATTTTTCCTATCCCTCTTAACATCTCTTTTGTATGTTGCAGTGATTTTCATCATTCATAGTCTTTACAAGGCTAAATGATGAATCGGCACAAGTAATATTCTTTTGAATGGGGAAATTCTTCCATGGTTCAGAAACTAAATTAGCTGAAAAAAAATATAAGACAGATAATAAAATATTAAAAACATTCACAAAGCACTGGCTTGTTAAAAAGTGGTAATAAAATGGAAATAGAAGGACTGTTTCTTTTTATCCAAACTGAATGATGTAAAGAGATCATATGATCAGTCCCTCGGTATTGAAGGATTTCTAGAAACAGAATGTTTTGATATCCAACAGAAAGAGAATGTTTCTGATTTCTAGTTATTGATGTCTTTTTTTTAAGATTAAAGGATGATCACCTGAAATTGATGATCACCAGGTACAACTACTTCTAACCACCATGAGGTCATCCATCTTTGGACTGCCCAAGCTTGAGCACCCTTCACCCTGGAACTCTTCTCACCCTGGTACCTCTCTTCCCGTAAAGTTACCCATCCCTGCATGGCTCAAGCATGAGCAAGCTTAACTCTGGAATTCCTCCCCACCCCCACTGTCCCTCTTTATATTGATATCAATGTTGAGATTATCATGTCCAACATTTTCATACTTCTTGTTTCACATTGGTTCAGGAGGGGTGAATAGTTAGGGATGGAGAGGATCAGGATGGCCCATACTGTATTTGTCTCACAGGTAAATCATATTATAATATCAGGTTGGCCACTGATCTCCAGTGATCTCCCTTTTTTTAAAAGAAAATTCTTGATATTACCATATTCACTGGCAAATGCGGTAGTGACAGCACCTGACAGGGCTGAGGTCATTGAATGAGGCAGGAAGTAATCTAATGGAAACCACTGAAAGACCTATGCACTGGCAGGATCACCAGATGGCACCCTCCATTGAAGACCAGAGGTAGGAGGTCATTACATCGGCCACTCTGAGAGTAAAGCTAAGGAGAAGGAAGGAAGAATAAGGAGAGCGGACATCACTCCCAGGGCATCAGCATAAGTAAGAGACCAGGGCATCTGGAACCCACGCACGAAAGAAGAGAGGTCTGGAGCTGCAGCCAGTGATAAAAACTCTCACGGCATTCCCTCCTGTTCTCCCTCTCCACTTCCCTCAGTGGAGCATCGACCCTATGCTAGATCTACTCAGATTCTTCATTCACACACAGACACAAACACACGCTGTCTCCCTCTCTCATCTCTCCTGATTTTCTGAATCAGTTTCATAATGATCAACAGCATAGGTTTCTTCTTGCGACCTTGGGACCCTGTTTTGATCTGGCATCATAACAAAGTTATAATTTATTTTTGACGTATCATCAGGTAATTGATACAAGATGGGGATGAGTCATACTCTTCATAAAAAATACAACGGAGAGTGATTTATAAAAAGATGTTCTTATTATCAAAAACCATAGTACACTAGAATAAGTACAACCCTTTTATTCTTGAATGATTTATACTATATGAGAATTCCACCCTGTACTGTTTATTTCTTAATTCCAAACACAGTCCTGAATCGCAGCAATGAGTGCTACAGATTACGTTTAAAAATCTATCATTAATACAAAAAAAAGTCATAGAACAGAAGAATTTACCGGTCAGTACAATTGGGTAGCTCCGTACACAAGTAGATGCATCATTTGAGTCATAAAACTCAACTCCAGCCGGTAGAACACACTGCAAAAAACAAAAAAGGTGTTAAAAAACAAAAAACAAAAAAGGAGATCTGAATCATTTTTACTAGACATTCGCACTATCAGTACTAACCTAGATATTTATAGATAATTCAGAGGTAAAATAAAGTTAGATGCATCGAATGAAAATTTCAAGTTGAATCGTAAATGATAATGATGTCAACAAATAAATTAAAAGAATAATTCAGCCTGAAATGATGACTTCATGTGTATTCAGTATATATGTCCAAAAAACTCATAGTTAGGGAATAAATGTGTCATCAAATTTCGCAGAAAATAAAGACAGGACGAAATCACAACAATGGAAACAAGTGAAAGACCATGAATAAAATTCATGAGCTGAATAAAGAAAATGGGCGTGCTACATTGGAAGAATGTCCAGTGGATCGTGCCGAAAACAAATACAACCAAGAACATAATGACATGGTGTGAAAAGCATGAAGATCATATGATGTCTACATCAGTATATGAGACACTTACACCTAATTTGGAATAGCCATGGTGGGCGTAAATAATTAATTTTGTGTGCTGTGAATGTGTTTTCAAGAATCTTTAAAAATGATGCATCACTTGTGTAAAAGCCTTCTCACCAAAACAAATCAGGCAGAGGCAGACAAAATTTAATGTTGTCGTCTTTGTACCGTTATGGTAATGAACTTGTTGGATAATTCGTGTGTTGTTGCAATATAAAAGGGGCAAAGTCTTTCCTTTTTATCATTTCCAAACCCATTTCTGATACCCGTCACAAGACTGATGATATTGGAGAGGAATACAAATCAAAGGTGAAAACGATGACCAAAAATTTCACTTAAAGATTACAAATTGCAATTCACAAAGTCCACAGGATGTGCTCTTATGCCGGTAAAACTTAACATCAGCAAGAAAGAAACAATTTAAACAACAGTCTGCCGTACAGATCCCTTTCAGAGGAGCTAGAGTACCAGAAATGCGACACATTTTCAAGGACATTATTGAATATGAACAGCCGACAGAGAAATTAAAAACCATAGAATATCGTACGTCAGTTGATCAAGACCGTAGATATGAATAATTCTGAAATACACACAGCAAAAGTACGCACTGTCGAAAGCTGCGGGGGTGGAGGAGGATAAAGGGAATGATCAGTTGGAGGAAACTGGTCGAGGAGAGAAGCGGCGTACTTGACCCCCTTCCCTCTAAAACCTTTCTCCCCGTCGAGAGTCTGGATCTCTGGCCCAATGCCACAGACGACGAAGTACTCGAATAAACGAGACGACATCGTTTCTATAAATTGCTGAGGAAGAAATAGTCGACAGAGGTAATCTGAAGGGGAGGATGGACGGACTCGGGATCACCGCATCTGCCTCCCCATGGAAACCGCCTCTCCCCTTCCAGATTCAACCCACCGGGCCCGGATCCAGTTTCTAATATTCGCCGCAGTCTCCGTCCGAATTGCCTCAAAGATCTGGGCGACGCAGTTTCTTCCCACCTCCCTAACGGCTCTTTGCCTGGCACCATCAGTTAAGCTACATTGTTTGCCAATTGTAACAATAGAAATATAAATAAACTATAAGAAAGGAACAAGATAGCAGTCCTGAGGATTAACAACCAAGCCAACCATGATGATGATGATGATGAACTTGTAACTTGTAGGGTTTGCCAGTCTGGAAGTATTCGACCAAAATCTGAGGGCTCCAATATCTGGCATCAAGATGCCGGATGACGTACCTAGATGCCAAAAAGAACATGTTTCCTAGTCATAATGGCGCCAAGTCGAATAGCTACATGAAAGAATATTGAAACCCTAAACTTTGATGCATCATCTTCTGGAGAATGGGCCGGAACCAACCAACTGATCCCACATATTTTCAGTGAGCGAATGTCGAAACCATATTATTTAATTGGTTATTAGATTCCATGAAGCTTAACATGACAAAGTATTTCAAATATGAAGAAAATACTGAGGCTATCATAGATGAGTTCATGTAAATTTTTCAAAGAAAGAAGATCTGCAAGGATATATGAACCTACTCGATGCCACTAGTAGAACAAGTCAAGGACAAAGAAGAATTCAAGAATATGCAAATGATCTGCTGAAATTATGGCGTGAACTTGATCTTTGTAGACCTCCTACACCTGAGTCTCTAGATAGGGAATACATACTTCAAGACATAGTGTTCTTCTTTTTACTCGGTCTAAATCTTGAGTTTGAGGTATAGCAACACAAATGTTCAACAAAGAGAAGAAACCTCAATTGGAGACAATAATTTCTCAAACTATTAGAGAAGAAAATTGGATTATGATGACTAATGGATGAATAAATGGATCAAGCCAAGTTAATTATTCAATATTAATTTTCCAAAACCGAGGATCAAAGAAATAAAAAAGAGAACTCAATGGTTAGCTTATGCCCTTAATGGTGTGCGACATACATGTTGCACGTTTGTACCACATGGCACACACATACACTGCCACGCGGTAACACACAATCGTTGCCACATCATCGTCCATGTCAGCATGCACTTAAAACTATTTTTTAAAATATTTTTAATTATAATAAATTCAGAAAAATTTTGGAAAAATTCTAAAAAAATTCTAAAAATTTATATGTCACTAATTAAAAATTAATTATAAAGATTCTATAACTAATCTCATGTCAACAAAAGTTCTAAACTCACCAATTAAAAGGACTAAATCACTAATTATAGAGTTTAATGGTGAATAAGGGTCGAATCAACGGAGAAATAAGGGAGATTTTCAAGATATCTTTGGAATTCGATCAAAGTCAGATGATGAATTGAGGTAAGAAATTAGGAGTTTTAGTATATTAAGAAAGATAACTCCAGTACAAATCCACAGAGTCAAAATCATTGAATTTGGATTAGAATTCGCGGAGAAATCGAAATTTGAAATAGAGGTAGAAAATCGATCGTGAAAATAAGTGAAAACTGAAATTAAAACTAAATTAAACTTAATCTACAATTCAAATGTAAATCTAATGCTAAAGTAAGATAGATTAGGATGAAAAACACGCAATCTAACCTCAAGTCACGCTCGAAATTATCCAATTAATCGCCGGATTCAAGGCTTTTCATTCTACGATTTCGAAAATGAAGTTTGGCATTCAAGATGTGATTTCTTCCGATTCTTTCAACCAATTCTTGATTTCAAACACTCCTTGGACGTGGAAATGAGTCTAGAAGAGGAGGAATTCAAGAGATTCTCATATTGTGGTCTCTAAACAGTTTGATTTGCTTAAAAATCCAAGAACGGATTTTCGCGTTGAATAACATTTTAATTTATAAGCGAAATTGGGCGTAATTGTCAGACGAATAGATTCATCTTCAATCAATGGCTGAGATTAAACATCGATTCACAAATATATGTCTTTAAGTCACGTTCGTTTGGTCTAAGATGAAGAGTCCAGATTTTGCCACGTTGCGCTTGAAGAAGAGGCGTCACTTGATTTCGTCCATTCGATCTTCATCGGATGATTGCGATGAATCCACGTGTCCATCGGGTGCATTTAATCTCGACCGTTATAACCCTCGTAGATCAACGATTGAGATTAAATCATCTTTAATCAAATCGTCGCCTAATTAGATGCTGCCACGTACCCCTACGAGTAAGTGACATTCGACGTCGCGGTTTAACCACGTGATCAGACGTCTCTCATTGCGCCACGACACCTACAAATAAAAACAAACACAAATAGTCTCACATGGAATAAATTTTTATGTTTATTCATATATATAATGAATAAGATTTTAATGGGTTAGCGTTAATCCGTTAATGATGCTTTAACCCATTAATCAGTCTCACGCGCACACGTGCGTACACGCGTTCACGCGCACACACGCACCTACACGCACACGTGTCATGCACAAGCGCCGCCATGTGGCGTGTACACGCGTCGCCACGTGGCGTGTAACATGCGTAGCCATGTGGCAACGCTCTGCCACGTCAGCTCGCAAAATTAAAAAAATTAAGAATAAAAATAGCTTTAAATAAATTCAGAAAAATTCCTTAAAATTCCTAAAAATTAGAAAATTCATAAATTTCAAAATACAACTCCAAATTAATTTTATCAGAAATTAAATTATCTATCATTATAAAAGTTAAAAATATTTAAATAACGAGATAATTAATTTTAATTTAAGAAATACATTGATTTCTCTTAGAAAATAATTTTAGAAAAATACATGAGTGTAAATAAAACATTTTCTCCTATCATGAAATCATGAAAATACAATTATGATTTCAAATATAAATAGAAATAAAATTATATTATGAGAATTATGCGTATTTATCTCTAAAATGTTATTTTTTAGATCATAACCAAAAATTACTTAAAATGATAGAAATGCACTTAAAATATGATAACATGCATACAAATAGAATATTGAATGTCTTAAATTGCATTAATAATCATAATATGAATTGCATGTTATTAATATGTACTCCCTTCACTTAAGTGAAAATAAAGGGTTGTAATTAAATCCTTTTTTTTCGCACGGATCAAATGCTTCTGAGTGTGCCACATCACCTGTGAAGAGATAAAAAAAGTCTCACTCCTGGATATTAAAATATTTTTAATTAGAATGAATTCTAAATAAATTTAGAAAAATTTTTCAAAATTCTAAAAAAATCCCTAAAAATTAGAAAATTCATAACGTTCAAAATACTACTTTTTAATCCTTTTTTGTTTGATCAGAAGTTAAATAATCTATCATTTTAAAAATTTAAATTTAAATACTTTATGTCTATATCTATATTTACCAACATCCATATACTCATCATATGAGTCAAATTAGATAGTATTTTTTTTATAAAAATATCGATCTCGTCTCGAATACTCCTTAAATAGGAGTATTTTAAAGACTAGTGATGACTGTATTGTGATTTTGTCATTATTCACTTTAGACATTACATATGGTCATAGACTTTCATTGCAAACATGACACAAGAATAATAATGAATAAATTTCATTTCAAGAAATATAAATGAGACATGAAAATGTGATTTGGCTTATAGGCCTCATATGTTATATTTATTGAAATTATATAATACATTCCTATTCAATAGCTCATATGGTTTTTGAGATGATATGACAATAATCTTTATTGTTATAGCTCAATTTTCTAGGATGGTTGTGAGAATTAGGTTGTCATTTTTGTTATCAATAATACAATCCTTCATGAGTGGACTTTATGTTGAGGTAGATTGTCATTATCATTGAGAAAAAGTCTTCTAGGACCTTATCCTTATTTTGTATACATCTACTATGGACAAATTGGCAAATATCATTACAAATCGGTCTCACAGATAAGTATTATTGTTTACAGAGTGGCAAGTTGGGCATGATTGACATCTATGCTCCTTCATACGAAAGAGGGTGAAGAGATACATGTGTGTGTATGTTTATCTCTTGTATTTTCATTATAAGACCTTGTACATCTCAATATTTAGGCGAGCTTCCTTTTTCTTGTATGCATAGGGCTTTCTCTCCTAGAGAGGGGTTAGAGCCTCATTTTATCTCATTCTCTTTTGTAATTCAAAGGAAACTAAAAACCAAAACATAGACAAGTAAGACGATGAGTGAAAATTTAAAGGTATTGAAATTATTTGAAAGTCTTTTGTTTAATTTAACTTATTTCATATTACATTAGAAAAAATGCAGAGTTTTTCCTTGAAACCTTTTGAGTTGAAGTCAACTATCAAGCTAATGAAAAAAAGAGGTTAGAGAAGGTAAGTGTATGTACTTTTCTTCATTTATTAATAATAAGTAAGTTTTGATTAAAAACAAAAGGAATGATGAGATAGGTTGGAGGTTTGTAATTTTAGATTTCCAACAAAATTCAATGTCAATATCTATCAAAGACAAAAAAAAAATCAAAGGTAATTGTAGATAATAGAAGTAATTGACTTAGTTCTCTCTATAATTGACTTAGTACAAGAACAACGTCTAAAAACCAAATTACAAGATATAATCTCAGTCCCACAAACAAAATTTATCTTCATTATGATAAAATTAGATCACAATTATAATTCATAAATGGAAAATTATAAGTCAGTCATTTAGATAATAAAAATTATATACCTCTTTATATTCCACCAAAAATGAAATAATCATTATCGTTATTTAACTTGTTACTTTTATCTGGTTTAAAGCTATATTTTTCCAAATAATCTTCATTTTTCTGTTTCATAACTACAGAATACGGATGAAGTAGATACTTCGATCATTCATGATGGATGATGATTAGTAGTTATTGGTACAGGAGACAAACAGGAAATGTCAGGCACCCAAATCTCCAGCAAATGACGAACAACATTAACAGAAGCAAATGAACAAACAAATGCAAGGCGAACCTTTGACGAAGATTTTTCGACCCAGATCCTAGGATATCGCCGACGGCCCGCCGCGAGCTCCGCTGATGACCGAATACCATCCGCCGCCCTGCTGCTGTGCCATATCTTCAAGATACAGGTCGTCCGTCTTTCTGAAGATCCCGTGAATGAGAACCACGGCTAATCCGGTCGAGAGCGAGACGATAAGATTTTGCGTAACATCAGTGAAGAATAATGCCACAAGCGTGACCACCGATAGAACCAGCAGAACCGCACGATCGGAGATCGGGCGGTTCAAGATCACCAGCGGCTCGTCCCGCAAGAAGTACAAGGCAAGCCAGGCCGCCATCATGATCACGAACACTATGAGCGAGATCGTGTGCGAGAGCAGACTAAAGAAGACAATAATGAGGACGATGATGGCGTAGTTCATGGTGAAGTAGGCGAAATTGGTGCGGATCCTGGTGTAGGCGTCTCCGAGGCCGGAAGGAAAGCTGAAAGCGTGCCAGTGCACCATCTCCTTCCATGGGCGGCGCGCCTCCAGAGCTTTCTTCAGGATCTCTTTCTCGCGGGAGATGAATTCGAGGTTGGTTCCTCCGGGAGAGGATGACGTCGGGATCGTTCCGTACGTCGTCATCTTAAAGATTTCTCCGACGAGGTTGATCAATTGAAGGAATTGGTCCCGAGCAATAGGAGGCTTTTGCCGGAAAGGTGTAGAGGTCGACGCGATAACTCAGATCCTGCCGGTGATCGACGGTACCTTGACCAATCCGTCCAATCGCGCGAAGAGAGAGAGAGACGCGTGGCTGTCTATAATTTGTGGGGCCCACAATTATTTCCAGCGATAACTGATGTCAGCTCATCCGTCATCCGCACCGTCCTATACTGCAGGGAACTCAATCAAGATGCAAAATAATTATGAACGAGGTAAGAAAATATTTCAGTAACTCTGAGATAATGAAATTGAAAAAAAAAATGATGTCAAATTCAGACGAATTTAGGTTAATATTTGATCTATGAAATTTTTAGACTTGTATTAACCGAATGATATAAATCAAAAAACCTTGTTGATACAATCCTTCTAAAATGCTAATCAAAACCATTGCTCACACAATCAAATCAAAGTACAAGAATACAGACGCCGAAAAAGATAAAGAAAATGCCCGCGATCTGATTTTGAGTGCGCCTCGCTCACCTCAAAATCTTGGAGAAAATAAATAAATCTTTAAAATTCATTTTCATAATGTCACACTGTAGAACGGAGAGTGCGAGAAGGATTAAAAGACTTGCCAAAGGTACTTTGCATGCTTAAGGTGATAAACCTACAAAAATAGGAGACTAATTTTGAGCTGTAATCAATTCTAATAAAGTAGGAAAATCTTAGCATTGCATTAACCAAAATGGAGATATTACATGAGTTATATACAACCATGGTGGGTAGTGATGGACATGGAATGGGGCCTCTGGCCCTTAACTGGTAATCCACCGAGGTCCCAGTGGATCACCCAACATAGGCCTAGTGGGTCGTTCTAACACTCCCTCTAAATCTAGAGTGAAAACATGCTCACTTGCTATACAGATTGTTGTTTGAGGCTAAGGAGACGACCAAGGTAAGTTATTGAGGGAGGAAAACTCGAGTATAGTTGGTAGAGAGATTACCAAATATAGCTGCAAAGAAGACATGCTACCAAGTGACGAATCGAGACTGCGAGGTCGTCAATTGCACACGGTCTCGTGTCAAAACAAAGTCCAAATTTACCAATTTAATGAAAATATCTCGAATTGAGGGGTATAATAGTAAATATGGGTCGAATCCACAAGGAACTAGCAGAAGTTCTGATGATATCTTCGAATTTGATCAAATCAGACGATGAATCGATGACAGAAATTGGGGAAAATAGTATTTTATGAAAGAGAACTTCAAGACGATTCCTCGGAATAAAAAATCATCGAATTTGACTTTGATTTCGCGGAGAAATTGAAGATTGAAGTGAGGGGTAATTTCTGAAAATTGAAAGAACGAATTTAACGAAAATAAAATCAAAATTAACTTGAAATTACTAATCTAAACAAAAATTAAATGGTAAGAGACAATAGATTAGGACAAAACACGATACCTAACCCTCGATTGCGATCGGATTAGTCCAATTAACCGCTGAAATCAAGGCTTTTCATAAAAATCCGAAAATCACGATCGTGGAGTTCAAGTGTCCATTTCTTCCTCATCAATCATCCAAATCTTGATCTTAAGCACTCCGTGGACGCGGAAATGAGTCTAGAAGCGATTGGGATCAAGAGATTCAAGACACTTTGGTATCTAAAATTTCAATTTAATTGAATTTCTCTCGAATGCTTTACAAATGCAAATAACATATCAATTTATAGGACATTTGGGCGTAACCGTTCGATTAAACTGATCAATGGCTCTGATGAAGCGCTTGATCCCGAATCGTTACCGTTAAGTCGTGGCTATTGGATTGCGATCGATCGCTCGAGATGAAGCCACGTCGCCGTGCGTTATAAAACGCATTGAAACGCATCCGTTGGATCGCGATCGGACGCCTCAGATGCATTTTTCTGCGATCTAATCTCGACCGTTATAACTCTCGCGATCAATGGTGGAGATTATACACATCCGGTGTACCCAATTTAAGCCATGTGTCCCCATCAATTTAAGTGAAGATCAACGGTCTTTAAATCTTCACACGATCGGACGCTTCTCACGCTACCACGTTGCCTCCTTGCCTTGACCGTCGATCGCGATGTGATCGGACGGCTCTGATCGCACTACGTCTCCTGCGCGTTATAAAATATTCAAAAAATCGAGTTTTAATTAGAAAAAATTAATTTTTAATTCCAGAAAATCCTTAGAAAAATTCATTAAAAATTCAGAAAAATTCAGAAAAATCTCTAAAAATTAGAAAATTCATAACTTTCAAAATATAACTCCATATTAATCGAAATTTCTTTCATTTGATCATAAATTTAATTATCTATCATTATAAAAAGTCAAAATTAATAAATAAGAAGAGATTTAATTTCTATTTCAAAAATACATTTATTTCTTTAAGATTTTAACTTTAGAAAATTAAATGAATGTTTATAAAAATGATTTCTCTCATTATTTAACTTTTAAAAACCACTTATAATCTCAAATAAAGATGGGTTATAAAATTATTATCTTTAATTCATCATAGTTAACCTTAAATTAAAGTATTTTGAGATTATAATGACTTTTTCATAGAATGATAGATAAATACTCATAAATATGATAACATGCATAGGAATGAAATCTTTTATGCCTTAATATGCATTAAGAATTATTTATTATCATGTCTAATTAGAATGTTATCACCAAGTTGTATCAGTGAGACTATCCCTCTCAAAGGAATCCAGGTGAGTGTTGAGGAGGTGTTGTTAGGACATGTGAATTTCCCGCTCTTTGAGGAGACCCTATATGATTCACAAAGAAGTGTTGTCCATAACATACGTGTTTACCTCTCCTTGAGGAGACCAGGTGGTCTTCAAGGAGACGTACACAAAAAAATAGACGTCCAAGAAGATGGCCAACATGTGAAGCCAAGAAAAATAGATAATATCCCATTCATACATTCATTCCCATCATTATTAGCATGTTATGTTGCATTATTCTTGATTATATGATCTCAATTATAATGTTCTTATCAAATTTTTGTAGTCATCATGTCATTTTACTATTAGATTATCTTAAATTCATTTAGGTTTATTTGGTGCATTACTTTTGAAAATTTTTAGGGCAAATGATTGTGAATCAACCATATTTTATGGAGTTTTCATGTTGTAAGCCATGAGTGAAGAAGAAATGAACAAAGATGAGAAGAAGATAAAAAAACTTGGTTTGACCTTTTAATTTAAACCAAGTGTATCAAAATGCATCCTATTACTATTTCATTCTTGATTTTTAAATTATAGGAGAGATGAAAGGAAAAAGGACTTGATTTGGAGTAAGCTTTCTAAAATCTCATGCCTAAATGATTTATAGATTTATAGTTTAAGGGATTTTATGAATAGTTCTCTATATTTTTTGAATTAATTTGAAGTTTTAAGGACATTCTTGGAAAATATTATTGCTTGATGACATGGAAGTGATGGATATTATGTGGCCTACAAGCCAATCACACTTTCATGTATCTTGTTTATGTTCATTGAAATGGAATTCATTCTTGTGTGATGTTTACAATGAATTCCATAAGCATGTGCAATGACTAAGTGAATTATGATGAGATCATAATATAGTGATCACTAGTTTTTAAACATATGTTCTAAACATTCCTATTCGTGGGATATACGAGAAGGACATCGAATTATCCGGAAAAAATAACACTATCTAATCCAACTCATATGATGAGTATGGCTGATCCTATAGCCATTGGTGTGGAGACACTGAGGATAGATAGTGGGTGCCCTTTGGAGAAAGAGTTCACTGAATTGATCCGTATGAATCCTTGAATGGTATTATGCCTAACTGTCAATTAGATATAATACCATTCAGGGATTTATACGGATCAATTCAGTGAACTGTCAATTAGGTTGATTCATGTCATGGTTGTATATGTGGTCCTTTGACTTGAGACACCAAAGACATCTTGTGGATGGATGATCGTGTTTTGATTATGACTTACGAATCCCTAGTCATGGGATATCTAAAACGTCATATCTTGGATACTACTTGAAATCCGCAAAGATGATTGTGTGATCAAGATGGAATCATCCACCCTCGGTATTTGAGAAGATTGACTCAATGAATGAGATGCGATGAAATCCTTGGCCAAGGTAGTAGAAATATCAAAGAAGGAGTTCTCGATGATTTCTACATGCATCAGTACTAACTTGAGTGACCGATTATGGTTAGACAGTTGACCATACTCTAAGTTAGTCATGATTCTAATGTGGATTAAGGATTATATATACATGGTAATCGATGACGGGAAGGTTCCATAAGTGAGTTCTTACATACTCCATATCTCCCAGTGTACGTGGTGTATCTTGGCACCCAACGGGCTGGCAAGCTCAACCTATCGATTGGGTTAAATCGATTCTTGATTAATTAATCTATATGTGGATGTGGATAATTAATTAGGGTTGACCAATAAGATGTTATTTGGTCTATAGATTTATTAACTAGTGAGATATATAGACCTAGAGGGCCACACACATAAGGTTTATGGATGTTGGTGGATATAGACATAATTATGAGGGTTTTTATAAAAAAACCTCATACCAAATATCTATAAATAGGGGGAGAACAACCACAGCTGAAGGTGCCCATGCAAGCCTTGTGGAAATTCTCTCCATTCTTCTCTTTCTCTCTTGGTGAAGAGGTTTGAAGAAGAAATCCAACCATCCAAAGACCGTGTGCATACTGCTAGAGGCTAGACACTTGAATAGCTTCAAGAACTCCTTCAAGGAAACCCTGTAAGTATGTTTTCTCATTCATAATAGATGATATGATCATCTGTTCTTGGTGGCTTGGTATTTTGAATGTCCGATTCAATGTTTTCCGCTGCATTTGATGTTTTTGATCAAAATTTTGGAAAGTTATCAACCTCAGATTACAACAAGGAAGTGCATCCATATGGTGGTGCACGAGCGAGCTAGTTGGCGAGACTGTTATAATATTGCACACACGTGACACTTTCATGTTGTGTCAACTACTGCTTAAGTGATCGTGTTGTGGCAATGGATAAGTCCAAGTGGCACTTGAGTGATATGTGATAACATGCAATCTTAACATGATAAAACATAATTATTAATGCAATTTAAAGCATAAAACATTACATTTATGTGCATGTTATCATACTTTGAGTGCATTTCTATCATTCTATGCATATTTATGTCATAATCTCAAAATGCACTAAATTAGGGTTAATTATGATAAATTAAGGATAAATGATTTTATAACCCATCTTTACTTGAGATTATGAATGGTATTTAAAGTTAAATAATGAGAGAAATCATATTTATGAACATTCATTTAATTTTCTAAAGTTAAAATATTAAACAAATGAATGTATTTTTGAAATATAAATTAAATCTCTTGTTATTTAAATATTTTGAATTTTTAGAATGATAGATAATTAAATTTCAGATCAAATGAAAGAAATTTGGATTAATTTGGAGTTGTATTTTAAAAGATATGATTTTTACAATTTTTAGGGATTTTTTTTCTGATTTTTATTATTTTAATTTTGATTTAAATAGATTAAAATAAAAAAAAAAGGCAAAAAGCGCGCGGGGCCCGCGCGGGTGCGACGTGGCATGCAAGGCCACGTGGCAGAGCCACGCGGACCCGCGCAGCACGCCTACGTGGCGCATTTTTATACTTATATTATATTTATTTATCATATATAATAAGGTTCTTCAGCCTTCCCTATATGGGAAGGGTCATACCCTTAGAAACCGTCGGGTCTTATAAACCCGGCGGTTTCCTAAATATCTTCCGTGCGGGACTAATCTTACCTGAGTGCATGTGACGTGGCACGACGAGGGGCATCGGATCAGCGGCACATCGGAAGATCCACACGTCGATCAGGTGGACGCGGACCACTGATCGCGATCAGAACACGTGTGATTTAAAATGTATTATAACGGTGAGATTACCTGCGACGTGGTGGCATCAGACGCGTCGATCATGTGGCGCGCGGACCACCGATCACGATCAAGACCACGTGTGAATTAAAAGTGGATTATAACGGTCCAGATTAAATCATGCGTTATTCATCTGGACCGTTGGATCGCGATCCAAGGGGCACAAATCAAAGCGTTTTTAAACTCATATCAAGCGGAGCGATCTGGAGCGTTCATCTGAGATCTGACGGCCACAATTTAAGCTTACCGTTTCGAACTGATGCGTTTAATCTCGGCCGTTGATGCGGATTAAACGCATCAATCGGACGGTTTTCCCCAATTCGCCCTATAAATCGACGAGTTCTTCGTCGTTCTTATGTATTCTCGAGGGATTTCGCCTAATCGACATATCAAAATCATTCCTCTCTTGAATCTCTCTCTTATAATCGCTTCTAGACAAGATTCCGCGTCCACGGAGTGTTTATAAGAGAGATTTCGACGATCGTGCGAGGAGAATTTGTCTCTTGAATTCCGATTATCACGTTTGAAATCACGGAATGAATAGCCATCGATCCGGCGATCAATTGGATCGATTCAATCGTTATTTCGGGTTAGAAATCATGTTTTCTCTCTAATCTATCGTCATGTAACTTTAAATTATAATTTAGGATCTTAATTTAGCTTAATTTAGAGTTTAATTTCTGTTTATGTTCATCGCAATTCCGAAAATTTCTTCCCACTTCCATCTTTGATTTCTCCGTGATTACAAATCCAAATCGAGCGATTTTTGATTCCACGGATAGATCTTTGAGTTATCTTTCTAAAAAGATCATTTTCCCTAATTTCTCACCTCAATTCATCGTCCAATTTGACCAAATTCCAAAAGATATCTCGAAAATACCTAAATTCCCTATGGATTCGACCCGTATTTACCATTATACCCTTCAATTCTCTCTTAATTCCCCAAATTGGTAAGTTCGGTATTATTTTTGACACGAGACCGTGTGAAATCGACGACCTCGCAGTCTCGTCTCGTCAATATGCATAAGTGGCACTTGAGATATTTGATATTTCTTTACCCAATAATTTTGAAATTGATGCAATGTGATCTTATATGTAGATAAACATGTTTATCTACGACAATGCTTATTGAGATATAAAGGATAGACATTACGAGCTCTTTAGAAAAAAAGAGTCCATTGAATTGATCTACATGAGTCCCTAGATAGTATTATACCTTAATGTCAATCACATTTATTTATGTCCTAGTTGTATAGGTGGTCCTTAGACATGAGACACCAAAGACATCTTTGTGGAGGGGTTTTTGTGCTTGAACTTTGTCCTATGAGCCTTTAACAATAGGATTCTAACTTTCAAAAATTCAATTAAAAAGATGTCTACGAAGATAATTATTTGCTTTAGATGAGATGATTCACTCTCAATAATAAGAGGAGTCACACGCTAGGGAAAAGAATGCATTGAAGTCTTCGGGAAAGGCAAAAAGTGAGATCATAAAAATAGATGTTTTTTGATGATTTCTAATTGTAAAAGGAGTTATCAAATAGGATTTGACAATTGAGATGCATGAAATTAATTGAGAAGTGTTGTATAGATGAGGGATTATAATGATGTGCAGCATAACCCCGTTACCTTCTGCGACAAACATTGTAGCTTGACACCTCACATGTCGATGACTTGACCTATAAATCAGGTTACATCTATGATTAAGTAATTGATTTTAGATATCAAAGTAACTAATTGGATAAGCCTATAAAGAGTTGTTTCTTCCATTGGGTTATTGACTAGAAGTTTACTTTGGGCCTAGAGGGCCACACACAAGGTTCCTAGATGACACAATAAATATATTACTCTTTTTTAGGTTTTTGTGAAAAGCTCTTAACTCTATATAATGACCTTAAGGGGTAAGGTTTGGGAGACCCATGCAACTCCCTCCTCTAGAGTCACCTTTGTCTTCACCTCTCTTCTTCAAATCCATATAATGGGTGATGTTGTGGAGATCACTATAAATCAATGCATACCCCTTATGCAAGGAGGCCATATGTGGAGAACAGATCTTCACAGATAGTTCTAGAGGCCAAGCACATGAGATGTATGCAACATCACATTCTGGGCAGGGTGACGTGATCATACATTTTTTTATCATTTTATTTTGGTTTGCTCTTTTGTTGCCCGAACGCAATGATATCCAATTTGTTTTTCCTAGTGCATACTAACGAATCGAGACTACGAGGTCATTGAAAAAATACGGTCAAGAGTCAACATTAATACCAAACTCACCAATTTAAAGAAATTAACATGAATTGAGGGGGTATAGTGGTGAATAAGGGTCGAATCCACTGAGAATTAGGATAATTTGTTATGATCTTTTCGAATTTGATCAAATCAGATGATGCAATGTGGATAGAAATTAGGCAATTTGATACTATTGGAAAGAAAACTTGAAGACGAATGCACAGAATAAAAAAATCATTGAATTTGGATCAAGATTCACAAAGAAATCATCGAATGAACATGATATAAATTTTTGAAAAATAAAATCGTGAAAAACAGAAATTGAAATTGACTCAAATTACGATTCGAAAATGAAATCTAAAGCTATACGAAGGAAGATTAGGATGAAACATGATCCCTAACCCAAGATTGCGCTCCAATTGATCCAATTATTTGCTGGATTCAAGGCTTTTCATCCATAATTCGGAAAACGCGATCGTTGATGTTCAAGCGTTGATTTCTTTCTATTCTCTCAACGAAATCTCACTCTCAAGCACTCCTGGACGGAGAAATAAGTCTAGAAGATATTGGAAGCAAGAGATTCAAGGGATTTTGTGTCTAAACAGTTTGATTTACTCGAATTGCCCTGTAATGCTTTACAATGTCGAAGAGCATCTCAATTTATACGAAGAATTGGGTGTAACCGTTCAATCGACATTTAATCTTCGATCAACGGCTCTGATGAAATGCACGGATGTGAATTGTTACAATTAAGTGATGGACGTTGGATCTTTGATGGACTGTCGAGATTTCGCCACGTCGCGCGCGGTATAAGTAACGCATCAAACGCCATCCATTGGATCTTGATTTGACGCTTCGGATGCGTTTTCGTCGATTTTAATCTCAACCGCTATAACTCCTTTGTAACCTCTGAGATTAAATAATTTTAAAAATGATTCTCCAACGAGTAAGAATGTGCCACGTATCCCCGCCACAAGTGACGACCAACGATCTCGATTTAATCGCGCGATCATACGCTCCATGTGCTGCCACATGACCCCCAGCCTTGATCGATGATCGTGATTTGATTGGACGCTCCATATTATGCCACGTTATCTTCGCACTTATAAAATTGATTTTAAATTAGAAAAATCAATTTTTAATTCAAAAACATTCAAAAAATCCCAAAAAATTTAGAAAAAATCCAAAAACTCTAAAAATGAGAATATTCATAACTTTCAAAATATAACTCCAAATTAGTCCAAATCTATTTCATTTGATAAAAAATTAAATTATCTATCAATCTAAATAATCAAATTGAATAAATAACAAGAGAATAAATTTCTATTTCAAAAATACACTCATTTCTTTTAGATTTTAAAACTTAGCAAATTATATGAGTGTATATAAAATGATTTCTCTCATTATTTAACCTTAAAACTAATTATAATCTCAAGTAAAGATGGGTTATGAAATTATTTATCTTTAATTTATCATAATTAACCCTAAATTAATGTATTTTTGAGATTATAATAATTTTTCATAGAATGATAGATGATTACTAAAAAATATGATAACATGCATAGGAATGGAATCTTTTATTTCTTAATATGCATAAATAATCATGTATTATCATGTCTAATTAGCATTTTATCACATACCCATATCATTTTTTTGTGCCTACTATCCCAACAATCCGAATGATGGCTAGGGCATGCATTTCTTTGGGGAAGCACCCAAGGAAGATATGGATGCAAAAGACAAAAACCAACGTGTGATTAGCTTCCTTGGAGGCACTCAAGACAACAAGGGTCCGCCTCAAAGGAAATTATGGTAAAAGTGTTTTTTGCTAAGAGAGCTAATCAGATCTGAGGTTGATTAGTCTTTCAAAACTTCGATCAAAACATCAACTGTGATGAAATGAATTTGTGCAGCGTTGAAAACACACTTCCTTGTCTCAAAAAATTCCAAACTCACTAATTTAAGGATTTCATTGGTCGAATCCATAGAGAATTAGGGAAATTTTTTTAGATATATTCAAAATTTGATCAAATCGAACAACGAGTAGAGGTGAGAAATTAGGCAAATTGTAATTTTAGAAAGAAGACTCCGACACTGATCCATGGAATAAAAAATCACTTAATTTGGATTATTATTCATGGAGAAATATAAGAACAAATTAAGGGGAGAAAATTTGATCACGAAGAGAGAGAAAATGACTAAATTTGTAAAATTAAATTATTATTTGCATCCACATTAAAATCTAATATTATAGGACAAAATATTAAGAAGAAAACACATAATCTAACCCCAAATCGTGCTCAAAATGATCCAGTTTATCGCCAAATCAAGGCTCTTCATTCTGAGTTTTGAAAAACAAAAAATTGAAGTTCAAGCGACAAATTCTGCCTTCTCCCTTGATGAAATCTTGATTTTAAACACTCCTTGGCCGTGGAAATGAGTCTAGATGATAAGGAAAGCAAGAGATTCGGGGATTAAAAAAATCAATGAATGCTTTATATCGTCGAAGAAGAGGGGGGGTTATAAATATAAGTATGAATTGGGAGTGACTGTCAGATTGCCTTCTCTTCTTCAATCATAGGCTATGAATAATCCTTACGAGATGAATCGTCGTCATTAAGTCTTGGCTGCCAGATCCTTGATGGAGCATCCAGATGAAATAAATCTCTTCAGAATCTCCTCTTCACGTGATGTCATGTCATCACGTGAAGAGCAATCGCCATGTAATAGTTACCATTTGATTTCCATCGAATGCTTGAAATGATGTCACACATCCACAATAATCCATTGGGAGCATTTAATATGGACTGTTACAACTCCTAGATGAATGACCAGGATTGATCAAAGCTTAATAAAAGTGAACCGTCATCAAATTAGAACACGTTGTGTGCCCCTCTAAGTTAAGTGTGAGTGAGTATGTGCCATATAGTGGCATTCCTGTAATTCTCTCCACTACTTCTCTCTCTACTTG
Organism: Lemna minuta; assembly: GCA_024174645.1. Lineage (NCBI taxonomy): Eukaryota > Viridiplantae > Streptophyta > Magnoliopsida > Alismatales > Araceae > Lemna > Lemna minuta. The sequence continues at coordinate 16,835,304 of CM044105.1, forward strand.
TATGGTCCCTCCCCACTACATAAGGGGAGGCACCCCCCCTTCTTTAGTGAATCAAAACCCTAGACCATATTTCCACATGGTATCAGAGCCGCTGAAGAAATAGAGACGACGGAATCTCCCGTACGAGACGTTGAAGAAAAAAAAAAAAAATCTCCCGTACGCTGAAGAGATTCCCGTACCAGACGGCGGAATCTCCCCCTGCGAGCACGAGACGGCGGCGGAATACCCCCCCTGCGAGCACGAGACGGCGGAATCTTCATCCTCGCCGCCGGTGTCTTCACCCCGCCGGTCGTCTTCATCCTACCGGTCGACTTCCTCGCCGCCGGCTGCGTCCCTCATCCTACCGGCGTCTTCACCCCGCCGGTCGACTTCCTCGCCGCCGGCGTCTTCATCCTACCGAATGATAAAGATGACGGCGATCTCACCAAAGATGGCTATTCCGGACTTCCTCGCTGTCGTACGGGATCGTGCCGTCTCCAGTTGAAATACTGCGCTTCTCCCCGGCAGAGAAAGGGGAGCTCTCCATTTTTTTTTCGTGCGTTCTCTCCACTTTTTCGTGGACGGCCTTCTTGATCTCGCGCGAGATGAGAGAGGGAGCTCCTGATCTGCCTTGCGTTTCGGACACCTTACTCTCACTATCCCGGCGAGAAAGCTTCTTTGTACGTCTTCTCAGCCTTCTCGCGTCGATGCCCTAACTCCGGTTAGTCCTTCCTCAACTACGTCTTCATCTTCCCTACTACTACTATGGCGGACGAGAGTATTACGTCGGCCTCTGTGCCGGAGCCCTCAACCGCCCGCTACTGCTACATCTCGTGGACGCATCCTACCCCGCGTCGATCGCCTTCATCAACAATTTACAAAGCTCGACTGACCCTTTTCGATGGGACCAACTATGTCACGTGGTCCGCCGCCTTCCAGCGGTTCCCTTGAGATCCACGGTCGTCTCTCTCACCTCACCCGAGCGCCCGCCTCTCCTCGAGGCACCCCACTTCTCGACTTGGGTCATCCAGGATCGCGCCGTCACCTCCTGGATGCTGAAGATGGCTATTCCGGCAATCGCCGAGCCGATGCAGCTCATTTCCCCATCACGGGCCATTTGGGATGAGTGGGCTCGTATGTATGGATATCAATCGAATATCGAGCGGACCGTCGACATCTTTGAGGGCCTGTTCAAGACCAAGCAGGCGGGTCGATCTCTTCAGGATTATTATGGGTCTCTTCGCTCGCTTCTCACCCAGCTGGAGGTGCATCAGCCATATACGACTGACATTGCGACGCAGCGACGTTATCGTGAGGAGCTTGCCGTCGCTCTATTCCTGGCCGGCCTTGACTCTCCCGTCAGCTCTCAAATACGCGGCCCCATCTTGAGCGCCCAGAGCCTTCCGACACTTGGTGAGACATTCTCGACTGCCTTACGTGTATCTACAGGTATCGTCTCCCCGGCGGCTCCCCTATCATCGACCGAGTCCACCGCACTCTTATCTTCCGGGCCTCATTCTCGGAATCGTGGATCAGATGGTGGTCGCGGTCGGGGTCGCGATGGTCAAGGACGGGGCCGTGGGCGTGACGGTCAACTCTACCCCCCTGCGAGCATTGCCAGCGGTATGGTCATCGCTCTGACCGTTGCTGGGAGAAGTTCGGGAAACCGGCCCAGATGGCTCACGCTATCACTACGACCAACACCTCCTCTATAGCACCGGACTCGCTGCTCATATCCCGGGCCGAGTATGATCGCCTGATGACAACCCACACACATGACGATACATGACGATAGATAAGAGGATAAACTTGTTTTCTAACCCGAGATAACGATCAAATTAATTGATCCAATTAATCGCCGGATCGACAGCTATTCATTCCGCGAATTCAATCGTGAACATCGGTGTTCAAGAGACAAATTCTCCTCGCACGATGGTCGAAATCTCTCTTATAAACACTCCGTGGACACGATTTCGAGTCTAGAAGCGATTACAAGAGAGAGATTCAAGAAAGGAATGGTATAGATTGATCAATTATGTGAAATCCCTCGAGAATGAGTACAAACGACGAAGAACTCGTCTATTTATAGGGCGAAATGGGGAGAGCTGTCCAATCGGTGCGTTAAGCTCGATCAACGGTCCAGATGAAACTGCCTCTTAATTGAAACGTTATGCTTATATCGTGATCGTCAGATCTCAAATCGACGCTCCAGATTCATCCTTGTGATTTGCGTTATAAAACGCATCAGTTTTAGCTTGTTAGATCGTGATCCGACGGTCACGATGCGTTTCGGCGCGTTAAATCGTGACCGTCATAACTCCTCATTAATGCGCATGTGTTTGATTGATCTCCGGTGCACCCCGCCTCCACGCGATCGACGCGTGTGATGCTGCCACGTCGCCAACGATCTAACCGTTATAACTCCCTTTAAATAGCACGTGTTTATATGATGGATCAGTGGTCCGCGTCCACACGATCGACGCGTGGATCTTCCGACGCGCCGCCGATCCGACGCTCCTCGTCGCGCCACGTCGCCTGCAGCTATAAAAGCTTACCGTTTAGTCCCACACGGAAAACGATTTAGGAAACCGTCGGGTTTATAAGACCCGACGGTTTATAGGGTTAATAACCCTTCCCATCTAGGGAAGGCTGAAGACCCATTTTATATATGTAAAATAAATAAATATACTATAAATATACTACGCGCCACGTAGGCGCTGCGCGGGTCCGCGTGGGTCCGCCACGTGGCCTTGCGTGCCACGTCGCACCCACGTGGGACCCGCGCCCTTTTTGCCTTTTATTTATTTATTTTAAACATTTTTTAAATAGAAAATAAAATCATAAAAATCAGGAAAAATCTAGAAAAAAATCCCTAAAATTGTAAAAATCATATCTTTTAAAATACAACTCCAAATTAATCCAAATTTCTTTCATTTTATCTGAAATTTAATTATCTATCATTCTAAAAAGTCAAACTATTTAAATAACAAGATATTTAATTTATATTTCAAAAAAATACATTCATTTCTTTCAGATTTTAACTTTTAGAAAATTAAATGAATGTTTATAAAAATGATTTCTCTTATAATTTAACTTTAAAAACACTTATAATCTTGAGTAAAGATGGGTTATAAAATCTTTAATCTTTAATTCATCATAATTAACCCTAAATTAACGCATTTTGAGATTATAAAATAAAATTGCATAGAATGATAGAAATGCACTCAAAATATGATAACATGCACATAAATGTAATGTTTTATGCCTTAATTTGCATTAATAATCATGTTTTATCATGTTAAGATTGCATGTTATCAGCCACCTTTAGTTCTGGTTATGTTTTCCCTTATATAAACTTCTTAGAAAACCCTCATAATTGTGTATATATCCACCAACACGCATGGACCTTATGTGTGTGATCTGCTAGGTTCATATATTTCACTAATTGATAACTCTATAGACCTAATAACACCTTATTGTTCAACCTTTATTTATTATCTACATCAATATATATATATAAGGATATAAGGATTATCGATCAGTTTAACCTAATCGACAAGTCAAGTTACCAGCCCATTGGGTGACAAGCTACACCATGTACTCTAGGAGATATGGAATGTATAAGAACTCTTGTGTAGAACCTTGTCATTATCAGTTATCATGTATGTATAATCCTTTGTTCATGCGAGATTGATAAATGACGTAGGGTATGGTCAATTGTCAAACCCTAATAAGTTACTCTAGTTAATATTAATGCGTGGAGGAAAGCATCAGGAACACCTTCGATATTTCCACTACCTTGGCCAAATATTTGATCACATTTCATTTATTAAGTCAATCTACAAATAACAAGGGAAGATGATCTAATCTTGACCACATAATCATTTTTAAGGGCTTTATTTCACATCCACTATAAATGACAATTTAGAGATCTCGTGGCTAGGGATTCGTTAGTCATAATCAAAAGACAATCATCTATCCATAAGATGTGTTTGATGTCTCAAGTCAATAAAATCACAAACACAATCTTGACATGAATCAACTCGATCGATAGTTAGGCACTATATGGGTCAAGTATATGATAACATGCAATCTTAACATGCAATTACATGATTATTAATGTAAATTAAGGCATAAAATATCCCATTTTTATGCATGTTATCATACTTTGAGTGCATATCTATCATTTCATGCAAATTTAAGTTATAATCTCAAAATAGATAAATTTTAGGGATAATTATATATTTTTAAGAATATATTTTTGAAGTAGATTATTCTCATCTATATTTGAGATTATAATTGTGTTTTAATTCTAAATTAATGAGAGAAAATATTTTCTATATACTCATTTATTTTTCTAAGTTTTAATTTTTAGGAGAAATGAGTATATTTTTGAAATAAAAATTTATTCTCTAGTTATTTAAATAATTTGAATTTTTATAATGATAGATAATTTAATTTTTGATCCAATGAAATAAATTTGGATTAATTTGGAGTTGTATTTTGAAATTTACGAATTTTCAAATTTTTAGGGATTTTTTCATATTTTTTCTGAATTTTTCTGAATTTTTCTAAATTTAAAATCGATTTTATAAATTGTGCAGGTGACGTGGAAACATTTGAAGTGTCCAATGAAATTGCAATCGTGGATCTAGGTAGGGGGTGACATAGCAGCACGTGGAGCATCTGATGGCGCGATTAAATCGCGATCGTCGATCATCACTTAAAGGCAGGGGGGTACGTGGCACATTAGTACTCATCGGAAAATAGTTTTAAAAATGATTTAATCAAAAACGTTCATCAAAAGGGTTATAACGGCTAAGATTAAAACCAACGAAAACGCATCCGGAGTGTTAGATCAACATTGGATGAATGATGTTTCATGCGCGTGACATGGCATAATCTTGGAGGTCCATTTTTGACCCAATGATCATGCCTTAATTGTAACGATTCACATCCGCGCCTTTCATCAGAGCCGTTGATCGAAAATAAAACGCTAGATCGGACGATTATGCCCAAATTTGCTATAAATTAAGATGTTCTTCGACTTTGTAATGCATTCTTGGATGTTTTCGAGTAATCAAATTTTTTAGACACCACCATCCTTGAATCTCTTGCTTTCAATCACTTCTAGACTCATTTCTGCATCGAAAGAGTAGTTGGAAGCGAGATTTCGTTGATCGAATAGGGAGAATTCGCCTCTTGAACATCAATGATCGTCTTCGAAATCGCGTCATGAAAAACCTTGAATCCGGGGATTAATTGGATCATATCGATCATTTTCTCTAATATGATTATGTGCTTTCCTCCTAATCTTTCGTCCTGTATCATTAATTTGTAATCTAGGATCGTAGATTTAGTTAATTTTGTTTTTTATTTTGGATTTCTCTTTCTTCAGGTTAGAAAATTTCTCTCTAATTCGCTCATCGATTTCTCCGCAAATCTTGATCCAAATCAAGTGTTTTTTGATTCCGTGGATTTGTCTTTGAGTTATCTTTCCAAATCTATCAATTTCCCTAATTTCCCACCTCAATTCATTGTCCGATTTGATCAAATTTCAAAAGATCTCTAAAAAACTCCCTTATTTCTCCATGGATTCAACCCTTATTCACCACTATACTCCTTAATTAGTATTAATTTCATAAAAGTGATGAGTTTGGTATTATTTTTTACATGAATCGGTGTGCAATTAACGACTGCATCAATTTGTTCCATCAGTATACATTTAGATCAATTTAGTGAAATCTTTATCACGTGATTACCTATTATTTATCTTTCATGTCTCCACACTGTTGACCACAAGATCACCTTTATTCATCATACGAGTCGGATCAGATAGTGTTATTCTTTCTAAAGTAATTCCAATTTCCTTCTCGAAATATCACACATATAATAATAGTTAAAAGGCTAGTGATCACTTTATTATAATCTTAGTATAATTCACTAAGTCATTGCACATGTTTATGAACAGTATTATAAACATCACACAAGAATCATTATGAATAAATTTCATTTCAATGAACATAAACGAGATATATGGAAGAGTGATTAGCTTGTAGGCCACATAATATCTATGAGGAACTAGGGCATATAGGGCTATCCTCTACAGCTCTAGGGGATGCTGGGTTGCCTTTGTATTGGCTAGGGTATGTCCGGTGGCTTGAAGATGGCTAAGGCACATAAAAACACCTTAATGATGACCAGATAGGCAGCATCACCCCTAGCAGTGCCCAAGGTGTCCTAGATAACTTTTTCATGTACTTGATAATAACATGCTACATTAACATGATAAAACATGATTATTCATGCATATTAAGGCATAAATGATTTCATTTCCATGCATGTTATCATACTTATGTGTATTTTTCTATCATTCCATGAAAAAGTCATTGTAATATAAAAAATACTCTAAATTAGGGTTAATAATGATGATTTAAAGATAAATAATTAATAACCCATCTTTACTTGAGATTATAGAGGTTTTTAAAGCTAAAATAATGAGAGAAAATGTTTTATAAACATTTATTTATATTTTCTTAAGCTAAAGTCCTTAAAAAATAAATGTATTTTTGAAATGAAAATTAAAACTCTGATTATTTATTAATTTTGAATCTTTAGAATGATAGATAATTAAATTTCGGATCAAATGAAAGAAATTTGGATTAATTTGGAGTTATATTTTCTAATTTTTAGGGATTTTTCTGGATTTTTCTGAATTAATATTACGATATTAATGTTAAGAATAAATTAAAAATAACGCAAAAAAGGTTTTTATTTCGCGTGGGACCCACGTGGATGCGACGTGGCACGCAAGGCCATGTGGTAGTGCCACACGGGCCCACGCGGCGCCTACGCGGCGATGTGACACATTATTTATATTTACATATATATTGGTTATATAGTACATATAGTCTTCCGATTATCGGAAGAGAATTATAAACCCTCTTATCCGTCGCATAATATAAACCCGATTCATTTCATTTATTTTACCCGTGTGGGACTAAGTTCCACTAAGTTTTAAAACGTGCAAGACACGTGGCTGAAGGGGAAGTGTCGGATCAATTTAAAGACGATCGAAGTGCGTCGATTGGATGGGCTCACGATCCACCTGATCAGATCAAACGCACGTGCCGTTAAATCAGGAGTTATATCGGTTGTGATCGCATCACGCGGGATGCATTCGAAGCGTTGGATCGCGATCCAACGGAGGCGATCAAATGCATTTTATAATGCATCTCAACGGCCGCATCCAGACCGTCCATCGAGATCCAACGGCCACGATATTTTTGAAACGGTCCACAGTGGACCGTTCCATCGTAACCGTCGATCGTTTCGATCGGACGGTTACGCCCAAATAGCCTATAAATAAGGCATGTTCTTTCGATTTGTAAGCATTCGAGTTAGAAATCAATCCAATTGATCTGTTTAGACACCTCCCTTCTCGAATCTCTCGATTCTAGCTTCTTCTACACTGAATTCCGCATCCACGGAAGGCAAGCACTCGAGATTTGGTTGAGTAGTGAAGGAGAAATCGATGCTTGAATCTCCACATCGTGTTCTTCGTGTTTTCGGCAATTAGAGGTTCAATCGCGTCAATTTGATCGCTATTTGGGATTAGTGGAAGCGGTTTTTGATAATGTACCTTCCTATCATGTTTAATTTCAATTTAGATTAGGATTTAAGGTTTAATTTTGTTTCATTTTTGTTGATTTTGCGATTTTCTTGTCCGAAAATTTCCTCCCACTTCGATCTTCAATTTCTCCGTGAAATCAAGATCAATTTCAATGATTCTTGATTTCGTGGAAGCGATTTGAAATATCTTTCATAATATACCATTTTCCCCAATTTCTACCATCGATTTATCATCCGATTTGATCAATTTCGAAGAAAACATCAAGAATTTCCTTATTTCCATGTGGATTCGACCCTTATTTACCATTATACCCCTCAATTCGAATAATTTTCATCAAATTGGTAAGTTTGGAAATATTTTTGACACGAGACCGTGTGAAATCAATGACCTCGCGGTTTCATCTCGTCAAGCACAATGAGCGAGATTGGGTACCAAGGAAAATTGAAGAAGGTAATCATCCAGTCCATGATGACATAGTTCATGGTGAAATAGGGTATATTGGTGTCGTTCTTTAAGTAATCATCTCAAAGATTGAGAGGGATGCTAAAAGTGTGAAAGTGCACAATCTCACTTCATGTTGGGTGTGCTTCTATAGCATTCTTTCATGATCTCTTTCCCCATAGGACATGAATTTGGAGTTGGAACCTCCACGAGAGAATGCTATCGACATCATCTTGTATGTCATCTTCTCTAAGATTTCTTCCAAAGAGGGTTGATTAATGGAATAACTTTTGCATAGAAATCGATACGTTGTTGGGAGGTTAATTATTGTAGAGGTTGACTTGAAGATTTCTATTGAAACCGTGTAAAATATTTAAGGGGGTTGATTAATATCATGCCATAGTGAAGAGAAACACAAAGATAAGTGATAACATATAATTTATACATGTAATTATATGATTATTAATATAAATTAAGGCATAAAATGTTTTATTCTTATGCATGTTATCATACTGTGAGTATATATCTATCATTATATGAAAATTGAAGCTATAAACTCAAATGCACTATTTTTGAGATAACCATAAATAATCAAAGAAAGATATATGATATAATATTATTCCCATTTTATATTTGAGATTATAATTGAGTTTTAATTTTAAATATTAAGAAAAAAGTATTTTTTATCTATCATTTATTTTTTGAATAAAAAATAATTCTCGTTTTATTTATGAAATTTGACTTTTTGGAATGATACAATATTTAATTTATGATCAAACAAAACAAAGTTGGTTTCATTTAGAGTTATAGTTTTAAAGTTACAAATTTTTTAATTTTTAGGGATTTTTCTAGAATTTTTTGATTTTTTTGAATTTATTTGTATTTATATTTAATTTTATTTTGATTTTTTCAAAAAATTTGTTTATAATCGCGTGTTGACTTGGCAGCTGAAACGATAAAACCTACTTACGTGTTGCCATGTGACGACATATACACGTGCCTCGTGGCGCATCGTGGCGCACTCACGTGTGTGAGCACATATCATTAGTGGGTTAAGCTTCCTTTAAAGGAGATAAGCTAACCCACAAAGACCGCTCTATATTTATATAGGATTTTTGCCTCGATTTTTGTCATGTGGGCCTATGTTTTTATGTTTTTACACATGTGACGTGGCATGTTTTGGAGCGAACGATCAAGCGGTTGAAATTGTGACGCTCCATTTTCACTTAAATTGAGGGGGTACGTGGTGCATTCTCATTTGACAATGAATATTTTTATTAAAATCATTAGATCTCAACCGTTCATCTGGAGATTTATAATGGCTGAGATTAAACACACCCGATGGACTTCAGGAGATGTCTGGTAGCATCTTAGATGTTTGGTGAAGATCAAACATCGTGCGTTACACGATGCTTCTTTTTAACGTGTGATGTGGCTTCATCTTCATGCTCCATTTCTAATTAGACAGATGTGACTTAATGGTGATGATTTGTATCCTATCATTTTATCTTAGACATTGATGAAAGATAAAGAGACAAAACGGGCAATCATGGCCAAGTTTAGCCTATTTTTACCCTATTCTTTGACGGAAAGAACATTATCGAATATTTCTAGTAATCGAACTATTTAGACATCTCAATCTTTGAATCTCTTACTTTCTTCCTCTTCAAGACTCATTTTCGCGTCCAAAGAGTGTTTGAAAGTGAAATTTTGTTGAGAGAATCAAGAGAAATTGCCTCTTGAACACTGGATTTTTGTTTTTTGAAATGTGAAATGAAAAGCCTTGATCTGGAAATGAATTAGATCGTTTCGAGTATGATTGTAGGTAAGATTATGTGGTTTCTTCATATAACATTAGATTTTAATTTCAAATAGTAGATTAGTTGAATTTTACAAAATTTCTCTATTTTCTCTCCCTTCACAATAGATTTTTTCTACCTAGACTTCATTCATTGATTTTTCCTCGAATACTGATCTAATCGAGAAATTATTGATTATGTTGACTTGAGTTAGAGTTTTCTATCTAAATATACTAAAATCCCTAATTTCTCACTTTAATTTGTCATTTGATTTCAACGAATTTGAAGAACACCTCGAACATTCTCTATTTCTCCGTCGATTCGACTCTTATTCACCATTAAACTAATTAATTCTTAATTAAAACTTAAAGTGGGTAAGTTTGATAATTTTTTGACATGCATTCCTATGTTTCAACGACCTCACAGAAACGTATCATCAATAGGGAGAGATGTATCTAGTATTTGAACTTATGTTCTTCATAATTATTAGGGGCCAAGATTTTTTGTACTATAGATGTTGTCATCTAATTTGATATAAGTACCCTAGATTATAAATGCTATGGTTCTTTTTATCATGACGAGGCTCTCTTCTTTTCTATTTTCTATTGTATCAAATGGAATTAGAGCCCACTTAGTCAATCTTCTCCTAGACAAGCCATTTACCCTAATAGCATGCTCCATCTTGCATCTCAAGTAGAACAGTTATCACTTCAGCAGCCCAATGGTGGTCTCCTTGGGCGCCTACCATCCTTCTATGCAGGATTCGTTTCTGAAATGGGTTGTGCCATTTTTTTGCATAGTAACTATATGTAGATTTCTATGAGCAAAGGTAGGCTTATTCATCAGTCACATTCTGAACAGTGGAATAGTGCAAAATCCTCATGGATCCTAATGTCTCTCTCTTTCTCTCCATGTCCACCTATCTCTCTTGTATAGTCGTATAAAGTGCCCCTTCGTATAGCCTTACCTAAGCTCTCTTCAACCCAATCCTCACTTGTTTCACGAACACTTTACTACCTAAAAGAAGGAAGTTAAACCTCAACGTAGATAGGGATGGCTGATCACCATCGATTAGATCGATCGAGTAATTATTGGAGACTCGACAAATTTTCCCCAAATCGAGATCGATCGCTAAAATCAATCGAATTCGATTCTCAAGGGGGCTGCTGCCGCCAGCGGGGGCTGTTGATGTCGCAGATGAGGAAACCGGAAAAGAGGCGGGCTCTTGCGGACGGGGAGAGGGATCGCCAGCAGCTCTCCTCGAGCGTCCAGCTTCCCCGCGGGCGGGAAGCCCGATTTGGGGAAACAGTCCAGTGAGAGTGAGAGTGAGACAGAGACGATTAAACCTTCAATCTTTATCATAACATCAAATAATCGATCAAGTCGATTCTGTCAATCGATATTTGATCAATCTCGATCGACCCTAAACCTTAATTCCTGGAAATCGAGGGGTGATCGATTGATCCAAAATGATCGTGTCTAAACGTAGATGATAAACAATTACAAATGAGATAGGGGCCCATTTAGGCACAGCGCAGACCAAATTTGAAGGGCCATGAAAATCCCAACAGATAATCCATTACTAAGATCATGAATATATACGAGAATTGGGCTAAGATTAGCCCACATCTTGTGGGAATTTGTATATTCTTTGCATGGGCAAGTTCGAGAGCTCAATCTATGAAAAACCAAGGGGGTAGAGTTTATACTGCGTGGGATTTGATTAGGGCTCTTGCCAGACCATTCTATTATCTTTGTTCAAGACAGATTATTTCGCTCCGTCGCTCTACGAAATATAAACTATTAAAGGGTTTTTGAGTCTCAAGTTCAAGCTCAAGAACCTCGGATCATGTAAACAGTTTTCGGGAAGGAGATTACTAGCTTCGCACACGGGATCATCATGTCCGACAGCAATCTTATTCTTTAATTGCCCGATGATGCTTTGCTTTTTGCGGCTTTGCAAAGTGACAATCGCACGGATATAAAACAATGGACATAATATTTCCGATGATCACTGCAAATATGGAGGATTACCAGGCAGAGTGATAAAATTTGCACTGTGAAGACAGCAATACCTACACTGTGTACAAACTTCGAGCGCGGGGACAAATCTCGCGACACTCATCTTCAAGAACTATATCACAATTTACGATAAATCAGAGTTACGTGGGCCAAAATTTCTCTTCTGTCACAGACTTGAAGCGGCGAGCAGTTTGATTTCGATCGTTCAGCTTTCAGCGACACTAGAAGCTCGACCCTACTGACATTTTTTCTGTCTTGTCTATAGAAACATTTAATGCCAGGACGATCATGGAAAGATAAATCCGGTCTGCCAAAAATCTCATTCGGTGGCAAATTTCCAAGTGCAGCCGATCCATCGTCCTGATTAATTTTGTTGGATTTTAGAATTTTCCCATCATGAGTCTTCGCAGACGGAAAACTGCTGCTCGCCTGTGCTGCCCTAAGCTTTGGGTTCAAAGCTTTCTCTCTGTCTCTCTCCCCAAACCCCAACAGTTTTGCAAGTGTATATTTTCTGCAGCACCCATGATAAACACAGATGACGCTTGATCAGATCCGCGGATTACGTCCACCATATCCATCGTCCGTCATCTGTTCGCCCTTTCTTATCCGATTAAGACCAGACCATAGGTTGAACCCAAGATTTTAAGAATGCAATTGGATGGGCTAGATCGCCCGTCCTCAAATCGAGCGGTCTACCTGCTTTGACCATTTCCAAAGATGTCAACTAAAATATCCTATTCTTAAAGCCCTGGAATGCGATAATTTTCAGTTACAGCGAGAAAGCGATAAACCAGAACGTGCGGCACTGTGGCAGTCCCGTGGGTTTCTTACTTCCGTATGTAAGAGAGCAGACGTGGGCGTTTTGCAACCACCTATCTGCGTGAGATGATGAACCTTGGGGCGGTTTCGTCCGGTTCTTCGGTCGCTGTCCATGGCGAAATTCCCTCGTCATCTCGTCAGTGCTGATTGGATTTGCCTCCCCAATTCCCCTACGGATTGGTTTTTGACCGCGCAAGGTGAGGTAATAGCAGCGGGAAAATAGAGAGACACGTCCTCGAAGTTATAGAGAAAGATAGAGAGGGAGAGAGAGATGGGTCCGCCTGGGAGCATGGAGACAGTGTTGCATGGGGGCGGGCAGGTTATGGAGATTTTGTGCACCTCTTGACAATCACACTCTTGGCCTTTCTCTATTATTCAGGATGACGTTCAATATTTTTCTCCTTCTGTCTGCTGCAGGCACTTGTGATGGGGGAGTAGCCAACGTATCCACTTTCCTGATCGTAGAAAGAAGCATGTTATCCGCTGGTGAAGGGGATAAGATCCTCGGTATGCGTCTGAAACGGAGCGAACGCCTGAAAATTAATGGCCAACTGTGTCCTCTCTCTCTCTTCGGGATACCATAAGCTCTAACCTTAATCGCCGGGGAGATATTCAATAGATGGGTTAAGCCAGTGACGACCCCGGGGTCTCGTCATCAAAAGTTCATCATCGTGACTAACGCGGAATCCTCCGGAATCCAACCTTGTTGGGTATAAGCCGATTCAGGCAGTGATTAACAACTAAGCCGATAAGAGATAGAAATAAAGTATCTTCACAAAGAGAGAGATGAAAGAAACGCAGGGTAGCTGGCGTTGCGTTGTCTGGTTTTAAAAAAAAAAGCACTCTGCTCGGCTAAAATGTCTTCATTTGCATTCCATCGAATGGGACGCAGTTTTCAGATATTTTTAATGTCTTAACGTCGTAAACCCAGATTGGAGCATTTACTCTAGCCATGACAAGACTGACGGCTTCTCCGGATCAGCTTAGGCCGCGCTAGCGTTGGATTCACGTGAGCGGCGTCCCGTTGTGAGGCCATCCCTGATCTTTATAAGGGGAATTTAAGTCTCATCCTTCGTTATGTCGGTCAAGTTCACCCGTCCTAGTAGACCCACCTGGTCTTCACTTTGTCCTCCTCTTGCTTCGTCCCCCCGTCCGCCAATGACTTCAACTCAAATGATCTCCAACCGCCACATCCATAACTCCCGATCATGCGACTCTTCTCCTTCCCGACCTTGGGATGAGGTACAGAACAATTTTTCCTGCTTCAGTTCATCCAAACAAGAGTTTTCTTTCTCCGTGATTGCCTTTGATCGATGATCTGATCTTCAGGGAAACTCTCAATCGAACGATCTATCCGATGATAGTTTCGCGGGCTGGATAACGAATTCCGACTCCGACGAACATAAGAGGATCTCTTTGGAGATTCAAAACCAGCCGCGATCGGAAGAGAAAACCCACCAAGCTTACATCGATAATGGTTATCATCAGGCAAGCGGCGTTTCTAGAACTTGCTCCGATTGCAACACGACGAAGACCCCGCTCTGGAGGAGCGGTCCACAAGGACCCAAGGTAGATCGCTGATCTCTTGATCTTGAAAAATGGCTTTATTTCATCTGATCTTCTCTCTCAACGGTGCAGTCTCTCTGCAATGCCTGCGGGATCAGACTTAGGAAAGCTAGGAGGGCAAAAGCCGCGGCTTTGAACGGAGAATTGAGCCCTGTCGTTGCACCATCGAAGGTTCGGAAAGCGAAGACTTCAGATTATCTGCTGAACGTTCCGTTAAAAAAGAGATGTCGCTTGACCTCCAGTCGACCGCGTTCAAGCCTGGTCGCCGTAGGATTAGGCAATAGCCCGAACTTTCATCGGCTATTCCCTCAGGACGAAAAGGAAGCGGCCTTGTTATTGATGGCCCTTTCGAGTGGCTTGATCCGCGGCTGAACTGGCTGTTGATCGTTTATAGCTTTTTCTTTCGTTCTTTTCATCATTTCTCTCCAATTCTTCAGTCGTTGCCTTGGTAAATTGGTATCTTCTCTCTGGGGAGTTTTCCACCTTCGATTCGACTCATCAACCGGGAATCAAAACCAGTAAAATTTCGAAAGATGCGCTTTTTGTTTAGTCGAGTCAGATAATTATAAACACGAAGGATGTCTTTACTGTTTTTCTGGCGAGACTCTTATCGGGTCTCTTTGTCCCTCTCCCTTTATGTCTGGCGTGGTTTGTCCTATTTCCTGTGGCTCTAATGTGAAAAGTTCTCCTCGCTGGACGTTGTCTGCGCGGGAGAGTGGATCGGTTGACGAAGACTGAGATTCCTCGGGAGGAGAGGCAATGGGAACTAAGTTCTACGGCTGAAACACCGTCGCTTTAGGGCAACGGCGCTGTTCTTTCGGATTTATTTTTTTAATGCAGTGCGAGGGAAGGTACAGTTTTGCGGTCTATTTTGAATAGGAAATCCTATTTTGTTCATCGTTTTTCTCCTTGCCAGTTATCACCATGTGCGCCTGTGCGAGATAGAGAGACGAAAGGCGAACAGTTTCATACGTGAGACGACAGAGAAAGTAGAAGAGAGCAGAAAGCAGATTTTCCTCGTGATTCGCATGACGCAGAGAATTATCCTCGGCCTTTAAATGAATGTATACCTATCTTTCGCTATATGGATTTTTTGAGGCAGGGTACCTTCATCTTTGATCAAGATCCTTTCCGGATATTCGGCTTTTATGTTTCATCAGCCCTGTAAGGTTGTAAGATTGCTAGATTCTGGAGTCCACGCGGCAGCAGGACGGCGAAACCTGCAAGATTCTCTCTCCTATTCTCTTCTTCCTGCTACACTTTCTCATAAGCTCCTTTCCTGCTACACTTTTTTCTGCATTTTTATATCCATAGTGACTCCTATATTTTCATTGCTCGCTCTTTCTACAGCATTACCTCCAGCTCTCATCCGCCATCACTACATCTTTCTGCGAGTCTTCCTTTTCACCCTGCACTTCTCCTTCCGCTCTCTCTCTCTACATCCATGTCTTTTATGCATAGGATGATGTATTTTGGTTTTTCTACGACTTCATAGCTAAATCTATATCCCTCCCTCTTTCTTTCACTATCTCTGTGTCTGCAATCATCAGTCTATCTTTCATATCTCTAATGTTTCACTGCCTCTCTATATCATCGAGCCAACATACCTCCCTCTCCCCCCTCCCTTTCTACTTCCTCGACAGACGACAAATATCTCTCCCTCTCTCACGCTGTAAGACTGTATCCGCAGTTTGACGGCTGGGGGTGAGGTGGTACAGCTGTGCCCAAACAGGGACTGACCGATGCTGGCTGCAGGCCTACTCTGGAGTGGACTGAAATAGAAGACTGCCTGCCTCGATTCCCTCTCCCAGCGCCCACGCCGCCGTACGCTCCCCGTTTACAGCAGTCGGCAACGGAGCCGTACGCCTGGTCTAGTGGTCTGCACTTTCCTTGGAGCTTACCCAATTTGGAAGGGTGAAAAATTTATCGGTGATCGCATGTGCGACCGACTCGACGTGACAAATGATGGCCGGGATTCTCCAATGGTTTGACGAACGGTCAGCCGGCAGCGACTCACTATCAAGTTCCCTGCTCACCACGAACCCTTACATAGATCTGGATCAAGGAGGGGGAGGGACGTTCTGAAACCCTAATCGCCTATACTCTCAGAACTATGATGAGAAATAGCTGGCGGCTCAATCTGTAACGGATACTGCCTTCTCCAGTCGCCGACGCGCCCTTTGGGACTTGTCACGGGCCGAAAAAGGTTTTGCAGAGCGAAATAACCGAGGGAACTAACAATCTGCAGGCGGCTCTTTCGAAGATCAGAGGCGGGGCCAAAAAAATAATTCCCGTCAGTTCTCTATCTTGGGGCGGAGTATCTGATGTGCTATGGCAGAAGTGTCTTCCTCACCAACGCTTAGATCCTTGTGTACGTAAATCAAGAAAGCGGAGAAGAGAGAATGAAGGAGATAGAATATAGAAAGGATACAACTGTATTGCGAGTTTTTGGTGTTCTTAAAACGACTATTGATGCCGCTGGAGATCTCGATTTCCTAATTTGGAGTCTTCAGTATTCCTTGATTATCGGCGTGCAGTACGTCGAACACTTTGCTCCATGTTTCTACCACGATGACATGGTTGATTCCGTTGAACTGTCTTTCATCTCATTGTTCATCTTGACGTTGTGGTGAACCATTGATTGAGTTTGATCATGATTGGTTGTGTTGATGAATTGATGAACCGTTGAGCTATCTAGAGTATGATTGGTTCGATTGAGCCTGTCTTTCAGCTCTTCGTTGGATAATGTTAATGGCCGGTTTGAGGCTACCATTTACGAGTGCTTTGAGACCATATGATTGCATGACAGATGAGAGGAAGAAAGGAGGGATGAGGCGATAAACAAATCCTTTATCCAGATCAAACAGCGGAGTACAAGGGTTTATATAAATATAAGCAGGTAGACGAAGAGAGATAGGGATAGAATAAGTCCAATACACAAGGAGATGAAGGACAGCGTCATAGGGAGAGGAAGGGATAAGGTCATATGGATATGGACGCCAATGGTCATAGAAAGTTACCCAGTATGACCGAAGCTACCGAGTCACTCGGGAATCACGTTAGATTCACTAGGGAATTAAACCTAAAATTTACAGTAATTCCATAAGATTTCCCATTCCGGTTAGCTGGATTTTCAAGAAGAAATTTCAATGAAGCATATTGAAAATCCTTGGCTTTATGTCAATGAAAAGAAATATTACTAGTCTCCATTAAGAAGTAGTTTACCATGAGTGAATAATTGATCACATAGTTTCACAATGTTATTTGAAATGCTAAAACGATGAGTTTCAGGCCTCCAAGGACTGCAAGTTACGATAACCTTCATAAAGCTTTCAATAATAAAGCAAAAAGTGGCCAAAGATGGAGTCTCTCGGTGAAATTTCCACGTTTGAAATTAATAATCTATAAAAATGAAGAATTAAGTCCTCGGAAAAATTAATAATGGAAAATGATTGAACATCTATCAAGCAGCTAAAGCTTCTTTTAAAGCTTTATGAATATAGCTTTATGATGGAGTTAAGCAATGTGGATTTGAAAACATAAAATGATGTATAGCAAAAAAAATCTCAATTCATTAACTAAACTTAAAATCTAGCTTACCATAAAGTCGAGATTGAATCCATGAAGAATTAGAATTAAAACATGAAGAACCTTGATACTCAAGCAAATGTCAATAAATCAAATTGAGATATGGAGTGACATGATAAAGATGAGTAAATGCTTGGAAAGCAGACAATATGCACTTTCCAACGATCCCAAGAATGTGCTAATCAGAAAAAGAGTGAAGAAAATATAGTAGAGTGAGGTTTAAAGAAAGAAATTACAATTAACGGTAATTAATTGCCTTAAATATGAAATTAAATCCAAAAATAGTGAAAATGTAGTGGTTTTCTAATCCATAGCCTTCGAGCCATTGAGTGAGTGACCCAATTCATGTCGGATCAAGGATTCAGCTAAAGAAACATTCTGATGAAGCTCTGTTGTGTCAAGTGACAATTTATCCACCTAAATGAATGATATGGGGTTTTGTTACATTGTGATTGAGAGTGTTTTTGCTCTAGAACATGTCAAGGTGTGCAGAGGATCAAACATGAAGCTTATGAGCAAAGAATCTAATTTTTAAGGCAAAAAATGATGATGAGAATTACAAAAAAAAAATCAAGAGCATGCTTTAGGATGATCATCATGATATATGGCCATTGGTTTCCCCTTTAGATAGGATGAATCTTTATTTTCTAATTTTTTTTAGTCCTAAAAAGCTTTGAAATTTTCTGCATGTTCATGAATCATCATTTGGAATCCCAATTCTCCTTACATTTCATCCAAATTTGGTGGAGCAAAAAAGCATACTTTGTTGTTGGTGCCTTGAACTTCAACACCTCTAGTGGAGATGGCAGTGTCATCTCCGTGTGTCACCCATGAATAGATGATAACATGCAATTTTTACATGAATTTACATGATTATTAATGTAATATAAAGCATTAAATATTCTATTTGTATGCATGTTATTATATTTTGAGTACATTTCTATCATTTTATGTAATTTTAGGTTATGATATAAAAATATAGCATTTTGGGGATAAATATGCATAATTCTCATAATATAATTTTATTCCCATTTATATTTAAAATCATGATGGTATTTTCATGATTTAATGATAAGAGAAAAAATTTTAATTTACTCTCATGTATTTTTCTAAATTTATTTTCTTAAAGGAATGAGTGTATTTTTGAAATTAAAATTAATTGTCTTGTTCTTTAAATAGTTTGAATTTTTATAATGATAGATAATTAAATTTCTGATCCAAAAAAATAAATTTGGATTAATTTGGAGTTGTATTTTGAAAGTTATGAATTTTCCAATTTTTAAGAATTTTCTAGAGTTTTTTGAATTTATTTAAAGCTATTTTCGATTTTAAAAGAAGAAAAGCTAAATAATTTTTTTTACCATGAGCTGACGTGGCAAAGCGCCACCATGTGGCGACGCGTATACACGCCATGTGGTGGCGTCTGCGTGTGACACATGTGCGTCTGTGTGTCCGTGTGTGCACGCACATTTACGAGTGTGAGAGTGATTAGTGGGTTAAGCATCCATTACAGATTAACGCTAACCCATGAGACTATTTGTGTTTGTTTTTATTTGCAAGTGATGTGGCGCAAACGAGAGACGTCTGATCTTGTTAGTAAATTGTGATCTTTGGATGTCACTTACTCGCGGGGGTATGACGAATTGAGACCGAGTGGTCATTGAATACACACGGTCAAGGGTCAAAACAAAGTACACACTTACCAATTTTAAGAATAATTCACGAATTGAGGGGTATAATCATAAATAAGGGTCGAATCCACAGGGAATTAGGGAAATTTTGAAGGATCTCTTCGAATTTGATCAAATCAGACGATGAATTGGTGATAGAAATTGGGGAAAATAATATTTTATGAGAGAGGACTTAAAGACAAATCCATGTAATAAAAAATCAATGCATTTGACTTTGATTTCGCGGAGAAATTGAAGACTAAACAGAGGAGATTTTTCTGAAATCGTAAAGAGCAAAAATCCGAAATTAAGAATGAAATTACTTAAAACTAGAATTCTAAAATGAAATTAAATGCTGAATGAAGATAGATTAGGATGAAACACGATCCCTAACCCACAATTGTGATTGAATTGATCCAATTAATCACCGGAATCAAGGCTCTTCATCAAAATTTGGAAATCGCGATTCGTGGAGTTCAAGCGATTTCTTCCTCGTCGATCGTCGAAATCTTGATCTTCAGCAATCCGTAGACGCGAAAATGAGTCTAGAAGCAATTGTGATCAAGAGATTTAAGAGATTTGGTGTCTAAACAGTTTGATTAAGTTAAATTTCTCTCGAATGCTTTACAATCTCGAAGAACATCTCAATTTATAGGGCAATTTGGGCGTAATCGTCTGATCTCCATTTAATCCACAATCAACGGCTTTGATGAAATGCATCGGATGCGAATCGTTACCCTTAAGTCGTGGCCGTTGGATCACCGATCGATGCCTGAGACGAAGCCACGTCGCATGCGTTATAAAACGCATCAAAATGCTCGTTGTTAGATCGTGATCGGACGCTCTTGATGTGTTTTCCGTCGATTTAATCTCGACCGTTTTAACTCCTCTTGATCAATGGCTGAGATGAAAATGTGATCGAATGAATCCGATCTCGTCACGTACCCCCCTTTACTTAAGTGAAGATTAACGGCTCTGATTTCTCGCGCGATCGGACGTCCCACGATGCGCCACATTGCATCGCGCCTTGGATCATCGATCGCGATCGATCGGACGCTCCAGATTGTGCCACGTCACTTGAGCGATATAAATAATCTGAAAATTTTATTTTAAATTAGAAAAATCGATTTTTAATTCCTGAAAATACTTAGAAATTTATTAAAAATTCAGAAAAATCACAAAAAATCCAAAAAACCCTAAAAATTAGAAAAATTCATAACTTTCAAAATATAACTCCAAATTAATCCAAATTTCTTTCATTTGATGAGAAATTTAATTATCTATCATTCTAAAAATTCAAATTTAATAAATAACAAGAGATTTAATTTATATTTCAAAAATACATTCATTTCTTTAAGATTTAAACTTTAGAAAATTAAATGAATGTTTATAAAACGGATTTCTCTCTTTATTTAACTGTTGAAAATACTTATAATCTCATGTAAAGATGGGTTATGAGATTATTTATCTTTAATTCATCATAATTAACCCTAAATTAAAGTATTTTGAGATTATAATGACTTTTTCATGTAATGATAGATAAATACTCATGAACATGATAACATGCATAATAATGAAATATTTTATGCCTTAATATGCATTAATAATAATAATAATTAATTATCATGTCTAATTAGCATGTTATCAGGGTACCTGTCAGCATTTGATTAGGCGACGATTCGATCAAACGATAATTAATCTCAGCCATTCATATGGAGAGTTATAACAGTCGAGATTAAATGCGCCCGATGGACACATGGACTCATCGCGATCGTCCGATGAAGAGCGAACAGAAAAAATCAAGTGACACCTCTTCTTCACGCGCGACGTGACAAAATCTAGATGTTTCATCTCAGATCAGACTGACACGACTTAAAGACACCGATTTGTGAATCGACGCATCCGATGGTTACGCCGAATTTTGCCTATAAATGGAAATGTTCTTTGACATGAAAATCCGTTCTTGGATATTTGAGCAAATCGAACTGTCTAGAGACCATAATCTGAGAATATCTTGTGTTCTTCATCTTCTAGAGTCATTTCCGCGTACAAGGAGTGTTTAAAATCAAGAATTGGTTGAGAAAATTAAAATAAATCACATCTTGAATGCCGAACTTCATTTTCAAAATTGCGGAATGAAAAGCCTTTAATGCGGAGACTAATTGGATCATTTCGAGCGCTACTTTGGGTCAAGTTGAGTGTTTTCAACTTAATTCATCTTTTTTAGCATTAGATTTACATTTTTAAGTTTAGATTAAGTTAATTTTAGTTTTAATTACGGTTTTATCAATTTTCGTGGTCGAATTTTCTATCTTAATTTCATATCTCGATTTCTCCGCGAATTCTAATCCAAATTCAGTGATTTTTGATTCCGTGGATTAATATTGGAGTTATCTTTCTTAATGCACTACAATCCCTAATTTCACATCTTTATTCATCATCTGATTGATCAAATTATAAAAAAGACTAAAAAATTTCCCTTATTTCTTTGTGGATTCAACCCTTATTCACCACTATACTCTTTAATTAATGATTTAATCCTTTAATTGGTGAGTTTGGAACTTGTTTTGACACGAGATCGTGTGTATTCAACGACTGCACGAAATTGTTTGGTCAATAGACATCTGCTCCACAGATAGTTTGAGTGAGTCAAGCACTATTGGTGGAGATGGCCATAATGCCACCAGCTAGAGCGCCTTTAGCAATTGATAACATTCAATTTCTACTTGTAATTACATGAATCTTAATACAAATTATGGCAAGAGACATTACATTCTTATGCATGTTATCATACTTTGAGTGCATCTCTATCACTATATGTAATTTAAAATTATAATATCAAAATATACTATATTTAGTGATAATTATACATAATTAAAAGCGATATTTTAGAGTCGATTATTCCCATTTTAAAATTGAGATTATAATTGAGTTTTAAATGTAAATTAATGAGAGAAATATTTTTTCATACAGTCATTCAATTTTTCTAACTTTCATCTTCCAAGGAACATAAGTGTATTTTTGAGATAAAAACTTATTCTCTTGTTATTTCTTAAATTTAACTGTTTAGAATGATAGATTATTTAATTTCTGATCAAACAAAAAAATAGATTAAAAATGAGTTTTATCTTGAAAGTCGTAAATTTTCTAATTTTAAGGATATTTTTGGAATTTTTATAGATTTATTTTACATTCATTTAAATTTAAAACTTAAAAAATAGGTTTTTCTCTAAACACGCTGACATGGCATGTGATGTGGCGAGCGTGCTTACATGTCGACACATGATGACATGTGCGTGCACCACGTGTTGCACACGTGTGGACTTCATTAGCATATGTGATTAGTGGTTAAGCACCCTTTAATGGGCATAAGCTAACTACTAAAGTTGCGTCTATATTATTTTGCAAAAATTCCTCCGATTTTTCCAATGTGGGCTATCTTTTATCACAGGTGACATGTCACAATGAGGGGCCTTAGAATTCACGATTTAATAAGAGACATCTATTTTCACTTACTCTGAAGGGGTACATGGCACACTCTGATTCGATGGCGGCTCATTTTATAAAAGGTGATGAATCTCAGCCATCAAAGGAGTTATGATAGTTCAGATTTAATGCACCCAATGGACTTCTCCGAGTGACACACGATAGTATCAGGAGCATCCGTTGAAGCTTAAAGAATAGTCGTTACACAACGATTCATGTACACATGACTACAGGACGAAATCTGGACACTTCGATGCAGATCTGACAGCCACGAACGTTAATCAAAGATGAAGAGACAATCCAACAGCCATGCCCAATTTCAACCTTATTTTTTCTCCCCTTCTTTGACGAAATATGAATTTTTGAATGTTTTGATCGATCATACCTTTTGGACATCTCAATCCTTGAATCTCTTGTTTTCTTCCTCTTCTAGGCTCATTTCCGGGTCTAGGGAGTGTTTGAAATCAAGATTTCGTTAAGAGAAAGTAAAGAATTTGCAGCTTAAACTTCCAATTATTATTCTTTGATTCGGCTATCAATTGGATCATTTCAAGTGTGATTTTAGGTTAGATTACGTGTTTCTCTCCTAGTATTTCATCCTATAACATTAGCTTTTAATTTTGATGCATATAATAGTTTTATTTTAAAAATTTTAGTTAACTTCTCTCTCTTTGTGATTGAATTTTCTCTCTTGATTTTGCTCCTTGGTTTCTCAACGAATACTAATCCATATCGAGCTACTTTTGATTTCGTGGATTTTTTTAGTCTTTTTTCCAAAAAAAATTCTAATTTTGTAAATTTCTCACCTCAATTGATCGTCCGATTTGATTGAAATTTAAAGATATCCAAAAACCTTTCCTAATTTTCAGTGGATTCGACCCTTCACCATTATACTAATCAATTCATGATTAAATCTTAAAATTGGTGAGTTTGGAAATTATTTTTCCTATTCTCTCTATTCAAATCTTCAAATGTATTTCTCCCTCTTCTCTCAACGAAAGTCTCACTTTCAAACACTCGGACGCAGAAATGAGTTCTAGAAGCAAAGGGAAGCAAGAGATTTAAGGATTGTGGTGTCTAGATAGTTCGATTACTCAAAAAACCCAATAATACTTTACATCGTCAAAGAACATCTCAATTTATAGGGAGAATTGGGCGTAATGGATGAGCGTTTAATCTTCGATCAACGGCTCTAATGAAACACACATATATGTGAATCGTTACGCTTAAATCGTGTCTATTGGATCGAAGATGGACTGCCGATATCTCGCCATGTCATGCGCGAAGAAGTAATGTGAAAAGAGCCTGCTGTATGATCTACATCTAACGCTTTAAATGTGTTTGAGCAGTTCTAATCTCAACCGTTATAATTCCTTAGATGAATGACTGAGATTAAATCGTTTAAACAGTATTTATCGACAAAAAAGAGTACGCCATGTACCCCGCGACTTAACTGAAGATCAATAACATTTATTTAACATGCGAATCGGACGCTCCACACGACGCCACATCACCTAAGCATATAAAAACAAAAAGATAGTCCCACATGACATAAATTAAGGAAATACAATGAGTATATAAGGAACAGGTAATTAATGAGATAGCATAAACTTTGAAAAGAGTACTTTATATCACATGCGCACACACGCTCGCACGTGTGCACATGCGAACACACACGCACACATGCGCGCACAAATATGCGTGCGCCACGCAGCGCGCTCATACGCCACCATTTGGCGACACCCTTTTTGCTTGTGCCTCATCAGCTGCCACATCAGCATGCGATAAAATCTGATTTTTTATTCTCAAAAGAAATCCAAATAAATTCATAAAAAATCAGAAAAAATTCTAGAAAAGCCCCTAAAAATAAAAAAAATTCATAACTTTTAAAATATAACCTCAAATTAATCTAAATTTATTTCATTAGATCAGAAATTAAATTATCTATCATTCTAAAAAGTCAAATTATATCAATAACAATATGATAAATTTTAATTTAAAAAATACACTTATTTCTTTTAGAATTTGAAACTTAGAAAAAAAAATAAGTGTATAAAAAGTTATTTCTCTTATTATTTAACATTAAAACCCAATTATAATCTCAAATAAAAATTAGGATAATCTAATCTTAAAAATATTTCTCCTAATTGATCATTATTATCCCTAAATTAGTGCATTTTTTTATTATAACTTATTTTTCATATAATGATAGATAAACACTAAAAAAAATGATAACATGTATTAGACTGGAATGTTTTATGCCTTACTTTGTATTAATAATCATACATTTTTGCGTATAATTTTCATATTATCATATCGCCACACTGATGGCCACAAGATCAACCACACTCATTGTATGAGTCAAATTACATAATGTTATTATTTCTGGAAAAATTGATGTCTTTCTTGAATATCTAAGGAATTAAGAATGATTTTTATGTTATGATCTCGTCATAATTCTCTTAGTCATTACATATGCTTATAAACCTCATTGCAAAAATCACACAAGAATAACAATGGATGAATCTCATTTCAATTAATATAAATGAGATACATAGAAGTGATTGGCTTATAGGCCACATAATATCCATCAAGCACCACACCATAGGGGCTAAGGGCACCATGTGACATGCATGTGGCACATAAAAGAGAAATTACTGGTTAATATTACATTGGTGCCCTAATGGGTTAAATCAATTATGAATATCAATGTTACATTATACACTTAAAAAAATAATTTAATTGTTGCGGGACTAACTTTGCTTCTTTAATATCATAGGTGAAGTGGTGCTAGGACATACATATGATTGGGTGGCTTCATTTGAGTCACTCATCGTCACTTAGATTGGTGGGGATACATGGTAGTATCTTAGACTCCATCATGATCTAGCGGTAAAGGTGAAATAGAGAGTTTTCTTCTTTGAAATTCGAGGTGACATGTCATTTTTTAGTGCTTAATTTAAGATTGGGTCGATGAGATTTAATAAGCGCTTTCCTCTCCTTTAAAAAACCATCATGACACTTAATTATCACTTAAAATGATCTGGGATGGCCACCAATTAGTCTAGAGTAAAATCCCCTTATAAATCTCTCTCTCTCTCTCTCTCTCTCTCTCTCTTCTGGTATGTATACCTCTTGAAATTCAAATTGATCCAATGCTTGAAATTCTTGAAGATTTTTTGAGACCTCTTCATTGGTTTTAGACTTGTTGAAAATTCTATGAATTTGCTATTAATCAAGATTTTATTGAAAGAATGGGGTGAATTCATTGTTTGAATATGAAACTTTTTCCAAGAGAGTGTGGAATGCAAATCCCTTAATTTAACAATTGGTTGGAAAAATTTCATGGTGTTTTTGGGGTTTTTAAGTTTTATAATCTATAGATTTTTATCAATTTAGATTTATATTAATTTTTCGAATTTTACATTAGTAAAAGTAAATTTTTCTTACCATTTTATCTCTCTCATCTTATTTGATTTTATTTATCTATTGTCTCTCTATAATTTCTCCTTTGATTTAAATCTGGTTGATGCTCTGTTAGATTCATTGAAAAGATCTATTCATCTACTTTTGAAAAATAGCGATTTTTGAAAATTTCCTCTTCATTTTGTTGTCCAATTTAAATGAATTCTAAAACATCTAAAAATAAACCTAATTCTTTGAGGATTCAACCTTTCTTTACTAATTATACTTAAATGAAAAAAATTTAAGTGGGTGTAGAGTTGTTTTGACCTATTATCGTGTGTCATATATGAGGGCACGATTTCAACTAGTCATATGCATAGAGTGTGTGGAGTTAGTGTGTCCTATCTATGAGGCACTTACTAGAATTGCATATGTAATATTATAAATCTAACCATCATGTTCTTATTTTCATATGTAGAAGTGGAGTGCAAGTGTAGGAGTGTATGTGTGTTGTGGTCTTTCTTTTGAATAAAAGTGTGTTTTTCTATTCCATCATTAGGATCATGTCTCAACTCTTACTCCCCCCTTTCTAAGTTTGCTTCTATTGGTTTGATTGATTGTAACATTGCATCTCGCCTTTGGGTGACACTGGTTGTGCTTGCCCAATTCCCCTATGGTCAAGATAGTGGAGTTTATGTGCCTAACTCCTTGGAATACAAGAGAGTGCAATGCATGCTGACTAAGAATGATACTCGATGGATTACAACATAATCTAGGGATAACTAAAAATGCTGCAAAAGTTATAATCAATTGTGAGCCTTTAAAATCCAATTGGGTCAATAGGTGACACCACTTGGTTACTCAATTGAGGGCCAGAGGAAGGTCTAAAAACACCACACTCAAAATCTAGAACAATTAGACAATTAAAATCACAAGCCTAGATGACTAATACAGATTGCGTTTGAAACACTTGAGGAAACACTAAACAAAATAAATCACACAATTATCATAAGTTGCTAATAGTGGAAATTTTCCATTTGCATGATGCAAGCCAAATTCTAAGATTTTCAAGAGGCAAGTGCTGGAGGTGCACTAAAGAATGATGATGGAAGCACATGAGGTTGTGTTGGAGGAACAAAAAGTATACTTGAAAAGCATTAGAGAAAAGAATGCAAGTCAATGAATTCGCACAGTCATTGAAAATACGCGGATACACACAAAAAAAGTTCCAAACTCACCAATTTTAAATATTAATCACAAATTAGATAGTATAGAGGTGAATATGGGTCAAATCCATGGAGAATTAAGGTATTTTTGATGTATTATTTGAAATTTGATCAAATCGGTCAATGAATTGAGGTGAGAAATTAGGGATTTTGATATATTTAGAAAGGAGAACTCAAAGGCAAATCCACATAATCAAAAATCATTGAATTTGGATCAAGATTCGTAGAGATATCGATGAGCGAATCAGAGAGAAATTTCCGAATGAGAAGATAGCGAAAAACCGAAATTAAAATTGAAATTTATTAAATCTAAGATTTGAAATTAACATATAATGTTATAGGAAGAAATATTAGGATGAAAACACAATTTCTAGCCCAAGATAGCGATTGAATTGATCCAATTTCTTGCTAGATCAAAGGCAATCCATTCCGCGAATATGAAGATGATTTTTGGCATTGAAGAATCAATTTCTCCCTATTCTCTCACTGAAATCTCACTTTCAAACATTCCTTGGACGCGGAAATTGATCTAGAAGTGAAGGAAAGCAAGAGATTCAAGTATTGTGGTGTCTAGACATTTTCGATTACTTAAAAAACCCAATAATGCTTTACATCAGTCGAAGAACATATCAATTTATAGGGCATATTGGGCGTAATCGTCAGATAGAGCTTTTAATATTTGATCAACAGATCTGATGAAACTTATATATGTGAATCATTATGCTTAAATCACGTCTGGTGGATCGAAAGATGGACCATCGAGATCTCGCCACGTCACACGCGAAGAAGTAACGCCTAAAATGCCATCTATCTGATCTTGATCTAATTCTCCAGATGCGTTTCATCGGATTTAACCTCAGCTGTTATAACTCTTGTGATGAACAGTTGAGATTAAATTGTTTTAAAAATGCGCCACGTACTCCCGTGACTTGAGTGAAAATCGACGACATTTATTTCAAGCGTGAATCTAACGCTCCACACGACGCCACTTCACCTGCGCACATAAAGACATAAAATTGTCCCCCATGAGGAAAATCAAGGCGATTTGACGTGTATATAAGATATGCACATTATAGAGAGATAGCATTATCTTGAAAAGGAATCTTAATCTCTCTATTGACATTCGTACACACGTGTGCACACACACGCGTTCTCATGCGTACACACGCGAACACACACGCGTGCACACTCACATGTGTGCGCCATGTGGCACCGCTGTTTTTTCCATGCCACATTAGCTACCACATCATCACGCAATATAAAAAATATTCTTAATGAACTTAATTATAAATCAATCTAATTAAATTCATAAAAAATCATTAAAATTCTAAAAAATCCCTAAAATTTAGAAAATTTGTAAATTTTAAAATATAACTCCAAATTAATCCAAATTTATTTCATTAGATCAGAAATTAAATTATCTATCATTCTAAAAATAAATTTCAATAAATAACAAGAGGATAAATTTTTATTTCAAAAATACACTCATTTCTTTTAGAATTTGAAAACTTAGAAAATATAAATGAGTGAATAAAAATTAATTTCTCTTATTATTTAACTTTTCACCTAATTATAATCTCAAATAAAAATGAGAATAATCTAATCTTAAAATATTTCTCTTTAATTTATCATAATTATCCTTAAATTAGTGCATTTTGAGATTATAACTTATTTTTCATAGAAGGATAGATAAACATTAAAAAAAATGATAAGATGCATTAGAATGGAATGTTTTATGCCTTAATTTGCATTAATAATCCTATCTTTTCATGTATAATTTTCACGTTATCAGTCGCATGGGTCAACATCACAAGTGCAAGAAGGCACCTATTGATGCAAGATGGCTCAAAGTACATTTGTTTATTGCGAGCTTGCCCATTGAAGAATTCATCATGCCCCATGCAATAGAGAATACATGATCTCAACATGAAGTTGCTTCGGGAATTACATTTATACTTGATGAGACTTTGTCCCCCACCAAAGAATGATAAATATAGAGTTGTTTCTAATGAACATCGACCAAACGAGGTCTCCTTGTTCATCAAAAAGCAAATAGGCTATCCCCTAGGTATTCCTTAACATTTTTTAGTTATTTCCCAACTCACTAAAGGGATTGATGGTGTAATTCCTCACTTGAATATGAAGTTTTTTTTGGAACTATTTTATTATAACGACCTTGATCTAGTGATAATTGGATCAATCTCTCCCCGTATCCATGTTAGAAAGAAAAGATTAATCCATCAAATCTGCACTTAGATAGGATTTAATTTCATCGTTTAAGTCACTTATTAAGTGTGGATTGTGATATTCATTCTCCTCTCACCCACTTCCTTGCATTAAGTGTCAACTAGGTGGAACACTACTCTTTTCCAATGTCATAAGGGAATCAAAGGACTCCTACCCCATTATGGCTTCTTGTTGGGTCGGGTTTATAGGCCTCATGGCTAAAAAACCCACAACAATATAGTCATTTTAGAGCCATAAAGAGTGTTATTGCTATAAACTTGATGGCGCAATACATATGTGAAAAAGACAAAATACACACATGGCATGCACAATGATAACATGCATTTTTACATGTTCAACTCATTATTATTCGAGTGATTTTAAGGCATACTTTACATTATTATTATCCATATTAAATTTAAATTTTTGTTTTGATCATATCATATTGTTAATAAGTCAAATTCACGTTAAATTATAATTAATTTTTTATATATTTGATGTTTAACCTTTTCTAAGGTCAAATAAGGATGATTCGATTGTATGTTTAGGCATGAACAAGTTAAATAAGTTTGTGATCTTTAGGCATGAACAAAGAACGATGAAGACAAAGAAAAAAGAAGAGGACATGTAATTTCTAATGTAAAATTACCTTTTTTTATCATATTTCATTTTATTTTAGGTTATATGACGAAAAATAAGACAAAACAAGGGTCAAAATAGTGAAAATTTCTTCCAAAAAGGAATTTTCAATGAAAACATAAGAAAATTATATGTTTTATGAGGTTTTCAATAGTTTTTTTCCTTTTTGAATTTTTCCAAAATTTCTTGAATTTTTAATTTTATTCTATTTTCTATATTTTAAAGGATTTTTTAATGATTAAAAATATAAAAAATTGATTTCATTTGCACGTGTTTATGTGGTACGCCACCTTGGCTCCGTGGATGCATGACGGAAAGAGATGGCGTCATGTGGCCCCTAGTCAATGCACACATGGGCACAAATGAGGGGAGCATTAGTTCCATTTATCATTTTCTTAAACGATATTAGAGCCGCGTATATAAAGCTTTACTCTATTTTTCATTTAATGAATGTAGGACTTATTTTTTTAATTGCAGGGACATGTGGCGCATTATAGATGGCTAGATCTGATGGATGAAGTCCACTAGATCTCCTCTTTTCTAAACACAACATGTGGCAACACAAGAGTCACCGGATGAGGTGGATCACATGACTGTTAAATCTGAGAGCCAGTATCATCATTGATATATCTGAAATTTTCTCTCTCCTCATGGTGATTCTAGGGGCAACACATGGTGCAATGTTGTGTGTTCCACACTTCTAAAAGAAGATTTTAGCTGCCTGGATGAGAGTAGAACTGAACGTGGCGGTTTCCTGCCTTGAAGGATAGACCTAAGTTGCTCAATCTTTGATGGGATATTTATCTTATCTATGCCTCACATTGACGGCTTCGTCTCTAAAGATTTTTAAAGAGGCAATATAGGGTGGTTCCTCTATAGGAATAATGACATAATAAGTGCAAGTCGACTGTGCCATCAATGCCATGTGATCAAATTGAACAAGTGGCTCTCACTTTGCACCTCTATGATCTAACTTGTATTGTGTATGCTATAGAGATGGTTGTAATTCTTAGTGACAAGCTAAGGAGACACACTTATATGATAATTCTGATGATAAATATACGGCCTATAAGCTAAATCACATTTTCACGTCTTGTTTATTTTCATCAAAATTAAATTTATTAATTGTTTTTATAATATGATGTTTAGAATGAAGTCCGTGAATATATCCAATGACTAAATGAATTATGATGAGATGATAATAGAGTGGTCATTAATCTTTAAAAATTCTTATTTAAGTGATATTTGAGAATCACATTAAAATATCTAGAAGTAATAATACTTTCTAAATCAACTCGTATGATAAGTATGGCTAATCATGTAGCCATCGATATAGAGGCAACAAGGATAGATAGTGAATGTTACCTGGAGAAAGATTTTATTAAATAAATCCATATGATCCCTAAATGGAATTATACCAAATTTTTAATCAAATTGATTCATGTCATAGTTTTTAATCAAGTTGATTCATGCCATATTGGTCCTTAAACTTGAGATACTAAATAAGTTTTGTGGATGGATAATAGTTTTTTTTATTTTGACTTATAAATACTTAGTCATGAGATAGCCAAAATTTCATAGATTGGATATAGCATAAAGTCTTTAAAAGTACTTGTGTAATCAAGATATGATCATTCACCTTTGATATTAGAGGAGATTGACTCAAGGAATAAATACAATGAAATCTTAAGCCAAGGTATTAGAACTATTAGAGAAAGAATTCTCGAAGATTTTCTCATGCATTCATATTAACTTGAGTGCCTGATTAGGGTTTGATAGTTGACCATATCCTAAGATATTTATGAGTCTCATGTATATGAAGGATTATATAAGAATTATATATGGTAATCAATGATAGAAAGGTTGCATACAAGAGTTGTTGCACACTCTATATCTCCTAAAGCACATGTTGTATCTTGGTAACCAACATGTTGGCTACTTGACTTGTTGATTAAGTTCAAATTAATCCTTGATTAAGTAATTTATATGTTGATATAAATAATTAATAAGGTTGGCTAATAAATGTGATTGGGTCTATGGAGTTATGAATCTAGAAGTCTCACATATAGGTTCTATCGACATTAATAGATATATATATATATATATATAATGGTTTTTGAAAAAAGTTCACACACTCAATGTTTATACATAAGTTGAGAATAACAACAACTCAATATACTCATGAAATCAATGTAAAAACTCTCTCCTCTTTATCTCTCAGTGAAGAGCATTGAAGATGAGATCCAATTGTTTAGTGATCATGTGGATGCTGTTAGAGGCCAAAAACTTGAACAACTTCAAGAAGTACTTCATAAACCTTTTCAATATGGTTTAATTAATCTATAGAATATGAAATAATCATCGATTCTTGGAGTCTCGATATTTTGAATGTTCAATTTGATGTACTCTTCTATGTTCAATGTTTTGATGAAAATTTTAAGAGCCTATCAAGAATCACATTCTATCATCTTTAAGCCCATTTTTGAACCATGATTGCCTTTTAATACCTTTGTCATCAAATTTATCTAAAGACTCATGAGCTTGCCACCACTTTGTCAAAAGCTGTTGGTTCATTTTTCGTAGGTGCAATACCCCTCTCTCCCTCCTTCCCTCCCCCTACTTCCCCTAACTTTGAGCCTTTATAGATAAACATCCTCGTTAGCCCTTCTAATAGTTTTCCAATGCAAACAAGAAACTTAAATATTAAGAGTCAAAACATAGGGATCTAGCAATCTCTAACTGCCAAATCTGAAAACACCAAAGTAATTGGATGAGGTGGATCACATGAGTGCCAGATCTGATAGCCCCTATCATTGATGATATATCTTAAATTTTTTCTCTCCTTATGATGATTCTTGGGGCGACACATGGCGCAATGTTGTGTGTTCCACACTAGAAATTTTTTTTTATATGAGAACATAAAATAGAGTCAACTCTAGCTTGTTTGAACTCTTGTGATTACCCTCTGTGCATTGTTCGCTTTATTGGTACCTAATCATGAATCTAATCTTTAATATTCATGAGGATCAAATTGACACAAAAATTGTAATTATAAATTTTTATTTCTATTTTTTATAAGTATGATTTTTATTTCCAAGTACAAATGATATCGCACGCATCACTTCCATATCATCCAATTCCATATACAAAAATTCTTGCCCCCCCATGGAGAGAAAAAAATAAAAACCCGAGTCAAAGGAACCTTTTCGAAGAAGAGATCAATGCGAATTTTGTTTTTTAAAATTTTGGACGTGTTTTATTTAGTTGGTTGTTTGCACCGACTGGGGACTGCTCCAAACACACATGATCCCAAAGTCTCGACCCACCCATGCCATGACGAGAAGGTGCATATCTGACTTAATTTGGTGTCGAGTATCTCCTTGACAACTATCCCGAATCAAGGAATACAGACGCTAGTGAGATGGATGGCGGAAGGGAATCACACGATTCCCTAAACCCTTGTTGCATCTCTATTACCCAAGATGCAAGGTGAAGCCTATATGGACGCCAGGCTTCCAGGTGACATCTATTATGCCCAACATATAAGGTTCGGTCAAAATAATCATCTCGAATGAAGGCGATAACAACTTCATGAACTTGGCATCAAGCAGTATGTGCTAGTGCCAGTTCATGGTTCACTTGACAGTGGTCTCGTGCATGTTAGGGCATGAAGCCCTAAGCGATATGCCATTGACAAGGGGTTGCAGGGAAAAGAGTGCGTCTAATATGTAGGGAAGCTATGTCGAATTGCCTGAGACAATGGCATCCTTGAGCGTGAGTTAGATTCAAGGATAATATCTCTAAGATCACGTGCTTCACAAAGGAGCAAGCCATCTCGGATCACCATAGCCTTGGTTGCGGTGTTAGTTTGAACGTCGTAGAAGTGGGAGAAAAGCAAATATTATGTGGCCACAATAGTCGCGTAATATGCCCCTCTTGCTTGGCCAAGGGTACTTCTAGATGCTCTGTCCACATTGAGCTTAAGATGTTTAGGTTGCGGATGTGTCCATGTGACCAAACAAACATTAGTTTGAATTAAAGTAAGAGTAATATTGATACCCCAAACTTGGAGTGCATCGTAGATGGAACTCGAGCGTTTCACTGCAATAGGCACCAACGAATAAGTACTTCTAAGCCACTGGGCGTGACATGTCGCATAGTCTTTATGAGATTCGTCATGTTGCCCTTGAAACGCAAATTGTGTCACCCATTCTATATCTCCCACCGCATGTATGCTATAGTGATACGTATAAGAGTGTTTCTTTCTGAACACTTGACTAGTCAAAGGCTCATCAAAAGAGCTCATAAGGAGAAACATGGAAAGCAAAAATAGAAGGCAGGGAGCCAATTCACTAAGAGTCAATGCTAGCACCCCGCAGCCACCTCACTATGAAAGAATAAATGTTTCATACTTTCGATTTCTAAGAAGCAACAACAATGACAACACGAATAGATGGCATGCATGGTAGTATACATGTGATCATTAGTGGGCAGACTTTGGTGCATAAGTTTCCATAAGAAAAAGGAAACTTGAGGGAGGATGTCGGGATGCCAAATGAGGTCACCCCAATGTCATTTTGGAGATCGACGTAAAAAATGCTCTCATGAGGAAGCATTATAGTCAATTATAGTATTTGATATGCCCTCTAATAAGGTAAGTGGAATTCCATGTCTCTCTAAGAAGCTATGAGTATCCCCTTCAAGAAGTTGAACTACTGTGAGACGAGGCCAAGAGGGTATGAATTGGGAGTGGCTGGCCAAAGGGGCTTCCCCAAGCCAAGTGTCATACCATGCACTACTGGCACCTTGGCCAACATTCTAGTGGATCAGTGGTGTCATTTCTAGCCAATGTCTTTTCCAACTTGCCCACCTCTTCACACCCTTGATATCGGATAGTTGATAAGCCCATTCCCCATACTTGGCCGACACCAAGGATCCCAAAGGTGTGCTTATGGTCCTCATCCTCCACACGAGTTTCTTTTGAAGCATGTTGAGGATGTCTTCCAGTTCCCCTAATCTCAAGGCCGCCTTCATCCAATGGATGACATGTTTTCTCCCAAGAAACTTTGTGTTGGCTTCTCGGTCCTTCGAGCTTCCCATCTCATAGGAATGACGTGCATATATGTCGAATAGAGCGAAAGTATAGTATCGGGTACTTAATGAACCACTAGGAAATGTAGCTGGATACTCATGAGCACATGTCATATAAGATAGATGCTCCCTAAGGGTGAAAGAAGCTAGAGCTTCTATCCCGCGAGTTTCTTCCTCAATTTACTCAAGAGTCTATCAAAATAAACGTAGAATTTCATGATTGGATACCCATCCAAAAAGAGTATGAATATACACCAAAGGAAAATGAATGACAAGGTCTTCATCAAGAAAGCTCATTGGAGAAAGTAAGATCTTGAGAGGAAGTTTGGGCATCATACAAAATGGGAAGCCAGATTTGAAGCTATGAGCTAGAAACCAGAAATTCAATCATGAGCTTCAAGGAATTACAGACTTAAAATTGAGGCCTGAGGCGGGTCGACTCTTGAGAAATGGCTAAGCTGCTTCAGAGATTCTTAAAGGTCCAATCTTTGAGAGGCAACCCCCTAAAACATCAATCTTTCATAAATTCACTCACTTTATTATTTTCTCATGTTATTCTACTTCATTTCCTTTATGTTCCAAGTCTATAATTTTTGCCTTTCGTCGATTTAACGCTTGTTTTTTTTCTTCTATTTAAAAAAGTGTTTAAAAGTTATTTAATATCCATAACTACTCCCCTATTTTTATCTTTTAGTGATTGATTGGCACAATAAAAGGCATAAACCAGTGAGATATTTCCTTCTCATGTTTCAACTCCTCTCTAACCTTTTTGATCCATCAATTCCCTACAGTGTAGCTTTTCTCTTCTCCTCCTCACTCAACACGAGAGATTGAAGATACAATTATCTCATTTATACTCCTTATTTCTTATATTTTCTTCATCTCATTCCCAAAGTCTTAGGATCATCGGAAAATCCTAAACACACCTACCCTTTTGTCCA
Organism: Lemna minuta; assembly: GCA_024174645.1. Lineage (NCBI taxonomy): Eukaryota > Viridiplantae > Streptophyta > Magnoliopsida > Alismatales > Araceae > Lemna > Lemna minuta. Next base: position 16,871,835 of record CM044105.1, read on the forward strand.
TTTTATCGTCAATCATTGCAGTCGATTGATGAAGTTCCTTGTTTTTCTTTCTTCTTTCCTCCTCCGATTAGGGCATTGGTTACCCCTAATCCCATGGAGAACTCGAGAACTTTCGTTCTTGGTGTCTTAGACTCGTGTAATTTAAATTTTTGGGCTCAACTCTATAGGACTTGCGGCCCATAAATCGTCTCCCACAAATTCTACTTGTTTAGAGTTTCACGTATGAAGAGTAATTGCAATGAAATCCAAGTACTCCATATGAAGAGTAACATAGAGCTGCTAACGGAGGAACTACCATGCAAATTACTGTGAACCACCCATTCAATTCGATCATGTGCCATTGATGGCATGGGCGTCGTGTGAAACTGACGGCCTCGATTTAATGACCCGCATTTAATCTGTCATTATTCCACTCGAGGAGCTATCCATCCTGCCTCTTTAAAAATCTTTAAAGACGGAGTAGTCAATGAGAGGCGTAGACAAGATGGATATTCCAACGGAGATCGAGCGACTTAGCTCTCTCCTTCAAGGCGGGAGACCGCCGCGTTCAGTTCGGCTCTCATCCAGGCAGCTGAAATCTCTGACTGCTCTTTGCGATGCCTTGATCCCCTCTTCAGAAGCTCCCGACGATGCCGCTTCAAGGAAAGACATTGCCCGTTTCTACGGCTCTTCCGCTTCGAATGTAGAGATCCCGCAGCTGGTAAGTGTTGTGAATTTCTCCTCCATTTCCTCTGGTTTCTGCACCGCTCTCTTTCTAATTATCCTTGGTCGGGCTTCGAAGATCGGGAGCCTGATCTCCCTGAAAGAGTTGCACCCGGATGTATGGATCTTGCGGATGGTGCTGTGGTTCTTTTCCACGTGGTACGGCACCTTCGCCATCTGCGGCGGAGCGAGCCTGTCGCGGAGGTTTCCTTACTTCCGAAAGGTTACCGACGTCGAGGAAAAGAAGCGGGAGGAGATACTTCTCCAACTATCTAGGAGCTCCCTGGGCACCAGAAGGTCGCTGTTTCAGAGCCTCAAGACCATGACACTCCGCCTCTACTTTCAAAGGGTCAGGACGACTCCAGGATTTCCTATTTTCGTAACTTGTTCATCGGTTGATCGTTGAGGATGATGACGTGGATCGCAGGCCGACGAGAAGAACTGGAACCCTTCTTGGAAGGCGATAGGATATTGCGGCCCCGATCCGGCTCTCTCCGGAGAGAATCCCATCATGGGTCCTCTGTACGAGGCTCTCGTGGACTTGTCCTCGAAAGAGCAGTTCCCCCGCTTCAGGGAGCTCTGTGAGCCGAGCTTAACGGTCAGAGATGACCCTTCGCGGCTGACTCTTCATTGCGACGTGGTTGTCGTCGGCTCCGGCTCCGGCGGCAGTGTCGTGGCCGGCGTGTTAGCGACGGCTGGCTACCGCGTCATCGTCCTGGAGAAGGGCTCCTACTTTCCTCCCGGCTCGCTCTCCCTCCTGGAAGGTCCTTCCTGCGAGCAGATGTATGAGAAGGGCGGTATGCTCACCTCCGACGATCTCGGCATCCTCTTCCTCGCAGGCGCCACCGTGGGCGGCGGCTCTGCGGTCAACTGGTCAGCCTCCCTCAAGACTCCGGATCACGTCTTAGAGGAATGGCGCGAGGAGCACGGGCTGGAGCTCTTCGGGAAGCCGATCTTCCGCGAAGCTCTGGAGGTCGTCTGCGCGCGCATGGGGGTGAGCCCGTCGACCTCAGCGGGCACGTCGGCCGAAGGACTCGGCAGCGCGGTCCTCCGGAGAGGCTGCTCCGAACTGGGGTACCCAGTGAACAGCATCCCTGTCAACGCGCCACCGGGGCACGACTGCGGGTGGTGCCATTTCGGGTGCAAGGACGGCAAGAAGAAGAGCACGACGCAGACCTGGCTCGCCGACATGGTAGCCTCCGGCAACGGCGTTATCCTCGCCGGCTGCCATGCGGTGAAGATCACGACGGCCAGGCACAAAGGTCGCCGGAGGCCGGCAGCCACGGGGGTGATAGCCAAGTTCAACAGCGGGGAGATAACGATCAAGTCTACGGTGACGGTGGCCGCCTGCGGCGCGCTTAACACGCCCGGCCTCCTCAGAAGAAGCGGGCTGAAGAACCCCAACATCGGACGCCACCTCCATCTCCATCCGTGTGTCATGGCGTGGGGATACTTCCCCGAGGATAGCGAGTCATCCAGAAGCTGGCTGGACCCAGAGAAGAAGAGCTATGCCGGGGAGATACTGACTTCGATGACGACTATTTCCGGGGACTCGGACGCCGACGGTGTCATCATTCAAGCGCCGGTACTTCATCCGGGCGCGTTTTCCGCCATGATGCCCTGGACTTCCTCGGCGGACTTTCGGCGGCGCATGGTGAGATTCTCTCGCACCGCAACTCTCTTCGCTCTAGCCAGAGATCGAGGATCCGGGTGCTCCAGGTACTACCCGGAGTCGGTGACGTACAAGCTGGACGCCGCCGACGAGAGAGCGCTGCAGCGTGGAGTGGAAAGAATCCTGAGGATACTGGCCGCCGGCGGAGCGGAGGAGGTGGGAACGCACCACCGCAGCGGGGAGATGTTCGGCGTGAAGGGGTCAACGGGGAAGGAGTTCAACGAATTTGCGCGTAGGGCGAGCAGACGGCGGATACGGGGCGGGGAGACGGTGATCACGTCGGCGCACCAGATGGGGAGCTGCCGGATGGGGACCCAGGAGAAGACGTCGGTGGTGGACGCCAAGGGGGAGACGTGGGAAGTGGAGCGGCTGTTTTTGGCGGACAGTAGCGTGTTCCCGACGGCGCTGGGGGTCAATCCGATGGTCACCGTTCAGGCCATCGCATACTGCACGGCGCAGAATGTTCTTAATGCTCTGAAACAGGTCTCCGGTTAAACGAGAGAAACCGTGGCAGGGATGATACGACAAGGCTCTGCCGACAATTCCACTGGTTCAAAGAAAAAAGATCATTATCATCAAAGGAATAAGCTGCAAGGGATAAGCTGCAAATAAAGGATCATGCTATTCTTGAGATTTCTTGTATTTACTTATTTCTCCAGCATTCTGCTGAGACTTTATTATCAAGACTGGTTTATCTTATGTTATTGTTGAGGTATTGAGTAATTCTCTTTGGATCTAATTGTCCAAGCCATTACTTCATTGGGATTTCACAATTTATATTGCACACCTCGTTTTTTTGCTTTAATTGGTAGTTGAGCCAGGTTGGCTGGATTATTAGCTGCATATAATATTATGAAGATCGTGGGTAAATCATCAGTTCTGATGGTTCCTTTCAATGACATTAATTGGGCAATTTGGAAGCCTAGAATGGAGGATTTTCTTTGTTGCAAGGACTTGGAGGGTCCCTTGCTTGGAGATAGTACTAAGCCGAAGAAGATGTCCATGGATGAGTGGAAGATCCTAGACAGGAAAATCATCGATTATATTCGTCAATGGATTTGTGATAATGTCTATCACAATGTTTCCTAGAAGAAAGTCGACACATTCCTTAGGGAAGAAGTTGGAGAAGCTATATGAGACCAAGAATGCAAATAATAGGGCTGTCTTGATGAAGAAGCTTGTGAATATGAAATATGTTGATTGGAATCCTATTGCTGACCACTTGAATGAGTTTGAGCATATTTCTAACCAGTTGGCCTCTATGAAAATATATCTCGATTATGATTTTCAAGCCCTATTTCTTCTTAGCTCTTTCCAAGAGAGTTGAGAAACTCTCATGGTCTCTTTGAGCAACTTTGTAACAAATGGGGTTGTCTCTCTAGAGCAGGTCAGCGAGGAGATGAGATGGAGGAATTCAGGGACTGGTAACGAGGAGTCTCAAGTGCTGTTTCAAAAAATAGAGGAAGGGAGAGATCAAGAGACAAAGGTCATGCAAACAAGGCCCAGATCAAGTCGAGGTCAAGGAAGGATATTTTTTGCTACAACTATGATGAAAAAGGGCACTTCAAGAGCCATTGCAAGCATCCCAAGAAGGAGATGCTAGTGAGACAAAGGAGATGATTGTCACGGGGAAGGTGGTGATTATTTAATTTTTTCTACTACTGATGATGTTCTTTCTTGTGAGTGCCAGGACTCAGAGTGGGTGCTTCCTATCACGCCTCGTCACGGAGGGAGTCATTTTGCACGTATCAAAGTGGGAAGTTTGGTGTTGTTAGAATGGGCAACAAGGGCATGAGTATTGTGGGTATTGGTGATGTAAAGATTATGACCAGTCTTGGCTACGAGTTGATGCTTAAAGACATCAGGCACGTAGCAGATCTCAGGCTGAAATTGCTATTATTTGGGAGGTTGGACGATGAAGGCTATGAGAGCAGGTATGGTAGAGGACTTTGGAAGATGACGACGGGCTCTCTTGTTGTGGCATTTGCAAAGAAGTCCAATACATTGTACAAGCTTACTGCTCGAGGATGTGGCAATCAGTTGAATATCACAGAGAAGGACTCCAACATGGAGTTGTGGAATTGGAGGCTGGGCCACATGAGCGAGAAGGGGCTGTAGGCTCTTTTGAGAAGGAGTGTGATAACATGCTATTTATGCATGAAATTATATGAGTATTAATGCAATTTAAGGCATTAATTATTCCAAATATATGCATGTTATCATATTTTAAGAGCATTTCTATCATTTATACATTGTTTCATGATTAGATCTTAAAATACATCAATTTATGGGTTATTATGCATCATTAAAAATTATAATATTTAATCCTACTTATTAGTGAAATCATAATCATGAAAATATGAGAGAAAAGACATTTATTAACATTTATGTATTTATATAAATTTATTTTATATAATACATAAATGTATAAAATTAATTAAAATTTATTCTCTCGTTATTTTAATAATTTGACTTTTTAAAATGATAGATTATTCAATTTTGAATCTAACAAAATAAATTTGACTTTATTTGGAGTTATATTTTAAAAGTTATGATTTTTCCAATTTTTAGGAATTCTCTGGAATTTTTCTGATTTTATTTATGTTTTATTTCGATTTTTAAATGTTTAAAATTAATTAAAAATCTCGCGAAAAAAAGGGGTTGATTTTCGCACGTGTACACATGGATGCGACGTGGCATTCGGGGCCACGTGGCAGCGTCACTTGAACGCGCGAGAGTGCCTGCGTGGCGCGGAGGTGACACGTGGACGCTTATTTATTTTTACCATATATAATATATATAGGTCTTCCGATTATCGGAAGACATTTTATTAATCCCTTAATATCGCGTACCTTATATATGTGTGATTTCCCCTCCATTTTCTCCGCGTGGGACTAAAATCCCATCAATTTACTCTATGTAGGACGCGTGGCATTCCGTGAAGCATTGGATGAAGATCGCGATCAATCGCGTGCGTCGATGCGATGGACGCATGGACCACGCGATCAGAGATAAACGCACGTGCCTAAATACTCCCTTAAGTGAGCTAATCAGAGCCGTCCATTTCATGAATTATAACGGCTACGATTGATTGAGGCCAATGGACTCGCGATGCATCGTGACCGCCCGATTAACATCCAATGGATGAATCAGATGAAACATCTTTTCATCAAAGCGACGTGGATACATCGTGATCACTCGTCGAAGATTGGATGACCACAAATTAATCGCGTCGTTTCAATCAAAAGGAGCATCATCTGAGCCGTCAATCGTGATGAACACTTCATCGGACGACTGTGCTTCAAAGTCGTTCTTTTAAAAGACGTTCTTCGCGACGGAAAGACGGGTTCGCGATCTTTTATCAAATTCATCGTGTGTAGTAAATCAAATCGCGTGCCGTTTGTTTCCCTGTGTTCGCAACTCATTTCCGCTTCTATTGGATATTTAATTTCAAACTTTGATCAAAAGAATTGGAAGAAATCAAGTCTTGAACTACACTTTTGTCTTCGAAAAATTCGGAATGAAAAGCCTTGCATCCGGCAATTAATTGGATCATTTCGAAGACTAATTTGGTTAGATTGTTTGTTTTCATCTTAATCTTTCATCATTTAGTGTTAATTTTACTTTTAGCATTGTAGATTAAGTTTAATTTCATCTTAATTTTGGTTTTTAATCATTTTACGAAACAAAAATTTCTCCTAACTTCAAAATTTGATTACTCTTCAAATTCTCATCCAAATCATCTGATTTTTTATTCCATGGATTCGAAATTGAGTTATCTTTCTGAATATCATAAATTCCCTAATTTCTAACCTAATTTCATCGTCTAATTTGACCGAATTTCAAGGATATATCTCAAATTTCTGTAATTCTCCGTGGATTCTACCCTTAATTACCATTATACTAATTAATTAAATTGATTAATCATAAATTGGTAAGATTAGGACTTTGTTTTGACATTAAGTCGTGTGCATTTAACGACCATACGATTTAGTCTTGTCAGAGTGCTCTACCAACCTTCAAAGGTACACGTCTAAATCTTTGTGTTGATTGCCTCATTGTCAAGCAACATAGAGTTTCCTTTGCAAGTTCAAAAATGCCAAGAAAATTGATCTTATTAGATTGCATCTATTATGATGTGTGTGGTCCTTTAAGACAAAGACGCCACATGGAGCCATAGATGTGCATGGCATTAGTGGTGCTCTTTATTTTGTTACTTTTCACTGACGATTTCTCCATGAAAGTCTGGGCCTATGCCTTGAAGACGAAGGATCAAGTATTTGATCTCTTCAAGGAGTTTCATGTTAGGGCAGAAAGAGAGATCGATCAAAAGCTAAAGAGTATCAGGTCTGACAATGGTGATGAATATATAGGGTCATTTGATGTTATTGTAGGTAGAAAGGCATTCATCATGACGTGAAAGTCTCGAGTACTCCTCAGCATAATACAGAAGCAGAGAGGATGAATGACACCATCATGGAGAAGATAAGAAGCATGTTGTCTCATGCCAAGCTTCCCAAGAGATTTTGGGATGAGACCTAGAGAATAGTGGTGGATCTGATTAATCTTTCCCCTTATATCCCCTTGGATGGCAAAGTTGTAGAGCATGTGTGATTAGGAAAAGAAGCTTCCTACAAGCACTTGAAGGTGTTTGGGTGCCATGCTTTTGCTCCTGTTCCAGATGTGGAGAGGTCCAAATTGGATGGGAAGACAAAGGAATGTGTTTTTCTTCTCTACACACATGATGATTTTGGGTACAGGCCTTGGGACCAGTGAAGAGGAGGGTATTTGGAAGTAGAGATGTGATTTTCTTTGAAGATTAGAATGTCAAATACCTATAGAAAGAAACTAGGTCAGATGACTTAGTGGAGGAGGAGAATGATGTTGATCTAGTGGTACCTCAAATACCTCGTGGTGACGAGGGAGGTGCACAAGAAGAAAGGGATCATGTGGAGATGCCCCAAGAAAATGGTGCTACACCTACCGGGTTGGAAGGTGCATAGCAGTTCCCCTCAGAGTTGCAGTTGAGGTAATCTTCAAGGACGTATCAGCCTTCAAGAAGGTATCCAATTGATGAGTATTCTATGCTTACTGACTGTGGTGAGACCTGAACCTTATCATGAGACAGTGGAATGTTAGCATGGGGAGTGGTTGGCGACTATGCAAGGCAAGATGGGCTTGCTCCAAGAGAACCATACCTATGACTTGGTATCTTTGCCAAGGGGAAGGACAACAATGAAGTGCAAGTGGATCTTCAAGCTGAAGACTCAAAATAATTCTTTGAAGCCAAAGTACAAGGCGAGGCTAGTCGTCAAGGGCTTTGGGCAGAAGAAAGGTGTTGAATTCCATGAGATAGTTTCTCTAGTTATTAAAATGTTTTCTATACGTGTTGCTCTAGGTATGGCTACTACTATGGACTTGGAGGTTGAGAAATTTGATGTGAAGATAGGTTTTCTCCATGAAAATTTGGAAGAGGAGATATACACTAAGCAACCATAAGGTTTTGAGATTGAAGGCAAGGAGCAGCTTGTATGCAGATTGAAGAAGCGCCCTTTTATGGCTTGAAGCAAGCCCCTTGACAGTGGAACAAGAAATTTGACTCGTTCATGATTGAGAATGGGTTCAAGCATATAGCTGCACATCCTTGTGTTTACATCAAGTGGTTTGGTGAGAGTTTTGTTATTTTCCTATTGTATGTTGATGATACGCTTATCTTGGTAAAGATACGCTCATCATTAGTAGGCTGAAGAAGGAGTTGAGTCATTCATTTGCGATGAAGGTATTAAAGAGGTTTGGTATGAAATATGCTAAACCAGTTGGGTCCCCCTTGGCCAATAATTTTAGGCTCTATGTGAAATAGTGCCCTAACAGTGATGAGGAGAAGGACAACATGAAGAATGTATTGTATGCCTAAGTAGTTGGGAGTCTAATGTATGCTATGTTGTGTATATGTCCAGACATTGCCTATGTTGTGGGCATTACGAGCAGATTTCTTGCCAATCTAGGGAAGGAGCATTGGGTTTCTATGAAGTGGATACTTCGTTATCTCAAGGGGAGCTCCAAAGTGAGCCTATGCTATGTTGTCAATTTACACAAATGCAAATGTGGCTAGAGATATTGATACCAGGAAGTCAACTTCTGGTTTTTGTCGTCTTATTTGGAGGGGGAGCTATGTCATGACAATCCAAACTGCAAAAGTGTATTGCTCTTTCCACGACAAAGGCTCAGTATGTGGCCACCATTGATCTATGCAAAGAGATGTAGTGGATGAAGAAATTCTTACAAGAGTTGGGGCTAAAGTAGGATGAGTGACAAGAAATTTTCATGAGGTCATTGAATATACACAAACTCATGTCAAAAAAAGTTCCAAAACTCATCCATTTAAATATTAAATCACTAATTAAAGCGTATATTGGTGAATAAGGGCCGAATCCACCGACAAACAAGAAAAATTTTAAGATGTCTTTAAAATTTGATCAAATCAGATAATGAATTGAGGTGAGAAATTAGGAATTTTATATATTAAGAAATTTAGGGAATCAAAAATCACTAAATTTAGATTAGAATTTGTGGAGAAATCGAAAAAGAAAATCGATCGCGAAAATAGATGAAAACCAAAATTAAATATAAAATTAAGCTAATCTACGATTCAAAATTAAAATCTAATGCTACAAGAAGATAGATTAGGATGAAAACACATAATATAACCCAAAGTCGCCCTTGAAATGATCCAAATTAATTTCCGGATTTATGACTTTTTATTCTGCGATTTCGAAAAAAAATTTCAGCGTTCAAGAGGTGATTTCTTCTGATTCTTTCAACCAATTCTCTATTTCAAACACTCCTCAGATGCGGAAATGATTCTAGAAGAAGTAAAAATCAAATGACTCTAGGATTGTGGGTGTCCAAACAGTTAGATTTGCTCGAGAAATCCAAGAACAGGTTCTTTGTGAAAGAATATTTGGATTTTAAAGAGAAATTTGGGGGTGACCATTGGATGCGCCTCTTTATTTTGATCAACGGCTGAGATTAAACGCCGGTTTGCAAATCATCGTCTTTAAGTCGTGTCTATTCGATCGATGATGAAGTGTCTAGATTCTGCCATGTCACGCGTGAACAAGAGGCGTCATTTGATGTTCACCGTTTAATCTTCATCGAGTGAGCGAGATGAGTCCACGTGTCCATCAGGCGCATTTAATCTTGACCGTTATAACTCCCCACATGAGCGGTTGAGATTAAATCCTCTTAAATGAATCGCCACCTAATCAGATGTAGTCACATATCCCCTCGAGTAAGTAAAATGTGACGATCGTGATTAAACTGCGCGATCAAATGTCTCTAGTTGCGCCACATCACCCATAGCTAAAATAAACAAAATAGTCCCGCATTATAAAAATTAATGCAATTTGACACGTATATAACATACATGATATTAATGGCTTAGCATAAAAATCCTTAATGGATGCTTCATAACATGCATATTCAACTTAAATTCTTATCTTATTTAACTAATATTCATGCTTATTTTATGTAATTATGATGCATGTTATCATAGTATTATGAATTTTCTCCATTGGTATGCCATTTTACTAAAGTTGATATTTATGAATTTTTTAGGGTTAATTATGTGGTTTATTGATGTTTGATCTTTTTCAAGGTTAAATAATTTTAAATTAACCACTTTCCTTGAGTTATTTTGACTTTAGTTGATAATTAAAAGAATTAATTTCAAGAAGAGAGTGATGAGATGATATAAAGTAGAATTTTTAAGGGATTATTTAAGATTATTTTTAATTCATCCTATTTTCTTGTTAGAAATTTATATTTTTAGGTAGTATGATATTAAAGATGAAGAAACTTGTGATCCAATGGAGAAAATTTGAGTAAAAAAGGAGTTATATAAAGAAAGATATGAATTTATAAATTTAATAAAATTTTCTAGATTTTATTTTGATTTTTCAGACATTTTTTCCGGACTTAATTCCTTCAAAAAAAGGGGGCAAAAATTCAAGAGATTGTGGGATATTGACCCACTTAAATTGCGCAATCTAAGCCGTTGAATCATCCTTCAGCGAATTGGACGGTCCGTGATTTTCGCGATAAAATTTTATATAAAAACAATATTCGTCCTATGCATACTCAACTTTTGATTGAATCGTGAAGAGATTAACCAATTTTGGAGCAAATTTGTTAGTTCTTCATAATCCCCTTGCTTTCTAGACTCAAATGTGCAATCATATTGAGGCAGGATTGACCACGAAATCATTTTAAGAACCAATTGAAATCTCCCCTTTAATGCCAAACGCATGCCGAAGAAAAAATCGAGAAAATACTCTTTAATCAGCGCAAATTGAAGCCAAATTTTTGCGTCAATTGGGTTAGTAGTATGATTAGATTGTATGCCCTTACAATAATTTCTAGTTTAGATTAGATTTAGATAGTCAATTTCATTTTAGAAATCGAATTGTTCTTTATTTTGCCCAAATTTGTGTGCGGATTTTTTCTGATTTTGAAACAAGTATTTCTCCCTGATCTTAAGTCCAAATCATTTGATTTTGCTTTCATTGGATTCCTTGTTTCATCAGCTTTCTGTGGATACCTAATTCTTAAAATTTTCCTCATCATTTGACACTTCAATTTGGCGTTTGACCATCGACTGTTCATGTTTCAATCCAAATTTTTGCGTTGACTTGTGGGGGCAATTACTCTTAAAATAGAAGGTGAAATTTGACTGGTCTTTTTTTGGAATCATATGGGTGTTAGATTTCTATTCATATATGAAGTGCTTGATTTGGATATCGTTTGGTCAGTCAATTTGATAATTTAAACTGAAGTGTTCATTTCGGGATTTTTCTGATATTTGATTTTCAATAAAGCATAATAAATCCAATTCTTCTCGAATAATCACAAACTATATATCAATATTTTCTATTTTCTCTTTAGTTTCTGAATATATAATTTTTTTGTAAGATTTAAGTCTCTTCTTTCTGTGATTTTATAAAAGTCAACATCTGGTCAAAGTCAACGCTTTGACCTTGACTTTTTCTTTATGAAATCATTTTCTAAATTCTTAAAATATTTTCTCTCATATATTTATATCATTTGTATTAATTAGATATTACTTTCATTTGTTAATATTGGCCAAATCAACCCTTCGATCAAAGTCAACCGTGTTCTCTAGTGGATCGACCCGATCTTTACACGATACTTGATTTCATATTTTTGTTATTATGAGTTGGGAATTTAAAAATTTAAAAATTTTGTTTGACCGACATTTGTGTGTTTTCAACGACCGCATAAATTGCTTCATCAATGCTTTAGCTCACTAATTACTTTCACCGACACATGCGTACATGTGCGCACATACCTGAACACGTGCAAACGCACATACGCATACACACTACGCCACGTGGCATGTACACGCATTGCCACATGGTGACACTCCGCCACATCAGTGTGCGATTAAATTTTTTTGTAATTATTTGATAAAAATAAAAAATAGCTTAAAATAAATTTAGAAAAATTCGAGAAAATTCTTAAAAATTAGAAAATTCATAACTTTCAAAATATAACTCCAAATTAACTCAAATTTATTTATTTTTGAATCAGAAAATTGAATTATCTATTTTTATAAAAAGTCAAAAATATTTAAATAACAAGATAATAAATTTTAATTTCATAAATACACTCATTCCTCTTAGAAAATAAATTTAGATAAAAATTCATGCATAGAAATAAAAATATTTTATCTTATTATTAAATCATTAAAATACAATTATTATCTCAAATATAAATGAGAATAAAATTAGATTATTAGAATTATGCATAACTATCCCCAAAATAATACATTTTTAGATCATATCTTAAAATTACATAAGATGATAGATATGCACTTAAAATATGATAACATGCATACAAATAGAATATTTAATGCCTTAAATTGCATTAATAATCATGTAAATTCATTTATAAATTACATGTTATCAATGAGTATGAGGTCTATTGCGATAGCTAGAGTGCAATTTACTTGAGCAAGAACTCTTCTTTCCACTCGAAGGCAAAGCACATTGATGTGCGATACGTTGGATCATAAATGTGTTGGAGGAGAAGTAGTTGCAGCTTTCAGAAGGTCCACAGAGATGATAATGGGGCTGACATGGTGATAACACCATTGTCAAAAGAGAAGTAGGAGGTATGTTGAAGGATGATCGGCATGGAGATACCTCATGGAGCTTGAGCCATTTCTCTCTTTGGGTTGAAGGGGGAGGTTGTTGGGCATGTGGGCCATAAAGTGGCACATGAGCCACTTAAAGCCCATGTGATATGGCTATTGATAACTATAAAATAAAAGTCACATTCATGCATCATTTATCTTGTTTAAGTGTTGATAAAGACTAAAAATGAGAATATCCATTTCTATATGGTTGAATGCGACGAAAATATGACTAAGTCATGTTATGCATTATTTCTTATATTGTTATTATATTATGAGACTAACCCCATTTAATTTCTTGGAAGTCAAATCATTGAATTCTTACATTTTATGAGTTATGTGGATGCAAGGACTTAGGTGAAGTTCAATTCAAGCATGAATGTAAACTATCGAGAAAGAGAAGAATAAAATGAGTACTCTATCTTTTTAGGAGGTTGGTCAGCCTTTTCTACCTTTTAAGAAGGTTAGTAGAACCTTTTCACCTTTTTAAGAGGATGATCAAGCATTTCTACATTTATAGGAGGTTGGTCAAGCCATTCCACCTTTTTAGGAGGTCTGTCAAATCCTTCCACATTTTTAAGAGGTTAGTCAAACCTTTCCACCTTTTTAAGAGGTTAGTTAGCCACCTTTTTAGGGCGAGTCAACCCTTTCCACCTTTTCAGGAGACTAGTCACTCTATTTATCTTAGAAGTCAATGATAGTCAAAGTGATTTTTGAGAAGTCAAACATGGTCAAAGGAATTCTTGAAGGGCCAAAGAGGTCCGACTTCTTCTCTTTTATTTATTATTAATCAAGTTAGATATTTCCTATTTTTTAGGGAAGGATCCATCTTTATAGGAGGAGAAAGAGGTAAGGCCACCTCCTCAAGGAAGTGGTAAGGTTAGCACCTCTTAGAGAATGGTCAACCCACTCCCTAAGGAAGTGGTTGTGAGGCCCATCTTCTTAAAAGGGGCTCTACCCCCTCTTTAGGAGGTGATTACGGTTGTGGCCTATGGATTTAATATCTACCATTTGTTTGGTTGAACCCACAAAGATTAAATCTTCACCATTGATTCAAAGGAACCTCTCAACCTAACATATAAAAGAATATTCTTCTTCCTTTTTTTCTTGTTTTTTTGGTTCTCTCTTAGAATCAAGCTACAAGAAGGAAAAGGAGAGGCTTAGGCCCAAGCTTGGCATTGTTTGGTGTTCAAGTTTGCTGTGAAGGCAAGATCAAAGTTGAGTATTGAGATCATAACGAGTCAAGCATTACCCGGCCTAGGACTAGGATACAAAAATAGGGTTTGTATGAGGATTTGGTTATGACTTTTCTCTTGCAATCATCTCCATGGATAGTATAAATACTATTTCTCTTTTTCAAACTATCTATCATTATTACTGATTTCTTGATTACCCGATTTCTCCATTTTTCATCATTCTTCCATTTCATCATTCTCATCTCTCTATTCTATCATTTCATTCTCAATATTTTATAATTAATTCTCATAGAAGATAAATATATATCTATTTCTAATTTTTGTTCATAACTTATTCTATTTCTTTCATCCCTCTATATTTCTCCAAAATCCCTTCTACCATTACTTTTTCCCTATAAATAATATCTCTACTTCTTAAAAGCACTAATCTCATTACCTAAGCTCCTAGAGGATTCAAACCCTTACTTTATCATTATAAAAAGTGTGGAAATATAAATATCATAGCATGAAATTGATTTAAAACAACGACTAAAAATACTCCCAAATCGAGTTTCATTAGCTATTTCAGCCCAAAAGGCCGTTATGGAGCGAAAATGGCCCATTAAGGGTGGAAATGTTTTTTTAGGGCTATTGAGGTCGTGATTTCACCATAACTCGTGGTTTTCTTCACAAGGCGATGGGGAGAGCACCCCAGGGCTATCTCCACGCTAATGGATATTATGTAGCCTTTAAGCCAATTACACTTCCATGTATCTTGTTTATGTTCATTGAAACCAAATTTATTCATTTTTATTCTTGTGTGATGTTTATAATGAAGTTCATGAGCATATGCAATTAATAAGTAAATTATGATAAGATTATAATACAATGATCACTAGTCTTTAAACATATGGTCTAAAAATTCCTATTCGTAGGATATTCGAGAGGGACAACAAATTATCCAGAAATAATAAACACTATAGGATTCTACTCAAATGATGAGTATGGCTGATCTTGTAGCCATCGGTGTGGAGACACTAAGGATAGATAGTGAGTGCTCTTTGGAGAAAAAATTTCACTGAAGTGATTTGTATGAATCCCTGAATGGTAATTATACCTAACTGTCAATTAGGTTAATTCATGTCACGTTATATGGTCCTTTGACTTCAGACACAAAAACATCTTTTGGATGGATGATTGTGTTTTGATTATGACTTACGAATCTTAACCACGATGATATCTAAATAGTCATGTATTGGATATGACATGAAGTCTACAAAGATGATTGTGTGATCAAGATGGGATCATTCTCCCTCGGTATTTGAGGAGATTGACTCAAGGAATGAGGTGGAAGGAAACTCCTTGGCTAAGGTAGTGAAAATATTGCATAAGGAGCTCCCGATGATTTTCTACATGCATTAGTACTTTGAGTAACCAATTAGGGTTATGACAATTGACCATACCCTAAGTCATTTCATGAGTCTCATGCGGATGAAAGATTATACATATATAGTATTTGATGAAGAAAAGGTTCCATAAGGGAGTTCTTACATACTCCATATCTTCTAGACTACGTGGTGTAGGCTGTCACTCAACGGGCTAGCAACTCAACCTATCGTTTGGGTTAAATCGATCCTTGATTAATTAAGTTGTATGTTGATGTGGATAATTAATTAAAGTTGACCAATAAGGTGTTATTTGGTTTATGGCGTTATTAACTAGTGTGATATATGGACCTAGAGGATCACACACATAAGGTCTGCGGATGTTGGTGGATATAGATATAATTATGAGGGTTTTTATGAAAAATCTATATACCAAAATGTCTATAAATGAGGAGAGAACGAAATCAACTCATGGTGCCCATACAAGCCTCGTGAGAACGACCACAAAGCTCTTGGTGAAGAGCTTTGAAAGAGGAGATCCAACCATCCAGACACTGTGTGGATACTGCTAGAGGCTAGACACTTGAATAACTTTAAGAACTACTTCAAGAGAGCTAACAAAATGATTTCATGCACTCGTTCAATACACACAATCTCATGTCAAAATAAGTCTCAAACTCACAAATTTAAATATTGAATTACTAATTAAAGAGTATAGCGGTGAACAAGGGTTGAATCCATGGAGAAATAAGGGAAATTTTGAGATGTCTTTGAAATTGAATCAAATCAAATAATGAATTGAGGTGAGCAATTAGGGATTTATATTAAAAAATATAACTTCAATAGAAATGCATGGAATCAAAAATCACTGAATTTGGATTAGAATTCGTAAAGAAATTGAGAAAGAAATTTGATCGTGAAAATAGATGAAAACTAAAATTAAAACCAAAATTACACTAATCTACGATTCAAAATATAAATCTTATGCTAAAGAAAGATAGATTAGGATGAAAACACACAATCTAACCTGAAGTCGTGCTCAAAATGATCCAATTAATCACCGGATTCAAGGCTTTTCATTTTGCAATTTTGAAAACAAAGTTTCGACGTTCAAGATGTGATTTCGTTTGATTCTTTCAACCAATTCTTGATTTCAAACACTCCTCTGACGCAGAAATGAGTCTAGAAGAATTAGAAATCATATGATTCTCAGATTGTGGTGTATAAAACAATTTCGATTGCTTGAAAATCTAAGAAAAAGGTTTTATGTCGAAGAACATTTTGATTTTCATAGAGAAATTTGGGCACGACCGTTGGATGCATCGTTTTGATTTGATCAAATGACAAAATGATTTCATGCGGTTGTTGATTACACAACCTCGTGTCAAAAACAAGTTCCAAACTCACCAAATTTAAGATTAAATCACTAATTAAAGAGTATAGTGGTGAATAATGGGTCGAATCTACGGAGAAATAAGGGAAATTTTGAGATATCTTTGAAATTCAATCAAATTAGACGATGGACTGAGGTGAGAAATTAGAGATTTTAGTATATTAATAAAGATAACTCTAATCTGAATCCACAAAATAAAAAATTACTAAATTTGGATTAGAATTCGCGGAGAAATCAAGATTTGAAATTGAGAAAGAAATTGGATCGTGAAAAGTAGATAAAAACCAAAGATATTATAAGGTTTGACCAACTTCCTATAAAGGTGGAAAGGTTTGATTGACCTACTAAAAAGGTGGAAAAGTTTTGATTGACCTCCTAAAAAGGTAGAAAGGTTTGATTGACCTCTTAAAAGGGTGGAATGGCTTAAATAACCTCTTAAAAAGGTGGAAAGGGTTGACCATCCTCCTAAAAAGGTGAAAAGGTTGAACTAAACTCCTTAAAAGCTAGAAAATGTTGACCACCCTCCTAAAAAGATAGAGTACTCAGTTTTATTCTTCTCCTTCTAGATAATTTGCATCCATGCTCTAATTAAATGCCATATAAAGTCCTTGTATCCACATAACTAAAAAAAATGTGAGAATTCAACCATTTGACTTCCAAGAAGTGAAATGGGGTTAGTCTTATAACATAATGAAAATGTCAGAAATGATGTATAAATGATTCATATTTTGACTTAGTTATATTTTTCTCAGATTGAACCACATAGAAATGGATATTCTCATTTTTATAGTCTTTATCAACACTTAAACAAGATAAATGATGCATGAATGTGACTTATGTTTTAGAGTTATTAGTATGCTGAGAGCTAAATGAGCATATCAACGAGAAAAAAAGCATCAACAACACTCTTTGAGTTGAATGGAATGATGCAACACATTGATGTTGTGATTGGTTTGTTCCACTGGAGCTCATTTTTTAAGGGTGGAACTCGATTGCCAACAAGGTTAGAAGAACCTACCAGCTTGTACATGACATGCGTCATAATGAAGAAAAAATAACCATATCTTCTGGTCCACTAAATAGCAACCTTTAATCCTACATCGAACACAGCCACACACCTAATAGATCCATCTACCAAGATGTGAGACATAGATACTATGAAACACAATAAGTACATAAGAAGTCTGACGGCTAATTTGGGGAATATTGAAGCCTATGACGTGATGGGCAAAAAAACTGTCATGGACAAAACTTCAAGAAATTCTCAACCAAATGTGTTCTTCTTCATACAACTCATTGCATCAAGGGAAGCATCACGAGACCGAAGGTGAAGCACATCGCCAAAAGAATAACTTTATGGATTCTTGGCAGCTCCACAAAATTACTGATGGAGGGGAACCTTAGAGTTGGTGGAAGCATGAGGGATAGGGGATATATCCAAGATATGCAAAAGTTGAGAAGCAATTTCTGCTGGTTGGTGCCACAAGTGCACCCACCAAGTAATTTATCTACTTCCATGCTGGGATCATCACATGTAGGAGGTCCAAACTCAATGCCTATAGCATTGAAACTCTTATGTTATTGAAGTATTGGATATAGTACAGTGATGTGGATGATGAAGATGATCATATGTTCAATATCTTCAATGTCTTTCATCATAGAGAGAGAGAGAAAAATTGGGTGAAAGGAGTGATAGACCTGAAAATTTTTCAAGATGGGGCAGAGAGAGAGAGACAGAGAGAGAGAGAGAGAGAGAGAGTGTGTGGGTGTGTGAGAGCAGCCAAATGGAGAAAGAGGGAGAGCTATTTACATAGAAAGAGGAATTAGGTGTGTGTGTGTGTGAATGCGTGCATGTGTTTGGGTTGGTAGATGGATGTGAGAGAGATGAAATTTCTAATAGCTATGTGATGGAACGATACTGAGTGGTCGTTGAAAACACACTGGTCAAGGGTCAACATAAAGTTCAAACTTACCAATTTAATGATTTAATTACGAATTGAGGGGTATAATGGTAAATAAGGGTCGAATCTACAGAGAAATAAAGAATTTTTGAGAGATCTTTTAGAATTCGATCAAATCGAATGATGAATTGAGGTGAGAAATTAGGGAAAATGAAAATAATAGAATTGGAAAGTGAACTGAAAGACGAATCCACGGAATAAAAAATCACTCGATTTGAATTAAGATTCACGGAGAAATCGATGAACGAATTAGGGAGAAATTTTTGAACGCAAATTAAGAGAAATACAAAATTTAAAGACTAAATTAACTAAATTAACAATCCTAAATTAAAAATTAATGATACATGACGAAAAGATTAAGAGGAAAACAGAGAATGTAACCTAAGATAGCGATCGAAATGATCCAATTAATTGCTGGATTCAAGGCTTTTCATTCCACGATTTGGAAAACGATCTTCGGTGCTCAAGAGGCGAATTCTCCCTAATTGATCGACGAAATCTTACTTTCAACCACTCCGTGAACATGGAAATGAGTGTAGAAGTGATTGGAAGCAAGAGATTCAAGGATGGTGGTGTATAGATGGTTCAATTGATCAAAATCATCCACGAATAAATGAAAATGTCGAAGAACATCTCAATTTATAGCCAATTTGGGCGTAACCGTCCTATGAAACACTTCATCTTCGATCAACGGTTCTGATGAAACAAATCAATGCGAATCATTACGGTTAAGTCGTGGCCGTTGGATCGGAGATGGACCGCTGAGATGAAGCCATGTCGCGCTCTGATAACGTGTCATTGATGCATTCATTTTCATCATTATAAATGGGTTTTAACACATAATTCTTAGTCATATAATGCACGTTATCATCTTTTTATGATATTTTTGCATTCATCATTGCATTCCACTCATATACTCAACTTGCGTCTATTTAGTGCTAATTTAGTAAAAAAATATATATGTCCTATCATTCACTATTCTTTTCAATTACTTGTACTATGAGACTAACCCCATTTGACTCTTTCAAAGTCAAGTGGTTGAATCTTCATATTTTCTATGAGTTATGTTGATGTAGGGACAGAGGTATGCAGGTAGGAAATCATGGATATGGATGACGATAAGAGGAAAGAGGAAACAACTATCTACTAAATTTGAACACCAAGACAACCATATTTTTATGAAATGTGGTAAATGAGGTTTGGATTTGGTAAAGGTATCATCATAAGATTTTTAGGTTAATCCAAAATTGATTTCGAGTGAATATTGGGCCAATCTCCTTATTTTTAAGGAGGTTGGACCAAGCTTAATTTTTATTAAATGAGACCTTAATTTTTTCTCATCATTTTAGATATTTTGGGATAAAAAGATAGAGGATTAAATTCTTGATCCAATGGAGAAAATTTCGTGAAAAAAAGAGTTGTATTTTGTGAAATATTTAATTTCTAAGTTTAGGGATTTTTCTAGAATTTTTTTGATTTTTTTAGGGACTTTTTCAGATTTTGAGCATATTTATGAAAATGCCACTCCGATTTTTAAAGTGAAAAATTATAGAAATGCCCCTCTGATTTACAGAAAATTTCGAAGTCAGTAATTTACAAAAATGGTACTCTGCACTATCTCAATCAAAGACTATGATATCTCATGATCTAGATAGAGTTTTGAGCTGAAATTTTATTTCTAGATACATCTTTTAACCCTTTATCCATCCATACCATTTGATCAAAAAAATTAAGCTTGAAAAATTATTTTAATAATTGGACTCCTTTACCCCTCTTTACACTCAAACCCTAGGAACCCACTATAAAAGCCTTCATTTTTCTCTCCTTGGCGTTTTTTGGCTCCCTCTTAGCATCGGGCTACCAGAAGGAAAGGGAGAGGAGGTCAAGGCCCAAGGAGGAGCATTATTTGATGCTCAACTTTGTAGTGGAGAAGGGAGCAAGCAAAGATCGTGATCGGAGCGGATCGAGCATCACCTGACCTAGGATAGGCACATCGATGGGGTTTGTGCGATGATCCGGATTGAGTTCGTGCTTGTGTTCATCATCTCCATAAACATTAAAGTTGTACTTTACTTTGATTTTTATTTCTTATTTTATTTTAATGTAGTGTCTTTGACGTCATCGATACTTGGAACTCTCTCTCCCTATCGCTGCACATTGATTCGTCTATCCATCGCTACCGCCGACCACTCTTCTCACCTTTTCATCATCTCATTCCCATTACATTTCTTTCTACATTGTTTTTCCATTAGAATTCATATTTCTCTCCTAATTAAAAAAGAAACCTAAAAACTATCACTCATATTCATCTCTACATGCCGCATTTACGTTCGCACTTCTTTCGAAGCTCTCACTTCTTCCATGCTCTTTCACCTTTCATTTGAATATCTAATCTCATTACCTCAGCTTCCTGTGGATTCGACCCTTGCTTACACTATACTAAGTAAAGAAATATAAATTTTATTGCATGAAATCGATACACAACAACAACGGAAAACACTCGTAATCGAGTTCATCATGCGCTTTTAAAAATAACGCTTGAAACACCATTTGTTTGATCTTGATCAAACACTTCGGATGCAGTTTTCATCAGTTTAATCTCAGCCATTATAACTCTCTTATTGAACGGCTGAGATTATATTGTATTTTAAACGATTTTCCAACGAGTAATACTACGCCACACACCCCCATCAATGAAGTGAAGATCAACAGCCTTGATTCCTCGCGTGATCGAACGCTCTTTATGCTGCCATGTCAACGCCCGCCTTTGATTGTTGATCGCGACGCGATCGAACGCTCCAGATCACGCCACGTCATCTGCATGTTAATAAAATTTGAAAAATTTATTTTTAATAAGAAAAAACGATTTTTAATCCCGGAATATCCTTAGAAATTCATTAAAAATTCAGAAAAATCCCTATAAATTAGAAAAATTCATAAATTTCAAAATATAACTCCAGATTAATCCAGATTTATTTCATTGGATTAGAAATTTAATTGTCTATCATTATAAAAAGTCAAAATATTTAAATAATAAGAGAATAAATTATTATTTAAAAAATACACTTATTTCTATGTGTTAAGATTGCACTAATAATCATATTGTTTCGTGTTAAGATTGCATGTTATCACTATGTAGGGAGAGTTATGAGGAGGGTGATAACATACATTTATAATTTAAATTCTTATCTTATTTAACACCCATTCATTCTTATTTCAGGTGATTATGATGCATGTTATCATAGTTTTTCTGAATTGTCTCCATTGGTATGCCATTCTACTAAAGTTCATGTTTATGCATTATTTAGGGTTAATGATGTGCTTTATGAATGTTTAATCTTTTACAAGATTAAATAAATAGAAATTAATTACCTTACTTTGACTTTAGTAGATAATTTAAAGGATTAATTCTAAGAAAAGAATGATTAGATGATTAAAAGAGAGAAATCTTAATGAATGCATTAGTGTTATTTTTAGTTCATCTTATATTCTTCTTGAAAATTATGCTTTAAATTACATGATATTAAAAATAAAGAAAATTCTGATCCAATAGAGAAAATTTGAGTTTAAAAGGAGTTATATTTTCAAAGTTATTGATTTTTGAAGTTTTTAGACTTTTTCTGATTTTAATTTTATTTTTCCTGATTTTTACTAATTTTATTCCTAAATTAAAATCACAAAAAGGGGTTTTATCTTCCACAGAACCCGCGGAGCTGATCGGGCGCGAGGAGCTGACGTGGCGCGTGGGACCTGCGCGGATGCGACGCGGCACGCAAGGCCACGTCTCAGAGCCGCACGAGCCCACGCGGCGCAAGGTGGCATGGACGCGTGTCAAGGGCCACACGAGTCCACTCGAACGCCCGGGTGGCACCACGTGGCTTGAGGGGGGGCTGGTAAGTGGAGGGCCCACGGGTTAGTGGGCCCTGGTTAGTAATTTGGGGCAGTAACGCAAATGCGTTTTAACCGCCCCAGCTTATATACTTGCAAAATTCCCGCGTTTTTCTACGTGTGGGACTATGTTCCTGCGGATCCTTCTTTTGCAGGCGACGTGGATGCACCGTGCGCGTCGGATACGATCTCAAAGCATCCATCGCATGGACTCAGGTCCATGGGATCATCAATCAAGCACGTGTGCTTTAAGGGAATTTAAGTAAACGCAATCGACATGACCCCTTGTACTACGTGGCTTCATCGGACGGTCGAGACTAATCGCGATTATGGCGCATCGTGGGGAGACACATGGACACATCTGGACTCACCTCGACGTGATGATGGCTATCGGATAGCGAAAATAGTCTCAAGTGAGATCGTGGCTCACGATCGCCGCACGATTGATGGCCCACGATCATCATGTGATCGTGGCCATCAATCGGTCTTCACCGCATCAGAAGGCCAAGATTTCTCGCGAGAAATTTCTTTATAAAAACCTATGTATTCTCTTCTTCTCTTAACTTTTGATTGATTCGTGAAGTAATTAAGCAAATTTGAAGGAAGGTCTTGAGTTCATCACGATTCCCATGCATTTAGACTTGATCGCGATCCGATTAAGGTAGGATTTCGTCATGATTAATTGTCAGATTCAATAGAATTTTCCCCTTGAATGCTGAACGTCCGTCGAGGAAGAAACCGCGCAAATTCACTTCAATCCGCGTGAATTAAAGACCCATATTCATGAAAATCGAGTTAGCAGTGATATTTCGATCGCTCATCTGATGGTAATCTGAGTTTTGATTAGATTTAGATCATTGATTTTATGTTTAAAGTGGTTTTGTTCTTCATTTTCGCCCAAATCTAGTCTGAATTTTTTTGCTGATCTTGAAAATAGGATATCTCTCTGATCTTAAATCTGAATCACTTGATTCTAGTTTCATTGGATTCCTTATTTCATCAGCTTTACGTGGATAGAAAATTTGTAAAGTTTCCATGATCATTTGACCCCTCAATTTAATGTTTGATCAACCACTATTCATTTTCAATCCAAATCTGGGTGTTAACTTGGGGGATCAACTAGTCTTAAAATACAATTTGAATTTGACAATTTTGGTCTTTTTTGAATCCTCTAGTTGTTAACTTTCTATTGATACATCAATTTCAAGATTTGGATATCATTTGATTAGTAAATTTGGAGATTTACACCGAAGTATTCATTTCGGGATTTTTCTAATATTTGATTTTCAATAATTTATAATAAATCCAATTCTTATCGAAAAATCACAAATTTTTTATCAATAATTTCAATTTTTTCTATAGATTCTAAATATATAATTTTTTTCGTAATCTTCTGACATTTTTTGCTTCTCTGATTTTACAGAAAGTCGATTGTTGGTCAAAGTCAACGCTTTTGACTTTGACTTTTGACTTTTCTCTGTCAAATCAGATTTCAGAAAATCTTAAAATATCTGATCTAGTATATTTATATCATTTCTATTCATAAAATACCATTTCCACTTCTTAAAATCTTCAATTAAACCTATGTTTGAGTAGGTCAACTCTTCAATAAAAGTCAACGTTGTTTTCTGTGGATCAACCCAATACTTACACTTTACTTGATTTTATATCTTTGTCATTGTGAGTTCAGAATTATAAATTTTAGTTTTTGATTGATGTTTGTGTGTTTTAATGACCGCATAAAATGCTTGGTCAGAGGGAAAGGGAGAAATTGGGTGAGAGTGAGAGGAATAGAGAAAGAGTGAGAATTTTCATATATATATATATATATATATATTTAGATATATATATTTAGATATAAATATATCTGAAAATATACTAGAGAGAGTGAGAGGAACAGAGAAAGAGTGACAAATGTGTAAAGAGAAAGAGAAACTGATGAATTTGATGATATGCAAGGTGTGAGTCTTACTCAACATTCCATCAAACATTTGATGTGTTGATGAAAGTTCCCCTGTAATCCACTCTTTTGACCTTAGCTTCATGAGGGAAATCCTCCCTCGATTTGCATGAGAGCTCAATACCTCCTTGGAATTTAACATTGTCAGAAGAAACCGAGTCTCTGAAATCTCCACAAGCTTGCCAAACTCACATGTTCAACGCAACCTAAATAGATAGATTCACTACAGCGTAGATTGATGTCACAAAGAGGGAGAAATTTGGATAAGGAGAATAGAGAGAGGGGGACAATGTGACAAATTTTTAGAGGGAAAAGGATTTAAAAATCAAACAACAAGAGCAAGAAAAAGATGAAATAGAGTGGGAGAGAAATAAAAGGATGTTGATGAAGAGATGCAGAGCAGAAAAACATAGCTAAAAGGAATAGAAAAATAATCATTTAATATGATAAGAAAAAGAAATCTACAAGAGAGATGGTTAGAAAAGGCAAATCATACTGCGAATGGAAAGAATAAGTGGTGAAGAGATCTGCAACGTAAGTCTGAGACAATTGGAGAGAGAAGTAACATATATCTGCCATCCATCGTGTCTTGCTGATCGCTCCATGCTCCACCCTCATTTTCCGGCTTTCCATGCATGATTGAGCCTAAGCAATGAATTAGAAAGAGGGACATCATAAACCATGAGTGAATGATGTGGGGGAAAAAGCTTGCTATAGTTGCTCATTACAATAGCTCCATGCGGATCATTCTTCAGCGGAGGGCAAAGTCTCACCAAGTCTAACTTAAATCATTCTCCACAAGCTAGAGATGCTGAGGAAATAATAAAAGGAGATGTGAGGAATTCTCTGATGTTGAACTCGCGATCAACCCATGTGCAAGATTGGAAGGATCCTCCACTAGAGACACATATTAGGGTTGGCCCTTTTCAGTTGATCGTTGACTTCAGTAAAGTCTTACTTCTTAGTTGATCAGATTGATATCATCGCCAACCCTCCTCCCCCAAACATCTCTCTCTTTGGCGACCACATGCTCTCTCCCAACTAAAATGGAGTTCCAACAACAACAACCCCACTCTCTTTGTCACTCTCTCTCCCTCTCTCCCACTTACAACAACCACTCTCTCTCTCTTTCTCTCTTTGGCAAGAATGGATTTCTACCGAGCTAGATCAGGATTAAGAATATAAGATCCGGTCTTATATGGGTTAAGTACTCGAGGCTTCCCATTAAGCCTTGATATCTTGTAGGGTTTACATTAGAGTGTGACTCTTTTCCAAATTTGCATCGACTCTCTAGTAGGATATGTGATGGATTGCATTCTAACATACCACTTTGTTTCAAGATCCTTAGTGCATAACCCCTTTGACTTTGTTCGATTTTTCCACTTTCTTGTACTACTTTAATTCTAAGATATGAGGTGAGTAGACTGATAACACACGATTTTATGATTTTAAACTCTGCATATTACATGAATATTTAGCTTAAAAGGAACATATTTGTGTGTTATCATGATTGAATTGCTTAAATTTTCCTTCAATATGATTTTGTGGTAATTCTTGATTTTTTCATGTAATAATTGTACAATTCTTTTAGATTATAAACTCTCAAAGGAATGAGTCTCTTAAGGCAAAATACAAATATCTGGATTTTACAAATAATTTAAATGAATTTTAGAGTAATTCGGGGATATATTTCCAATTATTCTAATCATTTCCTGCTTACTTATCAGCGCTAGGGGCACAAAGGTAATTATCTGACATTTTTAGACAGTGTGTGAGCTTATCTTCTTAGTTATTTGGGATTTATATATAAATTAACCTCGTCAAGGGTTAAAATGCAATATTAATCGTCGCTGGGCATGAATGCAATTATAGGTTATAAAAAGGTAAACTAGATGATGCCCACCAAATCGTGACACGTGTCACGATCTGGTAGCTTCAATTTTAATTTACTTTTGTTGTTTAATCACTTATTCGCACAGGTGACGTGGAGTTGCCCCCTTGGCACGCCGTCATGTTTGACTGCTTGAAGAATAATAGAGCGACGTGGCGCTCTCTAATTCGCTCAATAAAGGGAGTTGTGGCGAAGAAACCGCCGCAAGTCGTTATTTTACGCCCCCCTTTTGTCGTTTTCTTTGTCTTCTCTTTTGTCAGTTTTGTCTCATTCCTTCTTTCATCGTGTTGTTTTGTTGTTTGATGTATCACTAACTTTTATTGATCCTTGTCGTTTTGTTTGCTTATAGGTGACGTGGAGCTGCCTTCCTCGTGCCGTCTTCATTGACTGTAAGCGGAATAAGAGAGCGACGTGGCGCTCTCTTATTCGCTCAAAGAAGGGGATCTGCAGTGAATTTAATCGCCGCAGATCGTAAGAGTATTTCATTTTGTCGTTTTGTTTTAGTTCAAAAGTGCATTTTTCTTGTTCGTAAGTATTGTCGTTTTGTGTTATCATTTTGTCATTTTTCACATAAGGAAAAAGAAGCGAGCGACGTGGCGCTCTCTTATTTGCCCTAAAGGAAGGAATCTGCGGCAAAGTTAATCGTCGTAGATTCCTCTCACTTACCTTTTTTGGACTTTACTAATTTTTAATTACCCTTGCACGCTTACGTGGCAAAATAATCCAACAATCGGATCGATGATGATGTGGCGTGATCTCGGGAGCTCATTGATGGAGGCTGCTGACGCAAGAGATCATCAAATCAACGGCCAAAAATGCTCGAGGAAGAAATGCTGATATCTTTCTGATCTAGCCATCCGATTGGGCTAAAATTTTGATGACATGCTAATCTCACCGTTCTTTCCCCATCCGCACGGTTGAATTTTCCATCGGACGCTTGAAGGTCCCAAAAAAATCAATCACGTTCGTCGATTTGGATGGAAGCCCTAACTCCTAAAATTTCCCTCCTTCCACTCCGAATTCTTTTGTCTTTTGGCTCTCTCTTGACACCAAGTCACCAGGAGGAAGAGGGGAGAAGCTTAGGACCAAGTTGGGCATCATCGGAAGCCCGAGTTTGATCTGGAGAAGGAGAACAAGAGAAGACCGACGTCATAGCAAATCAAACACCACCCGGCCTAGGATTGGCACCAACATGGGGTTTGTGTGAAGATTCCAATGAGGGAATCTCTTGTAAGCGTTTTCCATGGATAATGTAGCTCCTTTTATTCTACTTAAATCATAGGTTATTTCATTTGTCTTCATAAATTCTACCCAAATCTCCATTTTTCTCTATACTATTATACCTCTATTCTCTTCCCCTCATCTTTTTCTTCCATCATCATTCAATGTATATCCATCTAGTCATCATTCCTTCTCCCCTAATTAGAACTACAGAAACCTAATCTATCCAATTACATCCACTATCTCTATAAAATTTCTCTTCTAACTTCAAATATTCTCCACTATAGGAATTCCTCCTCTCTTCTACCTTAGTCTCAACCCTCATTACCTAGATTCCCTGAGGATCGAACCTTGCTTACTATTGTCCTAAGTGAGGTATTATAAATGTATGACATGAATTAAAACACAACAACGATATAAATAACGCAAGTTTTAGTTCATCATAGACCAAGGTCATTCATTTCAAACTTGTTCTTCATTTGAGCCTTTAAGTCTTCAATCTGATGATTCTCCATCCCTGTAACAATTAAGTCATCAACATATACACCAACTATCAAGCATGAGGTATCTGATCTTTTGAAGAAGACCACATGCTCTTCAAAACTTCTCGTGAAATCAAGCGATCTTAAAGACTTATCTAACTTGGTGTACCATGCCCTTGGCGCTTGCTTTAATCCATAGATGGCCTTCTTTAGTTTCATCACGAAATGTTCTTTCCCTTTCTTTACATACCTATTTGGTTGTTTCCCACATGCTTTCTCCTTTAGCTCACCATTAAGGAAGGTAGATTTAACATCCACATGATGGACTTGTCATCCTTCTTGTATTGCAAGGGTTAAAAGTACTCGAATAGTCTCTATTCGAGCCTTTAAGTCTTGTTCTTCATTTGAACCTTTAAGTCTTCAATTTGATGATTCTCCATCCCTGTAACAATTAAGTCATCAACATATACACCAACTATCAAGCATGAGGTATCTGATCTTTTGAAGAAGACCACATGCTCTTCAAAACTTCTCGTGAAATCAAGCGATCTTAAAGACTTATCTAACTTGGTGTACCATGCCCTTGGCGCTTGCTTTAATCCATAGATGGCCTTCTTTAGTTTCATCACGAAATGTTCTTTCCCTTTCTTTACATACCTATTTGGTTGTTTCCCACATGCTTTCTCCTTTAGCTCACCATTAAGGAAGGTAGATTTAACATCCACATGATGGACTTGTCATCCTTCTTGTATTGCAAGGGTTAAAAGTACTCGAATAGTCTCTATTCGAGCCTTTAAGTCTTGTTCTTCATTTGAGCCTTTAAGTCTTCAATCTGATGATTCTCCATCCCTGTAACAATTAAGTCATCAACATATACACCAACTATCAAGCATGAGGTATCTGATCTTTTGAAGAAGACCACATGCTCTTCAAAACTTCTCGTGAAATCAAGCGATCTTAAAGACTTATCTAACTTGGTGTACCATGCCCTTGGCGCTTGCTTTAATCCATAGATGGCCTTCTTTAGTTTCATCACGAAATGTTCTTTCCCTTTCTTTACATACCTATTTGGTTGTTTCCCACATGCTTTCTCCTTTAGCTCACCATTAAGGAAGGTAGATTTAACATCCACATGATGGACTTGTCATCCTTCTTGTATTGCAAGGGTTAAAAGTACTCGAATAGTCTCTATTCTTTGCCATCGGAGCAAAAACTTCTTCATAGTCGATGCCATACTTTTGAACATAACCTTTGGCCACAAGTCTAGCTTTGTACCTCACTACATCATCATTAGAGTTTCTTTTTACCTTATAGACCCACTTAAGAGCAATACGTTTGCATCTAGATGGAGGGATCATCATTTCTCATGCTTTATTATTCTCAATTGAGCCTAACTCTTCTTCAATTGCTTGTCTCCAAATACTCTCTTTGGATCATCAGTTCATGATATGAACTTGGCTCCTCTGGAATCTGGTTCGAGGTCTACACTAACTTGATCTGCTTCTTCGTAAATGCAATCAAGGTCTACAAACTTTCTACGCAATCTTTCCTCTTTAATTAGATGACCACATTGCCTTTCATCAGGAATGTCACTAAGGCTTCTTGTGTCGTCATGATAGTCATCTAGTGGAGCCTCTTACTCAATCTATTCCTCATATATATGAAAGAAATTTGGAGAATAAAGACTACCTTCATTCTTATCCTGTTTGGAGTTTCTTCAGTTCCATTGGCTTTTCTCTTCAAATATAACATCTTGGCTAATATAAACTTTTCCAGTCTCTGGATCATAACACTGGTATCCTTTGGTTCCAACTGCTTACCCAATAAATACCATGGGTTTGCTCCTATCTTGCAACTTTTTTAATTTCTCTCCGAGTATCTTCACATGACCAAGAGATCCAAAGGCTCTAAAATGTTCCATGTTTGTCTTTACTCCTGTCAAAACCTTATATGGTGTGGCTTCATCCAAGCTTTTGGTGGGGGCTCAATTTAATACATATAAACTAGTATTGATGGCTTCTCCCCATAACTCATGTGGAAATATTTTTATCTGTTAGCATGCTCCTAACCATATTCATCATAGTCCTATTCCTCCTCTCAACAACATTTTGCTAAGGATAATATGGGGCTGAAAGTTTACGTTTAATTTCATGTTTCGAGCCAAACTCAGGAAAAATTGATGAAATGAATTTGCCTCCTTGATCGGTTCTCAAACACCCAATTTTCATTCCCTTCTTGGCTTCGGCTAGGTTTTTGAACTTAAAAATAGCTTGAAATGCTTCACTGTTATGTTTTATCATCGCTACCCAAATGAGTCTTGAGTAATCATCAACCAATAATAGGAAGTACTTACTCTCTCCTTGTGTGGCTGGTGAGATTGGTCCACAAATATGTCTGTGGACAAGCTCTAATGTCCTACTTGCCCTATACAAGGTTGTATAAGAAAATGGACTTCTATGTTGTTTAGTTACAATTCAGTTACGACAAATTTTTTAGGGATCTATAATTTAGGAAGCCTCCTAACAGTCTCCTTGAGAAGATAATCTCCTTAATGATTAAAAATATAAATATCCATAACTCCAATGCCATGTCCAAGTTAACTCTGAATCATCATCCGCGATCATTTATGTCAATATTGGGTTTAGTTATAAAAGATAAAGTATACTCAGAGTTTTCTTCACCTTTACTAGGAGTCTCTCACGTTGATCATACATGGTAAGAAAGCCACCCTCCATTAATATTTGACACCCGTGCTCATCAAATTGGCCCAAACCTAAAATATTAGATTTTAAATCGAGAACATAGAGGACATTGTCTAACCTCATCTGTCCTTGATCTTGACACTGAAGCAAGATCCAACCTTGTTGATAAACGCACAAAAAGTATGTATAAATATCTAAGAATTACTTTTAGTTAGCTCAATTAACTCGTGAATCTATCATCATACCCACTATTTCATGAGTTAATAATTTTATGCCATCAGCACATCAAACAAGAAATTTTATACATCATTTTTTTAGTCTCCTTGATTTCAAGAACTTACAAGCATGAGAATGGAAGCAAAATCATCTAAAATAGATCAGTAGAAGGCTAATGGGCTGTCGAAGGCATCTTCAGTGGAACCCAGTCAAAGAAGAATCGGTGGCTCTCTCCTAGTAGAGGTTTAAAAAGGAAAGAGACAGAGAAAAGGAGGGGGTCGGCAGCTTTTCGTTTGCTTCTTCTTCCTCGAGCACTCTCTCGCATAGGGTTAGTCGTTTTATAAATGTTGTTCGCAGGTTTTCTTTTCGATCGGAATGATGTAATGTGGATGAAGTACAGTGTGATGGTGTTTGTTTTCTCCTTATTTACCTTATGAAATCCATCTCGTTCCCCAGTCCATCTTCTGCTCTTCCCTCTCTTTCTCTTACTTCAGTTATGGATTTCACTCACAGTCTTTCTTGCATCCGCTCCCTATCCCTCACATTCTCTTTGTCTCTCTCTCCTAATGTCTTCCTCTCTGAATTTCTCTCACTCCCACGGAAACTCTTCTTCCGCGATTTCGTTCTCTCTCTTACCGCTTCTCTGACGCTTATAGCTACGCAACCTCTCTTTGATCATCTCCCTTCCTTACCTCTTCCGATTCCCTACTTCGAACCGTCTCCTCATCTCTCCAGTTCCCTTTTTCACATCCGTTCGTTCATTCTAATTTCATGTTCATCTATTTCAAGTTACGACCTTTTCTCCTCTCGTTTCTCTTTAAAAATTCTCGCCCCTCTCCTTATCGCGATCTTCTCCCCAGCCGTACTCCCAATCTCTATTTCTCTTCTTCATGATCTCCTTCTTCCTCTCCCTAATTCTTCCGCATCCACTTTCTCTCTCTCATTCTCTCTACCTCTCTCTCGATTTTACCTTCTGTAGTTCTATATCTCTCGCTTCATCTCTCTCACTTCCGCGCGTTATTGCTCGCTCTCTCTCTTACTTCTTCGATAATCTACATTTTGACCTCTTTGCTTTATTCCGTCTCCAATCTTTTTCGCTAAACCTTCCTCTCACCCTCGCTCTCGTTCTCTCTCCCGAACTCATTTCCGGATTTCTTTTCTCATTCGTTTTCTCTCCGTCTTCCCGAAGTTACGGCTATCCTTTTTCCTCTCTCTATTTTATTTTCCCGACTCCCCTCTCCTCTACCTGAGCTCTCTCTCTTCCTAGCGTGCGTTCATCTTCTTTCTCTCCCCCTCGCTCTCTCCCTATCTTGCTCGCGCCGTTCATTCTCTCTCCTACCTCAGTTTCTCTTCCTTCCTCTCTCATATTTTCTAAATCGTTCCTTCCCTCGTCGGATTCCAATCTCTCCGTCTCCCATTCTCTGTCTTCTACTCCTTTACCTCCTCATTGTAATTTCATGTGGACGCCCTTTTCTTTCTACTCTTTTCTTTGATTTCAAGATTTTTGTTTCCTTCTCGCGTTTTCTCTCTCTTATCCTCTCTTCCACTCCCTCTTACTCTATCCTTTTCTCTCTCTTGATCTCCCTAACTCCCCAGTTCTCTTTCGCTCACGGCCATTCTCTCTCAGGTAACTGCACTTCATCTCCCATTCCGTCTTCCCCTTTTCCGAGTTCTTCAAGTCCATCACTCCCGTTCTCTCTCTCTCGTCATATTTCCCTCTCTAATTCTATATCTCGTTCTCTCTCGCTAACGCTCTCTCTCTCCTACTCTTCTAATCTCTCTCTCGGCTGAGTAATTTCTCACCAGTCACTCTCTTCCCTCACACACGCTCTTGCAACTGTCCCCTTTCTATTTATCCATTTTCTAACTCTTTCTCTATATTTATTTTCCTTAAAAAGACTCCATTTCTCCCTCTTTATTTCTTCCATTTCACCACCTTTCTCCCTTGATCTCCCAATCTCTCAACTCTCTCTCTTTTTATTCTGCTCTCTTGCTTCTTTTCTTTTTCCCGGTTTAGATTTCCTTAATTCTTCTTTCTGTTACCTCTTGTAATCCGAGCCTAGAATCTTGCATCTATAGGGTTACTTAAATCATCCTCAATCCAAAAAAAAAATCTCTTCCTCTCACGGTCAACTCGGAGAGTTGACCACCAAAACCTTCCCCAATACTCTCATCTCAACTCCTAATATTGATACTGTTGTGCCGTAGAATCCCTGTGGATCGACCTAGAAAACTATACGCCTTCATTATTTCCATTCGGTTTTAGTTTTCTTGAGTATAAATCGTATCTGTCGGGTTAAGATAAACAACGACTCTTAGCTCAACAATCGTCCTCCAATGTTTGTCCTAGATTTATCTCCAAATCTCATTATTCCTTCTGAGACTTCATTCAACTCTTGAAACAAGCAACGATCACTTATGGGTTGTGGGTTGTGACTTGCGTTCATTGCTTGCTCATTGACTCTTTGGAGTAAACTAACTTCTGACGTCTCTATAATCGCCATGAGAAGAGCGGGTTGTGACTTTTGTTTGACCTTAGCAACTTGAAATTTCTCCTCCTTATTGCTATTATGACATTCATAGGCGAAGTGTACAAGTTTCTCACAATTATAACATTTTATCTAAGATTTGTCTTGAGGTCTTTCTTCATCTCTATGCTTATGTTATTTGCTATCACCTGTACCTCTTCCTCATCCTCCTCTCTATCCGTGGCCATGACCTCTTTTACAATAACTACCTTCTTCATATTTCTTTAGTTTTTCCATGGCCTTGGAGAGAAGAAGTTGCTACTCTCTTAGAACTTCTCGATCTTGGAGTTTTTTTGCATAGATCTTTAATGATGCAATCGCCTCCTCAAGTGACATTGAATCCACGTCACCAAATTGTTCATAAGATGAAGCAGCAACATCAAACTTTGCAATGACTGCTCTAAAGAGTTTGACAACTAAAACTCAATTATCAATCTTTTCCCCGAGGCTTCTTAATTAAGTGGCGACCTTAGAAAGCTTTACAACAAAGTAAACTACAGATTCTTCTTCACCATAAACATAGTCTCAAAGTCACATCAAAGGGCTTGAACTCTAGCCTTGATGACACGAGTGACTCTTACATGCCTTTTCTTCAAGAACTCCAAGTCTCTTTAGTAGTCTTAGAAATATCTGGTTATGCCACGATGTCTTTTGATTCTGCCCTAAATATTACTGACAACTCTTGGCGATCTTTCTTCCTCGGTACCGCATCAGACTTGATTGTCTTCCACAAAGTATATGCCTCAAAATGCACTTGCATCCACATGGCCCATATTGGGTAATTGGTCTTCGATAATAATTGAAGAGGATTTGGAGATATTGGATCACCCAACCCCCTACTTAAATCAACATTGGCATCATCAAACTCCTTATAAAAAGAAGCTCTACCAAACTTTGATGTCATCTTGCTTTGATACGAAATGTAGATGCCAAGACTTTTGCAAGTTAAAAACTTAACCTTCTCTAGCTTGAGTCACACATACAAGAGTCTTTAAGCAAAATAACTCTCTAAACTTCCTTTCTTGAAGTTCTACTTACAATGAGGGATTTACTATGTGTGAATGGTAAAGCCCAATTGTATTGAGTGAGTAAATAAGAGATTACAAGCCTCTATTTATAGAGGAGAATGAGAGAAAGATAGAAATATAACTCATGTGGGACTAATATCCTAGGAGAAAGATAAAATATAAGTACTACCCAAGAAGTCACTCATCCTAATATTGCTCTCAAGCACGCTTAACTTTGGAGTTCCTGATAAGAGCTAATGCAATACACTTTCTAATGAGTTATATCAAACACCTTCTAACAAGATACATGTAATACTATGGTTATAAAGACAAGAAGAATTTTTTAGAATAAACTAGAGAGTACGTATGAGCTATATCTAACATTGCTTAGATTTCATTTCAAGATGACTTCCCTCACTCTCTTGCTCTCTCTCTCTCCCCCCCTCTAGCTCTCTATCTTTCTCTCTCTCTCTCTCTCTCTCTCTCTCTCTCTCTCTCTCCCCCTCTAGCTCTCTCTCTCTCTCTCTCTCTCTCTCTCTCTCCGGAAAGTGAGACACGTGCATGCCAAACCCGGATCTCCATCGACCTATCAACCAGTTCATGGAAGCGACCAGTAGCTTCTGGCAGATAAACCTGTGAGCTTCTATTTAAATGCTCTGCTCTCCATCTTCCCCTCACCCAGAGTGATGGCTCCTGGGGTTGCACCGTTCTTACCTATCTTATCAGACGAGAAGCCTGTAAGAGAAAGCTTCATCCGCGACGAGGACGAGCGCCCTAAAATACCCTATAATGAGTTCAGCGACGACATTCCTGTAATCTCCCTCGCCGGCATCGACGATGAAGAGAACGAGAGTTTTGCCACCCCTCGAAGAGCTGAACTCTGTCGCAAGATAGTCGAAGCTTGCGAAGAGTGGGGCATCTTTCAGGTGGTTGACCACGGAGTCAACCCTCTCCTTATCGCCGAGATGACCAAGCTTTCCATGGAGTTCTTCTCACTTCCTCCCGAGGAAAAGCTCCTCTATGACATGTCCAGCGGGAAGAAGGGCGGGTTCAGCGTCTCCAGCCACCTCCAGGGAGAAGCAGTGCAGGACTGGAGAGAGATTTTCACCTTCTTCTCATACCCTAAACATTCTCGCGACTACTCTCGGTGGCCGGATAACCCTAAGGGTTGGCGTTTAGCTGTCGAGGCGTACAGCGAGAATCTCATGAAGCTCGCCTGCAAGTTGTTGGGCATTCTATCGGAGGCGATGGGGCTGGAGACTGAAACGCTAGTAAAGGAATGCATCGAGATGGATCAAAAGATGGTCGTGAATTATTACCCGAAGTGCCCTCAGCCGGATCTCACTCTAGGCTTAAAGCGACACACAGATCCGGGCACAATTACGCTTCTTCTTCAGGACCAGGTCGGCGGTCTCCAGGCGACTAAGGATAACGGAAAGACGTGGATAACAGTAAAGCCTGTCGAAGGAGCCTTCGTGGTTAACCTTGGAGATCACGGTCACGTAAGCTTAATAATAAGTCAACAATTTTTTTTCTTCTTCTTCTGGAATTGATGCTGTCTGGTGATGGCTAGTTTCTGAGTAATGGGCGGTTCAAGAATGCAGACCACCGGGCGGTGGTCAATTCTGTAAGTGGGCGACTGTCGATTGCAACTTTTCAGAATCCGGCTCCGGAAGCTGTGGTGTACCCTCTGGTTGTCAGAGAGGGGGAAAATGCGGTGATGGAGAAACCTATCAGCTTCGCGGAGATGTACCAGATGAAGATGAGGCGCGACCTGGAGCTCGCCAAGCTTAAAAAGGAGGGCAAGTTGGCGTCAGCGGCCTTTGTTGAGGGCGATCAAGCGTCCGAGAAGAAGGTTATCGACTGAGAAAAAATGATAACATGACCTCATTGTTGAGTTGTCTCAGCTCTGCGTGGCGTTTTTCCAGCAGAGCGTTACCTTGGAAGAAACCCACGAGCGTTTCAATTGATGTACCGCCAGCGCTACTCGTGTCAAGCGTTACCTGTAACCCCCCCTCTCTTCTTGACTGATTTGCTGCCCTATATAAAGGGCTCCGATGTATGAACCAAAAGATCAAAAAAAGTGAGTAAGAGTTCTTCCTTCTTCTTTGCACTCTTCTCTCCCAAGTGTATTTCTGAAGTAGCTAGAGGCTCCTCAAAGCCAACAAGTGGTATCAGAGCCAAATCAATCCCTTGGGATCTAGCATGGCAAAAGCAAGCACCTCCGGTGCCCATGGCGGAGAAACGACAGCGCCGATGCCCTCTCTCAAGCTCTGTGATTGGTAAACTGTGATTGGTGAAAACGTCACCAAGAAGAAGGATCGTATGGCTCTCTTAGCAATCATCAGCGGCATCCCGGAAGACATGCTATGCATTCCCGATGCTAAGAAGACCGCAAAAGAAAATTGGGAGATTCTATGGCAAAGGAATCTCGGTGTTGACAGAGTGATTCAGTCACGCATACAAGGTCTCAAGAGAAACTTTGAGATGCTCACTATGGCCAAAACTGACTCTATAGCGGATTTCGCGATGAAATTCATGCTCATCATATCCGACTTGCGGAATTTGGGAGAGGAAATGGATGAGAAGAATGTCGTGCGGGGATTTTTGCGAGAAACACCATCAAAATTTGATGCTCTCACTCTCTCTCTTGAGCAATACGCCGATCTCGACAAGGTGAGCCTTCATGAGATTATTGGCTCTTTTACAGTTCATGAGTTGTGGCTCAAAGAAAGGGAATCTCGTGAAGAGGAACAAACCCTCCTAGAAAAGGCACTAAACAAGACGAAATTGACGAGTGAGGAGGAGTCCTCATCTCACGGCCGAGGGCGTCATTACGGTCGTGGTAGAGGCAGGGGCCGAGGTCATGGCCGAGGACGCCATCTAGGGAATGAAGAGGAGAAAGAGAAGAAGACTTTTGACAAATCATCCATTCAGTGCTACAATTGTCAAAAGTATGGCCATTTTGCCTACGAGTGTAGCAATCTCAAAAGGGAACGAGACGACCGGGCTTATGTAGCAAACTCGGCTCCAACTTTGGTGCAAACTCCACAAGAACCTGCTCCGGCTGCTACGTCCTCCCTCCTCATGGCCATTGAAGAAGCTCGAAGTGATTTCTTGCTTCAAGGATCTGAGATTGATCATCACACTTCTGATCTGTGGTACCTCGACACAGGCGCTACAAACCACATGACTGGTCAATGAAATTTCTTCACTACTCTTGATGAATTAGCCGATGGTTTTGTGAAATTTGGGGATAATTTACTTGTTGAAATCAAAGGTTGTGGCAGTGTGGTAGTACTACGTCAAGATGGACAAAGACTTTCATTTGGTAACGTTCTCTTTGTCCCAAAATTGTGTGCTAACATACTCAGTCTTGGGAGGTTAGATGAAGAAGGATGCAAGATGACTATGTTTGGAGGCCGGCTTACCATCCATGATCGGGATGGTGCTCTATTGGCAGAAGTCCATCGCACAAAAGGAAGATTATACATGCTTAAGCTCAAAGTTGAAGACAATTGTCTCCTCACGAAGGCAGATGATAATTCAAGTCGGCTATGGCACCTCAGATATGGCCACTTGAACTATCATTTCTTGAAAAAGATGGCTATGAAAAAGTTGATTGAAGGACTTCCTCCAATTACTCTCCCTACCTAACTCTGTTACAGCTGTCTCACATGAAAGCAATCCAGGATACCATTTCCAAAAATGACAGTTTTTAGAGCTAATGCGCCACTTGAGTTAGTTTTTGCAGACATTTTTGGTCCAATTAGCCCACCCACATTAGGGGGAAGTCATTATTTCCTCCTAATTGTGGATGACTACTCGATAGTAATGTGGGTGGCTATGATGAAGCTCAAGTCTCAGGCACTATCTCACTTTAAGAAGTTTAAGTTACTTGCTGAAGCAGAGAAAGCGGCAAAGATCCAATGTCTTCGGACTGATAGAGGAGGCGACTTTAACTCTGATGAATTCACTTCATTTTGTGTGTCACACGGTATTAAACGACAGTTGACTGCCCCTTACTCTCCTCAATAAAATGGCGTGGTGGAAAGGAAGAACATGACTATTATGTCCTTAGTCTGAAGCATGTTGAAAGATAAGCAATACCCCGTGATATGTGGGGATAAGCAGTAAGTACGGTTGTTTACCTACTTAACCGCTCCTCCACTCATAGTCTCTAGGGGTTGACTCCATATGAGATTTGGACTGGCTGTAAGCCTTCAATTGCCCACTTAAGGGTGTTTGGCTCCCTTGTGCATGTGAAGTGCACTAAGAGGCCACAAAAGAAGCTCAAAGATTGCAGCACTCCTATGGTTTTCATAGGGTATGAAGTTGGTTGTAAGGCCTACCACTGCTTTGACCCGATCAATGGGAGTGTGCATGTTAGCCGCGATGTTGTTTTTGAAGAATATGGGCAGTGGAATTAGGAAAGGAAGGGTGATCATGTTCCAGATCTTACTTTTTTCACTATGATTTCTTCTAATCAAGAAGAAGGATATCAAAGCTACTCTGAAGAAGAAGAAGACAGTAAAGTACAGCTACATGAGCCCACTTCTGTCACCCCTTCAGAGTCTGAGCAAAGTGAACCTACAAGGGTAAAGATAATTGCACAATTGTATGAGGAGACCAGCCCAATTCCTCCCCCCATAGACGAGTGCATGGTTTCTACTGATGAGCCCATGAATTATGAAGAAGCTTCCCGTGAGGAGGCATGAAAGAAAGCCATGATAGAGGAGATGCAAGCCATAGATCGAAGCATCACCTAGGATCTAGTACCACCTCCGATCGGATGCAAGCCGATTGGACTCAAG
Source organism: Lemna minuta (assembly GCA_024174645.1). NCBI lineage: Eukaryota > Viridiplantae > Streptophyta > Magnoliopsida > Alismatales > Araceae > Lemna > Lemna minuta. The sequence continues at coordinate 16,911,045 of CM044105.1, forward strand.
TGGATATTTATACTTAAAAGAAACTCAGATGGAGATGTAGTGAGGTACAAAGCAAGATTAGTTGTCAAAGGCTACTCTCAGAAGCATGGTATTGACTAAGATGAGGTATTTGCTCCGGTGGTTCGAATTGAATCAATCTATGTTTTAATTGCCATTGCCGCTCAACATAACTGGTTGTTATATCATCTAGATGTAAAATCAGCTTTCTTGAATGGAGATATACAAGAGGAGTTGTATGTCAAGCAACCAGATGGCTTCATTGTGCAAGGAAAAGAATGTCATGTTCTAAAATTGAAGAAGGCCCTTTATGGGCTCAAGCAAGCCCCTCGTGCTTGGTACTTCAAGTTGCACAATTGCCTAGTCTCACTTGGCTTCAAAAGGAGCACATATGAACAAGAAATTTACTTAAAGTTCTTGGATCGAATTCACTTAATCATAGGGGTTTATGTGGATGATCTCCTTGTCACAGGTGAGAAAGATAGTAACATCAGTAAATTCAAAGAGAAAATGAAGCATTACTTTAAGATGAGTAATCTTGGACAACTAAGTTCCTATTTGGGCATTAAGGTAAGCCAAGAAGGAGGTAGGATTACTCTGTCTCAGAGCAATTATGCGAAAAGCATCTTGTCCTTTGCAAAAATGGAAGAGTGCAATCTAGCGCAAATCCCTCTAGACGCTCGAATAAAGTTCAGTTAACAAGAAGGCCAATTAGTTAACTCAACCTTTTTTCGAAGCCTTATAGGGAGCCTAAGGTATTTAACTCATACCCGTCCTGGCTTGACTTACTCTGTGGGCTTCGTAAGCAGGTTCATGGAGCGGCCAACCATAGAACATCTCACGGCACTAAAACGAGTACTAAGGTACTTAAGAGGGACAATTGGCTATGTCTTAATCTACTTGAAGGGTCAATCGAAGGCAAGACTGGTAGGTTACAATGATATTGATTTTGCTGGTGATGAGCAAGACCAGAAAAGTACCTCAGGACAAGTGTTCTTCCTCGGTGACATGCTGATCAATTGGGCATCTCAAAAGCAAAAGACGGTTGCTTTATCGTCATGTGAGGCAGAGTACGTTGCTCTTACTGCTGCCGCGTGTCAAGGAATGTGGCTAAATTGATTGGTCAGTGAATTGAGTGGGATTGATGAAACAATGGTGAAGCTGCTCGTGGACAATAAGTCGGACATTGTCCTGACCAAAAATCTAGTGCAACACAACCGTACGAAGCACATCGACACTCATCATCACTTCATACGGTAGTATGTGGAAGACAAGAAGATTCAGGTGGACTGTGTTAGGACTAAGGATCAGCTGGCTGACATCCTCACTAAATCACTTGGAAGAGTAAAATTTCTGGAGATGCGTGAGCGTCTTGGCGTTGTCAAGGTCTGCATGGAGGAGCTGATCCAAGGAGGAGAATGTTGAGTTGTCTCAGCTCTGCGTGGCGTTTTTCCAGCAGAGCGTTACCTTGGAAGAAACGCACGAGCGTTTCAATTGATGTACCGCCAACGCTACTCGTGTCAAGCGTTACCTGTAACCCCCCCTCTCTTCTTGACTTATTTGCAGCCCTATATAAAGGGCTCCTATGTATGAACCAAAAGATCAAAAAAGTGAGTAAGAGTTCTTCCTTCTTCTCTGCACTCTTCTCTCCCAAGTGTATTTGTGAAGTAGCTGGAGGCTCCTCAAAGCCAACACTCATGACCTTTAGTGTTCATTATTCACGTGGAAATGATAGTTGATGAAAAAAGATAGGGAAATGCAAGGACATACAGGCTGAAACAACCCCAGCACATGCATATAGGAAAGATTGAAGGCCAAGAACGTGTAAGTGGATAATTTATATGAACTAATGAAGGACGTGAGGAGTCTTCGAGTGGTAAAAAAATAGGGGTTGGAGGAGATTCTGGTCTGGATATTTGAATTGGCCATCGTCTTGTCTGGATCAACTTAAAGTATGAGTACGAAGGTAAACTGAAATCGGAAAGACGTAGCCTCAATCTTCATCGAAGCTGACTTTTTGAAAATGAGCCGGCGATCCATCACCCCGACGTCTAATAACATGCTAAATTAACATGATAAAACATGATTATTAATGCATATTAAGGGATAAATGATTCAATTTTCATGCATGTTATCATATTTATGTGTATTTTTCTATCATTCCATGAAAAAGTCATTATAATCTTAAAAATACTTTAAATTATGGGTAAATATGATGATCTAAAGATGAATAATTAATAACCCATCTTTTACTTGAGATTATAGAGGTTTTAAATTTAAAATAATGAGAGAAATCATTTTATAGACATTTATTTAGATTTTCTTAAGTTAAAAACTTTAAAGAATAAATGTATTTTTGAAATGGAAATTAAAACTCTCATTATTTATTAATTTTGACTCTTTAGAACGATAGATAATTAAATTTCTAATTTGGATTAATTTGGAGTAATATTTTGAAAGTTATGAATTTTCTAATTTTTAGGGATTTTTCTAGATTTTTCTGAATTTATTTTCGATTTTATATCGATTAAAACAATTAAAATAAAAGCAAAAAGGGGTTTATTTTCCCGCGGTACCCACGTGGATGCGATGTGGCACCCAAGGCCACGTGGCAGAGCCACGCGGACCCACGCGAGCGCTTGCGTGGTGCGATGTGACACGTGTGCATATTTATATTTATTTGTAATATAGGGTTATAGTACATATAAGCATTTCGATTATCTGAATTACGTTATCCCTCTATTTCTGTCGCATGATATAAACCCGTCTATTTTCATTAATTTTTCCCGTGTGGGACTAAGTTCCCCACGGTTTTTAAGTGCAGGACACGTGGCGAAAGGAGAGACATCGGATTAAAAGGCGCATCGATTGAGATGCGTGGATCGCGTGGACTCGAGATCCAAAGATCATCATCAATGCACGTTGCTATTTAAGGGAGTTATAACAGCTTTTGATGAAAAGCGCGGGGGCGCATCTCGACCGTCAGATCGCGATTTAAGGGGCGAGATTCAAGGCGCTTTATAACGCATCTCAACAGACTTCATACGTACCCTCCATCACGATCTGACGGCTGCAATATAATCGAAACGGTCCACGATGGACCGTTTTATCGTAACCGTCGATCGTTTTGATCGGATGGTTACGCCCAAATACCCTATAAAAAGAGATGTTATTCCGATTTGTAAGGCATTCGAGATAGAAATCAATCCAATTGATCTGTTTAGACACATCCCTTCTCGAGTCTCTCAATTCCATCCTCTTCTTCACTCATTTCCGCATCCACGGAGGGTTTGAAATCGAGATTTGGTTGATAGACGAAGGAGAAATCGCAGCTTGAACTCCACGATCGTGTTCTTTGTATTTTTGACGATTGATGTCATTAATCGTGTTAATCTGATCATAATCTTGGGTTAGTGGAGTCGATTTTTGCTAATCTATCATCCATTCATGTTTAATTTCGATTTAGATTAGGAATTGAAGTTTAATTTTGCTTAATTTTTGTTCATTTTGCGATTCACAATTTTGGAAATCTCTCTCTACTTCGATCTTCAATTTCTCCACGAAATCAAAGTCAAATTCTATGAATTTTGATTCCGTGGAAACGATATGAAGTTATCTTTCGTAAATTAGTATTTTTCCTAATTTATATCATCGATTCATCGTCCGATTTGATCAATTTCAAAGAGATCATCATAAATTTCCTTATTTCCCTATGGATTTGACCCTTATTTACCATTATACCACTCAATTCGAGTTAATTTCATCAAATTGGTAAGTTTGGACTTTGTTTTGACACGAGACCGTGTGAAATCGATGACCTCGCGGTTTCGTCTCGTCAACCCCATCGCCTCTCGCCCTGCCCTATTATCATCTTGATGCATTTGGTCTACAAATTAGCCTGCTCCGACCCATCCCCACAACCCTAACACGTAGAGAGAGAAAAAGAATTCATTAAACGATAGGAAAATAAATTATCGAGAGAGATGGTTTAAAAAAACTAAAATGGGCGAGAGAAAGATGAAGGATATAATCTGAACCGTCCGATCATGAATAAAAGGCCAAGATGAAGACTGAAGTGTTAAGTGGAACGTGGAAATAATGACCGTCGGATATTGGGAGTTATAACAGCGATTAAAGTGCCACGTCATCGCCGAAATTGTTATGTTAGTTACGTTTTCTTTTCTTCTTCCTTTTCTTTGTGTTTTGCCTATTTTAGGCGTGTATGCGGGAAACTTTGTGTGTGTGTGAGTGAAGTGAAATCCAATCTTGTTTTTCTTTTTATCTTCCCCTCGATTTCAATAGTGAGTGAGTGTGTTTCCGACTGTGAGAAACCAACATTTGGTATCAGAGCGTTGACGAGACTAAATCGTATGGTCGTTGAATGCACACAATTTAGTGTCAAAAGAAAGTCCA
>CM044105.1:16915954-17098430 GCA_024174645.1 Lemna minuta
AACCCTTCATTCTCTCCGTCTTCCCGAAGTTACGGCTATCCTTTTTCCTCTCTCTATTTTAGTTTCCCAACTCCCCTCTCCTCTACCTGAGCTCTCTCTCTTCCTAGCGTGCGTTCATCTTCTTTCTCTCCCCCTCGCTCTCTCCCTATCTTGCTCACGCCGTTCATTCTCTCTCCTACCTCAGTTTCTCTTCCTTCCTCTCTCATATTTTCTAAATCGTTCCTTCCCTCGTCGGATTCCAATCTCTCCGTCTTCCATTCTCTGTCTTCTACTCCTTTACCTCCTCATTCTAATTTCATGCGAACGCCCTTTTCTTTCTACTCTTTTCTTTGATTTCAAGATTTTTGTTTCCTTCTTGCGTTTTCTCTCTCTTATCCTCTCTTCCACTCCCTCTTACTCTATCCTTTTCTCTCTCTTGATCTCCCTAACTCCCCAGTTCTCTTTCGCTCACTGCCATTCTCTCTCAGGTAACTGCACTTCATCTCCCATTCCGTCTTCCTCTGTTCTGAGTTCGTCAAGGCCATCACTCCCGTTCTCTCTCTCTCGTCATATTTTCCTCTCTAATTCTATATCTCGTTCTCTCTCGCTAACGCTCTCTCTCTCTCTCCTACTCTTCTAATCTCTCTCTCGGCTGAGTAATTTCTCACCAGTCACTCTCTTCCCTCACACACGCTCTTGCAACTGTCCCCTTTCTATTTATCCATTTTCTAACTCTTTCTCTATATTTAATTTCCTTAAAAAGACTCCATTTCTCCCTCTTTATTTCTTCCATTTCACCACCTTTCTCCCTTGATCTCCCAATCTCTCAACTATCTCTTTTTATTCTGCTCTCTTGCTTCTTTTTCTTTCTCCCGTTTAGATTTCCTTAATTCTTCTTTCCGTTACCTCTTGTAATCTGAGCCTAGACTCTTGCATCTATAGGGTTACTTAAATCATCCTCAATCCAAAAAAAAAATCTCTCCCTCTCACGGTCAACTCGGAGAGTTGACCACCAAAACCTTCCCCAATTCTCTCATCTCAACTCCTAATATTGATACTGTTGTGCCCTAGAATCCCTGTTGATCGACATAGAAAACTATACGCCTTCATTATTTCCATTCGGTTATAGTTTTCTTAAGTATAAATCGTAAATCTGTCGGGCTAAGATAAACAACGACTCTTAGCTCAACACTCGTCCTCCAATGTTTGTCGTAGATCTATCTCCAAATCTAATTATTCCTTCTGAGACTTCATTCAAATCTTGAAACAAGCAACGATCACTTGTGGGTTGTGGGTTGTGACTTTCGTTCATTGCTTGCTCATTGACTCTTTGGAGTAAACTAACTTCTGACGTCTCTATAATCGCCATGAGAAGAGTGGGTTGTGACTTTTGTTTGACCGTAGAAACTTGAACTTTCTCCTCCTTATTGCTATTACGACATTCATAGGTGAAGTGTACAAGTTTCTCACAATTATAACCTTTTATCTAAGATTTGTCTTGAGGTCTTTCTTCATCTCTATGCTTATGTTATTTGCTACCACCTGTACCTCTTCCTCATCCTCCTCTCTATTCGTGGCCATGACCTCTTTTACAATAACTACCTTCTTCATATTTCTTTAGTTTTTCCACGGCCTTGGAGAGAAGAAGTTGCTACTCTCTTAGAACTTCTCGATCTTGGAGTTTTTTTTGCATAGATCTTTAATGACGCAATCGCCTCCTCAAGTGACATTGAATCCACATCAACAAATTGTTCATAAGATGAAGCGGCAACATCAAAATTTGCAATGACTGCTCTAAAGAGTTTGACAACTAAAACTCAATTATCAATCTTTTCCCCGAGGCTTCTTAATTAAGTGGCGACCTTAGAAAGCTTTACAACAAAGTCAACTACAGATTCTTCTTCACCATAAACATAGTCTCAAAGTCACATCAAAGGGCTTGAACTCTAGCCTTGATGACACGAGTGGCTCTCACATGCCTTTTCTTCAAGAACTCCAAGTCTCTTTAGTAGTCTTAGAAATATCTGGTTATGCCACGATGTCTTTTGATTCTGCCCTAAATATTATTGACAACGCTTGGCGATCTTTCTTCCTCGGCACCGCATCAGACTTGATTGTCTTCCACAAAGTATATGCCTCAAAATGCACTTGCATCCACATGGACCATATTGGGTAATTGTTCTTGGATAATAATTGAAGAGGATTTGGAGATATTGGATCACCCAACCCCCTACTTGAATCAACATTGGCATCATCAAACTCCTTATAAAAAGAAGCTTGACGAGACTAAATTGTATGGTCGTTGAATGCACACGAATTAGTGTCAAAATAAAGTCCTAATATTACCAATTTGTGATTAATCAAAGTAATTAATTAGTATAATGGTAATTAAGGGTCGAATCCATGGAGAATTAGGGATTTTTGAGAGATACTCTTGAAATTCAGTCAAATCGGACGATGAATTGAGGTTAGAAATTGGGCGTTTTGATATTTTAAGAAAGATAACTCAAAATCGAATCCACGGAATCAAAAATCAGGTGATTTGGATAAGAATTCGAAGAGAAATCGAAGATTGAAGAGAGGAGAAAAATTCGTTTCGAAAAACGATTTAAAACCGAAATTAAATCCAAATTAAACTAAATCTATGATTCTAAAACTAAAATTAATGCTAAATGACAAAAGATTAAGATGAAATCAACCAATCTAACCCAAATTAACCTTAGAAATGATCCAATTAATCGCTGGATTCAAGGCTATTCATTCCGAAATTCCGAAGATGAAGTTTGGTGTTCAAGATGTGATTGCATCCAATTCTCTCGATCAAAGTTTGAATTCCAGCATTCAATTGAAGCGCAAATGGGTTACGAACACAGGGAAACAAACGGCGCACGATTTGATTATCTAAACAAGGAGAAATCAAAGATTTATCGTGGACACGTTCTTCGTCGCGAGGATTCGTTTTTATAAAAACGAATTTAGTTCTCAACCGTTGGATCGTGCGGTTTCATCGCGATGGACGGTCGCGATCAGACAGCGATTCGTGAATCGTCGTCTTCACTCGTGATCGTCGGATTTTGATCCAGCGGTGTTGATTTGATTTGATGTCCATCAATCTTCATCGAGTGGGAATGATCTCAGCCCTTAAATATCGCGATCGACGGCTTGGATTTGTTCACTTAAGTGAACAATTGCGCACGTGCCTTTATCCATGATCGCGTGGGCCACGCGTCCACGCGATCAACGTGCTCGATCGTCTCGCTGGCGATCCAACGCTCCATAGCTCGCCACGTGTTCTGTAAGGTAAAATTAAACGGAACTTTAGTCCCACGCGGGATAAATAAAAGAAGAAATCGCGTATAAATACTACGCGAAGTAGAGCGATTTGATAAATTGTCCCCTTATACACGGGGGATCCCTGAACTATATATGAAATTTATATATATAAATATAAATAGCAGCCGACGTCTGTGCCACGTCATCGCCGCCACGTGTACACGCGCAGGTAAGCCTCCCTTTTTTCCCATTTTTTTAATTAATTTAAATATAAAAAATTCGAAAATAAATCACATTAAATTCAGAAAAATTCCAGAAAATTCCTAAAAATTTGTAAAAATCATAACTTTCAAAATATAACTCCAAATTAAGTCAAATTTGTTTTGTTGGATTCATAATTGAATAATTAAAATAATAAGAGAATTAATTTATATTATTTTAATACATTTATGTATTATATGAAATAAATTCATATAAATACATAAATGTAAATAAAAGTATTTTCTCTTATATTTTCAACTTTAAAACATGATAATGATGATAAATATAATTAGGATTAAAGATTAAAATGTTTAATTATGCATAATAATCCATAAATTGATGTATTTTAAGATCATACATGATTTTTCACAAAATGATAGAAATATGCCTAAAAGATGATAACATGCATAGATTTGTAATGATTAATGCATGAATTTGCATTAATAAATATGTAATTACATGCACAAATAGCATGTTATCAAAGCTCTACCAAACTTTGATGTCATCTTGCTTTGATACCAAGTGTAGATGCCAAGACTTTTGCAAGTTAAAAATTTAACCTTCTCTAGCTTGAGTCACAAATACAAGAGAGTCTTTAAGCAAAATAACTCTATAAACTTCCTTTCTTGAAGTTCTACTTATAATGAGGGATTTACTATGTGTGAATGGTAAAGCCCAATTGTATTAAGTGAGTAAATAAGAGATTACAAGCCTCTATTTATAGAAGAGAATGAGAGAAAGATAGAAATATAACTCATGTGGGACTAATATCCTAGGAGAAAGATAAAATATAAGTACTACCCAAGAAGTCACTCATCCTAATATTGCTCTCAAGCACGCTTAACTTTGGAGTTCCTGATAAGAGCTAATGCAATACACTTTCTACTGAGTTATATCAAACACCTTCTAACAAGATACATGTAATACTATGGTTATAAAGACAAGAAGAATTTTTTAGAATAAACTAGAGAGTAGGTATGAGCTATATCTAACATTGCTTAGATTTCATTTCAAGATGACTTCCCTCGCTCTCTTGCTCTCTCTCTCTCCCCTCCTCTAGCTCTCTATCTTTCTCTCTCTCCCCCCCCTCTCTCTCTCTCTCTCGCTATCTCTCTCTATCCCTCTCTCTCTCTCTCGCTATCTCTCTCTCCCTCTCTCTCCCTCTCTCTCTCTCTCTCTCTCTCGCAGCATAGCCCAGTCTTCTGTCCTGTTGAACCCGACTGAACTCTGCAGCATCGTGACCGGAAAGTGAGACACGTGCATGCCAAACCCGGATCTCCATCGACCTATCAACCAGTTCATGGAAGCGACCAGTAGCTTCTGGCAGATAAACCTGTGAGCTTCTATTTAAATGCTCTGCTCTCCATCTTCCCCTCACCCAGAGTGATGGCTCCTGGGGTTGCACCGTTCTTACCTATCTTATCAGACGAGAAGCCTGTAAGAGAAAGCTTCATCCGCGACGAGGACGAGCGCCCTAAAATACCCTATAATGAGTTCAGCGACGACATTCCTGTAATCTCCCTCGCCGGCATCGACGATGAAGAGAACGAGAGTTTTGCCACCCCTAGAAGAGCTGAACTCTGTCGCAAGATAGTCGAAGCTTGCGAAGAGTGGGGCATCTTTCAGGTGGTTGACCACGGAGTCAACCCTCTCCTTATCGCCGAGATGACCAAGCTTTCCATGGAGTTCTTCTCACTTCCTCCCGAGGAAAAGCTCCTCTATGACATGTCCAGCGGGAAGAAGGGCGGGTTCAGCGTCTCCAGCCACCTCCAGGGAGAAGCAGTGCAGGACTGGAGAGAGATTTTCACCTTCTTCTCATACCCTAAACATTCTCGCGACTACTCTCGGTGGCCGGGTAACCCTAAGGGTTGGCGTTTAGCTGTCGAGGCGTACAGCGAGAATCTCATGAAGCTCGCCTGCAAGTTGTTGGGCATTCTATCGGAGGCGATGGGGCTGGAGACTGAAACGCTAGTAAAGGAATGCATCGAGATGGATCAAAAGATGGTCGTGAATTATTACCCGAAGTGCCCTCAGCCGGATCTCACTCTAGGCTTAAAGCGACACACAGATCCGGGCACAATTACGCTTCTTCTTCAGGACCAGGTCGGCGGTCTCCAGGCGACTAAGGATAACGGAAAGACGTGGATAACAGTAAAGCCTGTCGAAGGAGCCTTCGTGGTCAACCTTGGAGATCACGGTCACGTAAGCTTAATAATAAGTCAACAACTTATTTATTCTTCTGGAATTGACGTTGTCTGGTGATGGCTAGTTTCTGAGTAATGGGCGGTTCAAGAATGCAGACCACCGGGCGGTGGTCAACTCTGTAAGTGGGCGACTGTCGATTGCAACTTTTCAGAATCCGGCTCCGGAAGCTGTGGTGTACCCTCTGGTTGTCAGAGAGGGGGAAAATGCGGTGATGGAGAAACCTACCAGCTTCGCGGAGATGTACCAGATGAAGATGAGGCGCGACCTGGAGCTCGCCAAGCTTAAAAAGGAGGGCAAGTTGGCGTCAGAGGCCTTTGTTGAGGGCGATCAAGCGTCCGAGAAGAAGGTTATCGACTGAGAAAAAAATGATAACTGACCTCATGACCTCCAGTGTTCATTATTCACGTGGAAAAGATAGTTGATGAAAAAAAAGATATGGAAATGCAAGGACATACAGGCTGAAACAACCCCAGCACATGCATGTAGGAAAGATTGAAGAGCAAGAACGTGTAAGTGGATAATTTATATGAAAGAATGAAGGACGCGAGGAGTCTTCGACTAGTAGGGGTTGAGGAGCTTCTGGTCTCGATATTTGAATCAACTTAAAGTATGAGTACGAAGGTAAACTGAAATCGGAAAGACGTAGCCTCAATCTTCATCGGAGCTGACTTTTTTAAAATGAGCCGGCGATCCATCACCCCGACGCCGCCGCCTCTCGCCCTGCCCTATGATCATCTTGATGCATCCGGTCTACAAATTAGCCGGCCCCGACCCATCCCCACAACCCTAACACGCAGCGAGAGAAAAAAAATTCATTAAACGACAGGAAAATAAATTATCGAGAGAGACGGTTTAAAAAAACTAAAATGGGCGAGAGAAAGAGTGAGGATTGAAGCAAAAGGGTAAGATGCCGCCCGTCTTCCAGATTGCGCCAGCCGCTTTCACCTGACGTCTTCTGCTAGCTTTCCTTGGGCAATCGAGCCAAGCCAATGATCAGAATGAGGAACCAGAAACCATAGCAAAATGATGAGGAGAGAGACCTCGCTGGCTAATATTCGTCAGAACAGCTCCGTAATTATCATTCCTAGGCGGAGGGCGAAGTCTCACCACTACTGCCTGCTATTATTACCGCAACACCTCCATTTGGAAGAGAATACAAGATCTCTGGACCTGCACAAAGTCTGACGTTCACCGGAGATGCTGCGGAAATAATAAAAGAGGCGATGAATTCTTCGATGGCGAACTGGTGGTCAACCCATGCGAGAGATGGGGGGGGATTCTTTGGTGGTCATTGATATATATAGAAAGAGAGATGGCTGGTTCTTCCTTGTCAAATAAATTGTTGTCCTATTCTCCCGTAGTTTGATTTGGCCCAGTTGACCGAAGGCCTATTCTTAGGAATTCTGCTTCTGCCGAAGACTTGTTCTTGCGGAGCTTGCTTGACTGATGATGAAGAACTCTCAGGGGAACATTTTCATCGGTTGACTCAGCCATCAATCTTCTCTCCTCTCTCTCTCTCTCTCTCTCTCTGAATTCTCATATCTTCTAAATAAGACTTTACTAAGTCAATTAAATTATATATAAAGTTTTTTTTGCAAATCAAGTATAAATATCAATAACATTTCACCAAATCAAATATAAATATAAGGGCTAATATCATATATGAGTCTAAACTTTATCACTTGTACCAGATATAAGTCCAACCTTTTTTTTTGTCAGATATCAGTCCAAACTTTTTAAAAAGTCCACATATGAGTCCAACCTTTTTTTTTGTCATATAAAAGTCTAAACTTTTTTTGTGTCCACATAAGAGTCTAAAATTTTTTTTTACAGTAAAAAAGTCTCACTTTTGTGAGGCGGGGGAGGGAGGGAGGGAGGGAGGGAGGGGAGGGAGGGAGGGGCGGGAGAGTGAGGCGGGGGGAGGGAGGGAGGGAGGGAGGGAGGGAGGGAGAGTGAGGGAGGGAGGGAGGGGAGGGAGGGAGGGCGGGAGAGTGAGGCGGGGGAGGGAGGGAGAGTGAGGCGGGGGAGGGAGAGTGAGGCGGGGGGAGGGAGGGCGTGCGAGACAGGTGCGGGAGGGAGGGAGGGCGAGGGAGGGAGGGGAGGGAGGGAGGGAGAGTGAGGGCGTGCCAGACAGTTGGGGGAGGGAGGGAGGGCGGGAGAGTGAGGCGGGGGGAGGGAGGGAGGGAGGGAGGGAGGGGAGGGAGGGAGGGGAGGGAGGGTGAGACGGGCGGGCGAGGGGAGGGGAGGGAGAGTGAGGCGGGGGAGGGAGGGTGAGACGGGAGGGAGGGTGAGACGGGCGGGCGAGGGAGGGGAGGGAGAGTGAGGCGGGGGGAGGGAGGGAGGGAGGGAGGGTGAGGGAGGGAGGGAGGGAGGGTGAGACGGGAGGGAGGGTGAGACGGGCGGGCGAGGGGAGGGGAAGGAGAGTGAGGCGGAGAGAGAGAGAGAGTGAGGCGGAGAGAGAGAGAGAGAGAGAGAGAGAGAGAGCTGGAATGACGTGGCTGCCACATTCGCTGCCACGTGGACTCTCCGCATTGTCCACGTCAGTGAGACTTTTTTACTGTAAAAAAAAATTTTAGACTCTTATGTGGACACAAAAAAAGTTTAGACTTTTATATGACAAAAAAAAAGGTTGGACTCATATGTGGACTTTTTAAAAAGTTTGGACTGATATCTGACAAAAAAAAAGGTTGGACTTATATCTGGTACAAGTGATAAAGTTTAGACTCATATATGATATTAGCCCTAAATATAAAAATAAATGAGAATTTACTAGGCCAGAATTCAATAAATAAATAAACTTGACTATCTCCAATATATAAATAGGACTTTACTTACTCAAATATAAATCGAATAACTCTTAATTAAATGAAATGTTAATAAAATGGATTTACTTAATCAAATAGAAAAATAATCAAGACTTTACATAATGAAATCTGAATACAACTAAGAATTTACTAACTTTTTAAAATACCATTATAAACAAGACTCTATTAAATATAAATATGAACTTGTAAAATAAATATGAGTATAAATACATTGATCAATATAATTTAAATATAGATAAGAGCTGGTAAATTTAATAGAAATATAAGTAATTTAATAATAAAAAATAAAAACAAAGAAGACTTTATTATAATTCAATTTAAATAAAAACAAAACTTTAGATCTCCAACATAAATAAAAATAACTGAAGTGTTTTATATTTTTATTTGTCTAAGAAATACCTTCTTTGTTTTAATTTTAGATTAGTCAACTCTTCTTAAGATTCATTTTTTTTTTATTAAAGTAAAGTATTATTTATTTTTATCTTTTCTTGATTGAAGTCACAGTTATTGTATTGGATGAATAACTCATCCAGTTTTTTCACGGAAAAGTGCATTGGATGAATACCTCTGGGAGATTATAGCTCTTGAGTAGATCAGTTTTTGTGCGAAAACCAGGGGTATATTATTGTGGAAATTTCTCATGTTCCCCCTTCATTATCGATTATTTCATTTCTTCATTCCGAATGCTTGATGAATATCATATCATATGATAAACATGACTAAATCACTTGGTTTTCAATTTAGGGAAAATTTTCTGTCATAGAGCAGAGATTTTTTGGTGAAGCTCGACGAGTTCCAGTATTCCAATAGTCATGTAACAGCAGCAAGTGGCATTCTCAGTGATGAACATTTCAAGTATGGAGCTTAAATCTCAACCCTGGTCTACATTAAATTGTTGCTGTAGGAATCATTTGCTGAATTTGTATCCAATCCAATCAGTATTTTTCCGTTGGAGAAATCTTCTGTGAATTCACCCCCATGAAAATGATAAATTTATAGGCAAAGGGACGGTTGAATCTATCAACAGTATTCATCTATTACAGACTTACGTGACAATGTGCTCTGAGTTTCATTCTCATCATCATCATCATCATCGTCGTCGTCGTCATCATCAAGAAGTACTCTTGCAAAACGTACAAGGTAAGTAGATATCTAAATGCATTATATGCTTATTCAAACCAAATTAAGTTGTAATTATAGGGCTTCATTTATGAGCAACTTATTCATCCAAGTAGTTCGCCCAAGAACATAATAAAACCAATATAATCAAATTCAGGCTCTAGATTGTCAAAAAGTAGATAAGAACTTATTACTGAGCGGCTGTTGTGCTTATTTTGGTACTTTAGAAGACAAACAAATAAGCTTAATTTCAATAATCAGAGTAGCGAGAGAGAGAGAGAGAGAGAGAGAGGAACATCGAGAGAGAGAGAGTCTCAGTAAGGTATCAATTACATCTTTCAATGGTGTACAAATATACATGGACGATTATCTACATGACAAACAGTATCACCTATGCTGTAAGTCATACCTCATAGAAGATGACTCAGGGTGAGGAGGGACCAGCACTCCCACAAAATGCCTCAGGCTCAAAAGATCTGGCGGCTGCATCACTGTAAACGCCTACAACAGCTCTCCCTCCTTTCTCTTCTTCCAAAAATTCTATGGGGTTGTTGATGTTGACTAAAAGACCAACAGATGCCGCCAGCGACAAGGCAAGAAGAACAAGTGTGACTTTAACTCTGCTCAGCACGGGTTTGACCTGAATATGTTAGTGAAAAAGTCAACACTTCTGGCTTCTGAAATTGACTGTTTGAAAGGAACCTGATTGGGATTCTATCAGAACATAACCTAGAAGAGTGAAATAGATAAGATGAGATGTTTCTGGTGAATTGGGATAGACAAATAAGGTGACAGCAGGAAAGGAGAGGGACAAAACCCTACCGAGCTCCTTTGAGAGGGCCTGAGAGACAAAACGCCAATGAGGCAGCAGTGAAGGAGAGAGAGTAGTTAAGAACCTCTCATCTTCAGGAATTGAAAAGGAATTGAAATGTTTCTGGTGAACAGGGATAGACAAATGAGGTGACTGCAGGGAGGGAGACGGGAGAACCCTGCTGAGCTCCTTTGAGAGGGCCTGAGAGGCAAAAGGCCAATGAGGTAGCAGTGAAGGAGAGAGAGCAGTTAAGAACCTGATGAGAATAGTGACAATAAGTTAAGAACCTCCTGGTAGGTCGTCTAAATCCTATTACAAAGCGCATCAGAGGGTAGATGTAAGAAACCCCATTACTATGAATATGAGCCATGATGCACTGGATCCAGGTAAGTTTTTGCGTCCTACAGCAAGTTTTTAATTGAACTACTTTCATTTCGTCCATCTATCTAGAGCCTCAAGTAACACAAGGTAGATTGAGAGAGGGATTAGAAGAGCAGGATCTCTAGGGTCATAGGTTGATGCAAGAGATACTCACTACATTCATCATCAAACCCTTTCTTAATCCCTAATCATCCCTTGAGCCCTAAGAGACACTACATTGAGATAGAAACATCGAGACTAAGAGTAGATAATATGTTGACCAAGCATCAGCTATACTTCGTACCTTTTTCTATGGGTCTGCAATTGTGGAACTTCTCTGATTGCCTTGAATCCAAGGACATTGATTATTTTCAAATAGATCATCCAAATATAAACTATAAATAAAAAAGAATCCTCAATTTAGGAGACTTTTCTTGGCATTTAAGCCGATAATATCCAGATGCATTTTTCTTCAGACTATCAACAAAATTTTTCAAATTATAGGCAGGACAAAGTTTTATAACTCTGGTAAAATCATTATCATCCTGAATTAAACCAACCTCCATCTTGTAAGAGCATAAGAGTAGAAATAATCGAGAGGACTACTGGGAAGAGGACCAAAGCAACTATTCATGAGCTAAGTAAACATGTACAATAGATTTTCAGTATCATTCTGTCTGTTTAATCAATCTGTAAGTTGACAAGTTGAGAAGTGGACTCACAGAAAATGAGCCTAGAAGGCGATCTCGGGCTAGAACTTCAGGAGTCTTCACCCATACCTGAAAAAGAAGAGAAAATGCCATATATGGTTGACTCATTTCGAGATGGTTCTTTAACGAAAAGATTAATAATGTAAGAGAAAAAAACAAAGAAATGAGGAGTATACTTGCGATTTCAGTGAAAATCTTATTCACTTGTCATCAGATCAGGCCACTGCTTAGGAAAAAAACTAAAAATAACCGGGAAGGTCAATCATAGCTTACACCATTAAAAAATGCAGTACATAGCATTTCACCACTAGACATGTCTCTGAAAGGGAATGAACTGAATGAATATACCTCCGCAATCGGACATCTAAAGTGCCTACTGAACGACCATTCAAAAGATGCAGGACCCCTACACAACCAAAACTTTAGGTTGCATGCATGGTTCAGGAAAGGCATGTCCTTTCATTCATCTTATTTCATTCATCGAACTTTTTAACCCACTAAGGAGAGAGGTTAGTTAAGCCCTATCATATACGAACTTTTCTTTGCATCTTACATTCTGAATCTCATTGAGACCATCCCAGCCTTTCTTCATTTCGTTTTCTTGCCAAAAAATTGTGTGGTTGCGTGAGAGTGGATTGAACTTTATCATATTACCAGCCTATAATAGAGGTCAAGCTAATAGTTGATCAATTACAACAGGAATACCAATGTAACAGTCCCTTCATCAGGTAAACACCAAAGTGATCAACATTACGATAAAGAAAATAAGAAATATTCGATTTGCAATTAAAAATAGGTACAGATTCAATAGAGTAAAAATTCTCCATGCATTATGATACTGATCGTGTTCCCATGTTTTCAGTGCGGAATGTGAGACGATAAATTATTTTATGAAAACTCTCAAGACTGATTTCCGAAACAGAAATCTGATCATAGAGAGGAACAAAGAATAATGGGGGAGAAGCAATTTCAGTACCTGCCCATCATACCATCCTGTCTCCTCGTCTACAAACCACAAATCAAGTAACATCAACTTTCCAATTAATAGAAATAAGAGGCAAAAGAAAGGGAAAAAGGCCTATTACTCACATTCCACAGTCGCACTAAGCAGACGGTTACCAACGTAAGCCCAGCCAAGGTACATCCGGAGAACGGCCAGGATGACAGCGACAAGTCCTGTGGACAAAGCTCCAAGAGCACACCGTAAGGCGTAAGTTTCAGGATCTCCGAGAAAACCCCTTCCAAAGGCAGAAACAGGTAGGCCTATTAATAGTGCAACTGCTGCTCCAGTACAAGCAAGACGAGAACAATAGACTCCTAGGCCCACCAGCCGCCCATGAGAAAGGGAAAGAAGTAGACAGCGCCTGAAATTCATTCACCGGTTGCTGCTCCAGCGGCACGGGGCACTCCGTTTCCGGCGAACTCTCGTTCCTGAAAGAAAAAGAGGAAAGATGATTCCTTCCAAAGAAACCGCGGGGGTGGCTACTGAGCTTCGTCCAGCCAGGGGGCTTCCGGGAGTTTCTGACTCGCAGAGAGGGGAGAAGAGCGACTGCTATCGCCATTGGAGATCGATCGATGCTCTCTCGCCCTCTCTATTGCCCAATTTCTTGGGGATCTTCGCGAGTATAGTTAGACTGAAGACGGTTGGACACGACCGGAAACTGTTAGTGACCGTGCCTCCAATAATATCTGGCTATATTTTCTGATATGAAATAAGGAAAATAACAACAGTGGATCCCACAGATGTTTTTTCACTTAAACCCTCCCCTAAAACAGCGTATAACGAAAGGTCCTCCTTTTTATTTAAAACCCCCTTGGTATTAGTAGAAGTAGTTAAGTATTTGTTAAATATCAAATATAAATAAATAAAAAGAATTTCTGATAGGACTGGGGAAATTTAAGAAGCGTATTTAAATACTGCGAAGTAGATTATATTTAAACCAGCTAGTGGGGTCCACGTGTAGACAGACGACCACACAGACGGATGTTACTGTGATTTCGCTATACGAAATCCTTCTTCCCATTGTTTCCTTTGTTCTTGTCTAGAATTTCAGCTGCTAGGCGAGAGCCTACCAACTTCGCCTAATTTGGAGACCATGCCGGGAAATATTCTTGTGTCAGGTAATTGATCTTTGCTCTGTCTTATCGGAGAAATCAGTTCCAGTTTAACATTTGATCAATTTTCAGTGCTTGGGGTCGAGGATCTTCCGTCATCTTCCCGGCCGTCGTCGTCCTCCTCGTCGTCTGAAACAAGTTTTGGCGGTTCTTATTCTTTGAAGCGTGAGCGCACCCTTTTTCTCTTAATGCTTAGGACTTTATATTGTGACTTGCTCTGAAGTTTTGTGTCCGCTGGTTTTCCTTTGTGGGCTTCGCAGTTGTCATGGGGAAGACGGAGTATCAAACCGCCGATAAAGGGGATTTTTCTTTGTGAGTATTCCTCGCAAATTTTTCAGTTCTACACTTGAAGCAGCTGAATTCCGAATGTCACTGCCTGCTTCGACTTTTTACTCTATGAAGCTGTCTTCGCAAACTGGTTGATACGCCTTTATTATTTCATGGAAGATGGTCTTTCTCCTATTTCGTTGGGTTTACGATTGGTCCGTGATATCAAAAATTTTTAAAGTTTTGAAACATAATTGTCTTATGCACCCAAATTTCAAATTCTTAGCTGCTTGATCTTTCCGGTCATTTTTTATTTTGAATCTCAGGAGCCTGAAAACCACGCACTTATGAATAAATATAGTCTTAAAAATTCGAGAAATTTTCTGATTTCTCTCCTCTTTACCTACGTGAATATTCCTGTTATTAGGGAGTCTCATTTTTGGCTTCCCCTGAATATGAAAGGAGGATAAAAAATCTCACTACATTGCATTTGACCACAGCCCAGTTAGGTCAATACGCGAAAGCCTGAGATTGATACTCTTAGATGCTGGGGGTAATGAGATATCACGATCAGGTGTTTATTAGATGAGCTTATTTCATTGGTGGTTCCCTTCGAATCTTTCCTGCTCTATTCAAGAAAACGTTTATTCATTTCCTTGATAGATGTCAAAGTCATGGAAGTGGTGGAAAAGAGATCGTGGGAGTCCATCTTTCCGATGGAGGGCAGCGGACGTGTTCACTTAAAGCTCCGGTTTATTCTCAATGCCGAAGAACACAATCGGATCAGTGAAATGGTATGATGCATTCAATATAATGGAGTAGTTCATCATTTTCACTATGCTGTTCTATAATTTTCCTGATTGTTTCCACAGAGGGAGGCTGTGCTCAAGAGAAAACGTGCTGAATTATTAAAAAGCATTTCTGTGGGCAGGGCCCCTGGTAGTTCTCTCGTTTTCCCTTAATATTTAAATAAAATCGTCATATTAATTCTTGAAACTTTAAATGCATCAGATGAGAAATTGAAGAATTCCTGAAATTGCGCACTTAATTATTTTCAGATTACATGGATATAGAAAAGATACTCATGTTTTCGCCATCTCAAAGAGTTCAACAGCTTCCTGATTCCCATTCTGAGAGACTTGCTCAACAATCTGAAAGACATCCAGAGGTTGACAAACGACAGCCTGAAAATCTCCTAAAAGAGGCTTTGTCATTCAGGGAGAAGACTGTTACGTTTTCTCCCACAAAAAGATTCCACAGCTTCCCTGAATTCCATTCTAAGGTAGATGATCAACAGCCTGAAAGCCTCCCAGAGTTGGATACACAGCAACCTGAGGATCTCCCCAAAGAAGATTCACCATTCAGAGAAGACAAAATTACATTTTTTCCCTCACAAAGAGTTCAACAGATTTCTGAATTCCAGTCTAAAGTAGATGATCAACAGAATGAAAGTCTTCCAAAGTTGGACGCGAAACAACATGAGGATCTCCCCAAAGAAGACTCATCATTCAGAGAAGATAAAGTTACATTTTTTCCATCACAAGAAATTCAACAGCTCCCTGATTTTCATTTTCTGAATCATGAACAACAGCCTGAAAGATGTCTAGAGTTGGCTTCACAACTGCCTCAGGATCTCCCCAAAGAAGATTTGCCATTCACAGAAAAGATAATTACTGTTTTGCCATCACAAAATATTCAACTGTTTCCCAATTTCCAGTCCGAGATAGATATTCTACAGCCTGAGAACCATCCAGAGGTTGGTACAGGAAAGCCTGACAATCTCTCAACAGAAGATTTGCCATTCACAGAAAAGATAATTACTGTTTTGCCATCGCAAGAAATTCAACAGATTCATGATTTCCATTCAGAGATAGATAATCCACATGCAGACCATGCAGATATTGATACACAACAGCCTGATGATCTCCCCAAAGAGGGATTCTCCATTCACAGGAAAGATAATTTCTGTTTTGCCATCGCAAGAAATTCAACAGATTCATGATTTCCATTCAGAGATAGATAATCCACATGCAGGCCATTCAGATATTGATGCACAACAGCCTGATGATCTCCCCAAAGAGGATTCTCCATTCACAGGAAAGATAGTTTCTGTTTTGCCATCGCAAGAAATTCAACAGATTCATGATTTCCATTCAGAGATAGATAATCCACATGCAGACCATGCAGATATTGATACACAACAGCCTGATGATCTCCCCAAAGAGGATTCTCCATTCACAGGAAAGATAATTTCTGATTTTCCAGCACAAGAAATGCGACAGCTTCCTGATTTACATTCTAAAATAGATTCTCAATGGCCTAAGGACTTCCCCAAAGAAGATTCACTTCAGGATGAAGATCAGTTAATAATGCAACGGCCCGGATACTCTTTGGAGTGTGATTCAAAGGAAAATGATAGTCACCGTGATCTTGATGGTCAGAAGAGTGAGAATCGCCATAAATTTGAAGAAGTTAATCAGGCTGTGGAAAATAAAGAAGTATTGGATAATCTTTCAACTGAGATAGGGGAAACCGTTCATCCTCAGTTGAAAGCAGCTTCCAGCTCCCCTGACATGATTCCAAGAATAACTGAAGCTGGCTCTTTCAAGGATCAGGATCGCAAGAAATCTCCAGCCAATGGTGTAAAGAAAATGATCAGCGCATTTGAAAGCATCTCATCAACGGTATTGCATTATTTCTTTTCTTCTAGCTTGATTTATATCTTATTTAACCCTCCATTCTATGTTGCTGGAAAAATAGGAACTGAAATCATGGACGAGAAGGGTTGAGAGGACAGATTCTTCAAGAACACCATGGCAAGAAAGATTCAGCAATGAACGAGTTAAATTCAGTGGAACACTATCAAAATCTCTTTCAACAGGAGCTCTATCTGGTCTGAAACTTCAAAAACTGAATTTAATTCGCATTGATGCTCAAGAAGTTGAGAAGCACTGTGATGTTTCTAGAAATGAGAAAACTCCTGAAAGTAAGCTGCACAATCCTGAACCCAAAAAGAATGATTCCTTTGAAGTGATTCAAACCAAGGAAGTGGTTACTCTCCTTAGTTCTGTTGATATCACTGAGGATGTAGATAAATTCTCATCTGTTCAAGCCCAGAAAGTGGTTACTCTCCTTAGTTCTGTTGATATCACTGAGGATGTAGATAAATTCTCATCTGTTCAAGCCCAGAAAGGTTCCTTGGAAACTAGTGTTCCATCCAATGGGATAAATAAGAAAGAAGATAAGATGACTGATTGTGATTATCTTCAACCTCTTGATCATACAGAAAATATAACCAGACAAGTACTGGTCGACCCAGATAAGTTAGAAAATGCTTGCAGTTCAATTTTTCATTCTGATCAACAGGATTCAAGTTTTGGACAAGTTACAGAGAAGAAGTCAAACTCTAGCTCTAAGATTGACTTTCTGGCATATTTTGATGCTGAGACATGTTTAGTTGGTAGTTATGGGAACCAGATCCCAAGGCACGTGTGCATTACCTCTGGAGGCAAGCAGTTGAGAGATGCTGTCGGATTTTTTTATATTGAAGATTGAGGTCTAGTTCTGAACTAAATTCTTCCATAAACTTTTGCACATTTAAGTGTGATTCATTCAAACACTTATCTGACTGTTGATATTTTGTTTTCATCCTTGTAAAATATTTTTCCTTGCAGCTGACCGCTTATTTGGGCCAGGTTGACCTGCATCTGGTTTGACATTCATTCATCAAAAGACTTTGAGGTTTGACTTCTCCATGACTAGAACGCTTTCAGCCAATCCATGGGGGACAGATGATGGGATTGCCACTCTCTCTCATGTTTTTGCTGTTATATTAAAATGAGGATATGGGGAAAGAAGTGGAAAGCCTTGGGGCTGTCATCTCTTCCTGTCCATGGAGGTGAACGCTCTCTCTCTCTTCCCCCCTAGTAGTAGAATTAGTAAAAGAAGCAGCATGAAATTCATTACATCCATCGGGCTTATAGCTCCCGAGGATTCAGACCTTATTTTGCTGTCTTCATATCTCACCCATACTTCCCCTTTCAAATTCTTTCATCGATTGAAACTTCCTTTTCTCAGGAAGAACTTAAGCTAGCTCTTCTCGAGACTGCTTTTATTGAAACTTAAGCTTTTATTGGTTGTGAGTTAAACTCTTGTTGGTGGTGGATATTCTCAACTTCTTTAATAACTTGTGTTTTACCTCAACCTTCTAGATGGAAACTGCGGAGAAGAAGTCGGAGTAAATAGATATGAAGTCAAGCGGAAGGAGCAGGAAGGATGAGGAGAATACACAATTTTCAAGCAAGAAACTAGTTTTTGACTCAATGTCCAATGAGTTCCATGAATTTATCGGCGATTGATTTCTCTCACAATTTGGACAAAATCCATGAATTTGATGTGCATGCGTTTCCCACTGGGGCCAATTACTACACTCAAACTCGCTACAGCCAGCCTAGTGATTCGTGCAGAGGTACAAAAGTTGTTTAATTGTAACGATTTGCATATATGTCCTCTATGATCAAGTATTGCATCCATGCCTCTTTTATAAATTTACTGTCCATCTAAGTTGCTGTTACAGGAGTAACTGTCCCTTCCTAATTGTATAAATACACGCAGTTATGAATAAATCTTTCATATCTTGACTTGTTCTCCTCCCTTTCTTTTCTCTCAACTCTCATTTTCTCCTACCACTTGCACTCAATCTCTGGAGATCAGATTGAGCACCTCAACTTTCATCACAAGCCACTCAATGCTGCTCAAGAAACAAAAGACTTCTATGGATCCGGTGCATACCTGAAAATACCATTGCAGTAGAAACTGGCCTAGGATTGTCCCACGCACACCCGCATCAACTCTAGAAAGACTAGAAGATCTCCTCATAGATTAGGAGCCCCTTGGATGGCTCCTGTTTCAGGAATGCAAGCCACCATACCACATACCATCATTATCTCTAGATGTACATTTTTGTCATTGGAAAGGCTATCATATCCTCTAACATTTGAGACATAGACTAAGACATCACCAACAGTATCTCACATGGCCTGATCTAATATGCCATCAAACTTATGACACACATACATGATGTTTCTACAGCTCAAGGGTCAAGCATGAATTCATTTCATTTTGCAATGAAGACCCAACCATGCACTAAATATTTACATTTGGAGTATGCTATTAAACCTAAAAGATATTTGATGAATTCATGTCCATCATGAAAATGACCAAAGTTCTACTCCTGAAAATTTAAAGCCCAAACTAAAGACATGTCCATAATACATGCTAGGTGACAAGATGGTCACCCATATCCAGGTCTATAGAGGCTATTCCATCTATCATCATCTCCTAAACAACCAAGAACCTCATCTCCATGTGCCTAAACACACTTGAGCTCTTGTTTTTGTTGTAGAACCTTATGACAACTTTATTATTACAATATGTTTGTACATACTTTCATATAGGGTGAAAACTTTAAAATATAAAAGGAAGTCTATTACCTATAAGCTTTTTGTGATGATATATGGAAAAAAATTCATATAATTGATGGATATTATGTGGCCTATGAGCCAATCAACTCCTATGTATCTTATTTATATTCATTGAAATGAAATTTATTCATTGTCATTTTTTGTGTGATGTTTGCAATAAAGTCCATTAGCATATGCAGTGACTAAGTGAATTATGATGAGATCATAATATATTAATTATTAGTCTTTAAACATATATTTTAAACATTCATATTCATGGGAGATTCAAGGAGAACATCGATTTATCCATAAAGAAAAATACTATTTGATCCAACTAATAGTAAGTGTTCTTTATAGAAAGAGTTCATTAAATTGATTCGTATGAATCTCTGAAATAGGATATTACCTAATTATCAATTAGGTAATATCATGTCATGGTTGTGTATGTGGTCCTTTGACTTGAAACGCCAAAGACATCTTGTGGATAGATGACCGTATTTTTATTATGACTTACAAAACCCTAGCCATGGGATCTCTAAAATGTAACATATTGGATACAATATGAAGTCCTTGAAGATGATTATTTGATTAAAATGGGATCATCTGCCCTTGACATTTATAAAATTGACTCAAAGAATGAGATGCGATGAAATCTTTAGGAAAGGTAGTAAAAATATCGAAGAAAGAGTTGTCGATAATTTCTTCTACACATCAATACTAACTTGAGTGACTGATTAGGGTTTGAAAATTGACCATATCTTAGGTCATTCATGAGTTTTTGTGATGAAAAAGGATTATACATATATGATAATCGATAATGGTAAGGTTCTATACGTGAGTTCTTATATACTTAATATCTCTAAGAGTACGTAGTGTAGCTTGGCACTAAATACATTGGCAATTTAACTTGTCGATTGGATCAAATCAATCATTGATTAATTAATTTATATGTTAATATAGATAATTAATAAAGTTTGACTAATAAAGCATTATTGGGTCTATACAATTATTTACTAGTGAGATATATGAACCTAGAAGGTTACATTACATATGGTTTATGAATGTTGGTAGATATAGACATAATTTTGAGGGTTTTTACAAAAGACCTACATACCGAATATATATAAATAGGAGAATAATGGCCACAACTAAAGGTTCACATGTAAGCCTTGTGAGAATTCTCTCCTTTCTTTTCTTTTTCTCTTGGTAAAGAGCTTTGAAGAGGAGATCCAACCATTCAAAAATCGTGTGGATACCTTTAGAATCTAGACACTTGGATAGATTTAAGAACTCATTCAAATGAACCTTGTAAGTACATTTTCTTATACATACTAGATGACATGATCATCTATTATTGGTGTTTGGGTGTTTTGAATATCCAACTCAATGTCTTTCGTTGCACTCAATATTTTGATCAAAATTTTGGAACGCTTATTGACCTCAAAATCAAACAGTTACTCTACCTTGACCATCGATAGTCATATCTCTTTTTTTGGCACTAGAGCATGAGACAATTTCCCCACCCAGTAAAAACAAATATCCATGATATAAATCTATGTACTCAAGGATCTACCATAGTTCAAGTTATTAAATCGTTCTTAAATGAGAAATTGATAAAAAACATTTTTTTACCCAAAATTTTTTAGTACTAAGTAATTTCAATGCATAATTCATGTCATTATGATGTAGATTATAATGTTTTTATTATATTTTCATAAATCACATGTCATTTAGCTCAAATCCTCAAAATGTGTTAATTACAACAAATACTGTGTAATTAATGAGTTTGACCAGTTTCAAGATAAAAATATATCATCTATTAGCCCTATTTTCTTAGTACTTTAAAGTTAAAGACTTGAGACAATAGGATTATGAAGAAAAAGAGAATAATGCACATATTTTGATCGAAAGGTAATTTCCAAGTTGACCTAATTTACTTTATAAGTCAATCTATTGATATTCGTGGGAAAAAACCTTTGATTCTCCTTCTATTTATGATACTAAATAACATAGAAGTGACTGAAATTCAATTATTGATCTAATAAAGTAAAATTTATCATAAAATGATTATCTCAAGCTTTTAAAAAAAATTGGCGGATTTGTTGGGAATTTATTTTAGAGGGAAAAAGGCAAAAAAATGTCAAGGGATCCGCTTTGATGGTAGACATGTTGTGCCACATGACATGCAGCCAGAGAGCCCATGAGGTGGTAACCCATGCTTGTGCATCACTAGTGTGGTGCCAAGAGATTAGAGAGTAAATAGTCATATAACTATACTCATAGGACTTTCCATTTTATCAAATTTCATCTTATATGTATAGTGATTTATTTCCATTATATATCTAATGTGGGAGTTTGTTTCTCCCCATAAGATTGCACAATGCTTATGTACTAAGTTGAGAGTGCTTGGATCATGCGAAATTAGTTGCCTGCATCGGATCTAGGAGACTCAATGTTTGACTCAAAGATAGTCAATAATTTGAGTAAGTGAAGATCTAAGGCCCCAGCATAATCTCATGGATAGGCCATTCAAGAGGAGACACGTGGCGACTTCCTAGTAATTAGATCAAGAGCAATGGGGTGCAGTAAAATCGATTATCTATCTACAACTGATGCGATATGTGATGCTATCACTATCTTTGCACACTCAAAAAATGGTCATTCATATTGCTCCCAACATTCAGATTGCGCCCACTTAAAGGGCAATGTGAGGCAACCCAAGACATCCTTACCATAGAAAGACCCAATCAAATAGCTCGAAAAGGATTACAACGCAAGATGAATTCACAATGCACATGCCCCACATGGCATGATTGGGTGGCTCTATTAGCTATGATTCATTAAGGATATTTTTCAAGCCCAAAACCCTACAAATAGGCCTTATTCTTGGCCAAATTTGTTCCTTTCACCCAATTATTTTTTTGCATGTTTTTCATGTTTTTGGGTGAGTTTATGCTAAATTATTTTCAGTTGACCTTAAAATGTATGGAGATTTTATCACTTGAAAGTCAATAGCTACCTTTGAAGAGTTCTTATATAAGCCTTTGATCTAGAAAAATAGGACCATCTTCATATCACCTCCTTTCTAGTTTGAGTCTTCTCCACGTATTAGATTAGGAATACAATTATATTTTAGTAAGTTTTCTATGATTTCTTTTCTTATAATCATGATGACCTTCTTTCTTCTTATCTTCCACATTTCAAATCCAAGTGACACCCAATTTAATGCATTAGATTCCTTTCTTTCCCATTTTTTAGAATATTTCATTATCTCTTATGGGACTCAATCAGACAAAGTTTTCATTTATCATTGTCATCAACTCAATTTCGTATGGGTTGACCAATACTAGTTAGTGTACTTTGTAAGAATAACCTATTAGGCCTATTGCACTATGGCCCAAAAGGGACGTTCCATTAGGGAATCCCACATGAGTCGAATATCTTTTTCTAGCATATTCTCCTCTATATAGAGAGGCATTTACCTTCATTTTCCTCTATATACTTTATATCTTTCCCTATCCTAAGTCTATTGTCTCCCATTTACATGCATTCAAACTTACATAGATGTGCTTAACTATTTCATTTAATATATAAATTATATCATTTTAACTCAATTATCATATTTTTATATGTTTATGGACATTCATGTTCATCTAAGTTCTCATTTTGCATGATTTTAAGTTAATTTTTTATTAGGTGTGTTTGACATTGTAAAAAGGGTCAAGCACTTTGAATCCAATTATTTTTCATTGTGTGAATGATTTCAAGATTTGGGTGGATTGATCATTTTCATATTTACTTTTATTAAGTTCATTTTTTAAATCAAAAATAGTTCAAAATCTTCATCTTCTCCAAGTTTATATTTTTATTTTGAGTATATAGTGTCATGTAATTTAGTTTATTTAATTTCTTAAATTTAACCACAAATTTCATTGAAAAAAGGTTTATATGTTGAACACATAATTTTTTAGTTTTTCTAAATTTTTACACTTTTTGAATTTATTTAAGGCTAAAATTGGCCAAGGTGTTGCTAACATGGTGGAGTAGACATGGCACCACATGCTCATGTAGTGACCATGACATTGTCTAAGAGCACTACATAGGTTACATGTGGCATCTGTGTGGGCCCTAATTAAGGGGAATATTTTTTTAAGTTATTTAATTTTTCGAAGGGACTTTTCCATGGGTTGTAAATCAAATTTCCTTATACAGACCAAAGTTTCTTTATATGTAGGCTATGGGACTAATTATTTTGGAGATATCATGGTTGCATCAAGAATGCCACGAGCTAATCATGATCCTATTGCGACTTATTTTTTTAGCCTTGATCATGTGTTATCAATGGCCTCAAAATTTCAACTTGTCATCAGTGTCGTGTTAGTTTGTTGCTATTGTCATTGTGTCATTGTTGTTATGCTACATTGTTGCCACCTTCATGACTCCATTGGCTTGATGTTCTATTATTACTCTTTATTCCCTGCTAACACATGATGTTACTTCATTTCTTCAAGATTATTAACTTTCATTGCTTACAGATCTTCCAAGAAATCCAATAAATTCCATCCACAAAGTGACGGCCCCTTCAAGGTAAAGCTGAAAATTGGAGACAATGTGTACCAATAAATCAGGTAATGACAAGAGATTGTTTAAAGAAAAGAAAATAAATATGGAATACAAAAATAGAAATAGGGTTACACGATTCATAGAGGGGATAACAGGAGAAAAACAGATCCAAATCCTCACACAAACCCCATTTTTTATGTAAGTCATAGGCCAAATGATGCTAGACTTGTTATGATCTTGATCCTCTTCTTGATCATGCCTTCATAAAATTTGAACACCGAAGAATGCCAAGCTTGGGTCTAAGCCTCTTATTTTCCTTCTAGTAGCCTGATGCTGAGAAAGAACCAAAAAGCCACAAAAAGGGAATAAGAAGATTTTTTTATATGTTTTGGTTTAGAGGTTTTCTTATATTAATGGTGAAAATTTAGTCTTTTTGGATACCACTAAATAAGTGGTGGAGATTAGATCCATAGGTCACGACCATAAAAATCTCCTAAGGAGGTGAGGGAGTCCATCCTAAAGATTTGGGCCCTGCAACCACCTCCTAAGTGAGTGGGTTGGCCACTCTTTAAGAGGTGACAATCTTACCACTTTCCTAAGGAGGTGAGCTTACCTCTCTCTCCTCCTATAAATATGGATTCTTCCTAAAAATAGGAAAGATATCAACTGATTAATAATAAATTAAAGAGAAGATATTTGACCTATTTGACCCTTCAAAAATGCATTTGACCACCTTTGACTTGTCAAGAATCACTTTCACCATCATTGACTTCCAAGAGAAAAGGAATGACTAG
Organism: Lemna minuta; assembly: GCA_024174645.1. Classification (NCBI taxonomy): domain Eukaryota; kingdom Viridiplantae; phylum Streptophyta; class Magnoliopsida; order Alismatales; family Araceae; genus Lemna; species Lemna minuta. The sequence goes on from CM044105.1 coordinate 16,940,699, forward strand.
TCTCCTAAAAAGGTAGAATGAGGTGACCACTCTTCAAAAGGTGGTTGAAAAACCTCCTACAAAGGTAGAAAGGTTTGATCAATCTCCTAAAAATATGATAAGGTTTACTTACCTACTAAAAATGCGATAAGGTTTGACCAACCTCCTAAAATAGTGAAAAAGGCTTGACTATCCTCATAAAAAGGTTGATAGGCTTGAAAAATGATAACATGTAATTCATACATGAATTTACATGATTATTAATACAAATTAAGACATTAAATATTCCATTTGTATGCATGTTATCATATTTTAAGTGCATTTCTATCAATTTATGTAATTTTAGGTTATGATCTAAAAAAATATATCACTTTTATGGATAATTATGCATAATTAAATAATTTAACTCTAATCCTATTAATATTTGAGATCATAATTATATTTTTCATGATTAAATGATAAGAGAAAATATTTTTATTTACACTCATGTATTTTCCTAAACTTATTTTCTTAAACGAATGAGTGTATTTTTGAAATTATAATTTATTCTCTTGTTATTTAAATATTTTGACTTTTTATGATGATAGATAATTCAATTTCTGATTCAACAAAACAAATTTGGATTAATTTGGAGTTGTATTTTGAAAGTTATAAATTTTCCAATTTTTATGAATTTTCTAGAATTTTTCTAAATTTATTTAAACCAATTTTTGATTTTTAAAAGAATAAAAAAATAAAAAAATTTTTTTTATCGTGAGCTGATGTGACGAAACGCCGTCACGTGGCGACGCCTATACACACCACGTGGCGGCGTCTGTGTGTGACACGTGTGCGTTTGTGTGGGCACGTGTGTGCGCACGTGTGTGCGTGTGAGAGTGATTAGTGGGTTAAGCATCCTTAATAGATTTATTCTAACTCATTAACCGCTTATACATTATATACGCGATTAAACATCTTAATTTATTCCGTGTGAGACTATTTATGTTTGTTTTAGTTAAAGGTGACGCGGTGCAATGAGAGACGTACAATCGCGCGGTTAAATCGCGTGCGTCGGATATCACTTACTCGCAGGGGTATGTGGCGAGATATGATCAGGTGATGATTCAATCAAACTGTGTTTAATCTCAGACGTTCATCGGAGAGTTATAATAGTCGAGATTAAATGTGCCCGATGGACACGTGGACTCATCGCGATCGTCTGATAAAGATCGAACGGATGAAATCAAGCGATGCCTCTTCTTCACGCGCGACGTGGCGAAATCTGGACGCTTCATCTCAGATGGGATGGACGTGACTTGAAGACACCAATTCGTGAATCAACTTTTAATCTCAGCCGTTGATTGAAGATGAATTGACGCATCCGACGGTTACGCCCAAAGTTGCCTATAAATTGAAATGTTCTTCGATGTGAAAACCCATTCTTGGATTTTTGAGCAAATCGAACTGTTTAGACACCACAATCTCATAGTCTCTTGATTTCTTCATCTTCTAGACTCATTTACGCATCCAAGGAGTGTTTGAAATCAAGAATTAATTCAGGGAATTGGAAGAAATTGAAATCCCATAATGAAAAGCCTTGAATCCGGCGATTAATTGGATCATTTCGAGTGCGACTTCAGATTAGGTTGACTGTTTTCATCTTAATTCATCTTCCTTTATAATTATATTTACATTGTGAATTGTAGATTAAGTTTAATTTAGTTTTAATTTTGGTTTTTCACTTTTTTCGCAATTGAATTTCTATCTCAATTTCAAATCTTAATTTCTCCGCGAATTCTAATCCAAATTCAGAGATTTTTGATTCCGTGGACTTGCATTGGGGTTATCTTTCTTAATATACTAAAATCCCTAATTTCTCATCTCAATTCATTGTCTGATTTGATCAAATTTCAAATATATCTAAAAAAATTCCCTTATTTATCCGTGGATTCGACCCTTATTCACCACTATACTCTTTAATTAGTGATTTAATCCTTTAATTGGTGAGTTTTGAACTTGTTTTGATATGAGATTGTGTGTATTCAATGACCGCACGAAATCGTTTCATCAACCAACCTCCTTAAAAAGGTAGAATGGCTTAAAAAATCTCTTAAAAGGTGGAAAGGTTGACCAACCTCATAGAAAGGTAGAAAGTTGGAACTTGTTTTGACACGAGATCATGTGTATTCAATAACCGCACGAAATTTTTCGTCAACGAACCTCTTAAAAAGGTAGAATGGCTTAAAAAACCTTCTACAAAGGTGGAAAAGGTTGACCAACCCTCTAATAAGGTGGAGTACATGTTTTCTTCTTTTTTTTAGATAATTTGTATTCATGCTCTCATTACACCTCACCTAAGTCCTAGCTTCAACATAACACATAGAAAATGTAAGAATTCAACTATTTGACTTCCGAGAAGACAAATAGGGTTAGTCTCATTATATGATCAAACTGAAGGAAATGATGCATGATAGGACTTACATATTTTCACCACATTCAGTCATATAATATAAATATTCTTTGTGAGAGGGATCGAAATATTGGAGAGAGAAAGCCAAAAAACGGCGATAGTAGGGTTTCTCACACACAGATGTGACATCCCCATAATGGGTTTAAATAGAGAGAGGAGAGAGAATCTGATAGTGGGCCAAGCCCACTAGAGAGAGAGAGAGGAAAATAAAGAAAGGAAGGGAGGAGAGGCCCATAATCTTCTAACACTCCCCCTCAAGCTGGAGCGTGGAGGTCGAACATGCCCAGCTTGGAGCCCATGGTCTCATACGCAGGGCCGGGTAGAGCCTTAGTAAAGATGTCTGCCAGCTGATGTGAAGAAGCAACATGTGGGGTACAGATGGTACCATTCACCACGTACTGTCGAATGAAGTGGCAGTCAATCTCAATGTGCTTCGTCCTCATGTGGAACGTTGCATTACTGGCAATGAATGTTGCAGCCAGGTTGTCACAATACATCTGCATAGGCTCTCCAGGCGGAAAACCCAACTCCGTAAGAAGAGAGCGCAACCACAACAGCTCCGCTGTGGTATCGGCCATAGCTCGATACTCGGCTTCAGCACTAGAACGAGATACGATAGACTGCTTCTGAGAGCGCCATGTGACAAGGTTACCTCCGACATAGGTGGCGTACCCACCGTGTGACTTCCGGTCCTCCTTGTCGCCGGCGAATCCAGAGTCAGAGTAGGCCTCAATGCGCAGATGGCCATGTCGTCGATACAAGAGGCCCTTCCCCGGAGCTCTCTTTATGTACGCCAGGACTCGGTAGACCCCTTCCAGATGGATAGCGCGAGGGGCCTGCATAAACTGACTCAAAACACTAACCGCATAGGAGATATCCGGGCGAGTCATGGTGAGGTAGATCAATTTCCCCACAAGTCGTCGGTAGAGGCCTGCATCCTCGAGAAGTGCAGTAGCATGGTCCCACCAGTCCACATTCTGCTCCATGGGTGAGGGGACAGGCTTGCACCCCAACATCCCTGTCTCCTCCAATAGATCAAGCGCATACTTCCGCTGACAGATGGACATCTGGCCCGGGCGGTAAGCAATCTCAAGGCCCAGGAAGTACCTGGGTGGAGACAGATCTCGAATGACGAAGTGCTGAGCCAGATACACCTTGGTCGCAGCAACCTCGGCGTCGTCACTACCAGTGATGATGATGTCATCGACATACACAGCCAGGATAACACATCCACGCGGGGTGCGTTTCCTCAGAACTGTCGGATCGGAGACGGTAGAGACAAAGCCATACGAGAAGAGTAGCTGGGAGAACTTGTGGAACCACGCGCGCGGGCTCTGCTTCAGCCCATAGATAGCCTTCTTGAGGAGACACACCTCAGAAGACTCCCCCTGAGCAACATACCCAGGTGGTTGCTCCATGAATACCTTCTCCGCGAGGTCGCCATAAAGGAAGGCATTGGACACGTCCAGTTGATGAAGCGACCAGGACTGATCCAGAGCGATGGAGAAGAGAACACGAATGGAGCTGAGGCGGGCCACTGGAGAGAAAGTCTCATGGTAGTCAAGACCGTAAGCTTGAGAAAAGCCACGAGCGACGAGTCGCGCCTTGTAGCGAGCAACGGAGCCATCAGGATTGTACTTAAGGGAGTACACCCACTTGCAGGAGACCACGTTGGCATCAGTAGGGCGAGGAACCAACGTCCAGGTCTCTCGTTGGATGAAGGCCGCATACTCCACATCCATCGCCGCTTTCCACGCCGGTACCTGCAACGCCTCAACATACGACTTGGGAATTGACTCGGTTAGTACGGCCAGGGCAAAGGTTTGATAGTGAGGAGAAAGGCGAGCGGGAGAGACGTGATGGCGATGGGGTGTTGCGTGCATCGACGAGTGCCCTTGCGAAGGGCAATAGGAAGGTCAAGGTCACGAGACAGGGAGGTGGTGGGGACGGTGGTGGTGACACGGTAGCTGGACCCGAGGGGAGGGCGGCGAGGATGGAGGCTCCACCGCAGCGAGGGCTGGGGAAGAGAGGCGGGGAGAGGGTGACACGTCGGGCAAGGGAATCGGGGTAGAGGAAGAGGAGGGCATCAACGTAAGGTCGGTACTGTGGTGGCGAGATACCGAAGGAGGGGGGAATGGTGAGGAGATATCATAGCCAGTCTGGGTAGATGTAAAGTAGGGAATGTCCTCATGGAATGTCACATCGGCTGAAGTAACGTGTCTGGTGCTGATCCGGGAAGTACACTCGTAGCCCTTCGAGTTCGAGAAGTAACCACGAACACACCCTTGCGTGCCCGAGGAGCCGCCTTGGATAGGCCGGGGGTGTGATCTCGAACAAAGGCGGTGCAACCGAACACTCGCGAGGGGTAGAGAGAAGATGTCGGCGCAGGAGTCAATCGCTGAAGAGGAACAACACCTCCAAGTGCAGCGGATGGGAGACGGTTCACCAAATATGTAGCAGTCAGAACAGCTTCACACCAGAGATACTGAGGTACTCTCATGGCAAGCAACAGTGTGCGTACCATATCCAGAAGGTGTCGATGCTTCCGCTCTGCCACCCCGTTCTGCTGCGAGGTATATGGACATGTAGTCTGATGGACTATCCCATGGGCCAAACAGAGATCCGCAATTGCCTTCTGAGTAAACTCAAGTGCATTGTCCGTGCGCAAGACTTTGACCATAGTCGCGTCTTAGGGTAATAATCTCAAGTAGAAAGTGCTGGATGCGAGAAAGCACCTCCTTAGGCTCTTCAAGATATATGTCCAACTCGCCACTGGGTGAAATCATCAACGAACACCATGTAGTACTTGCCCCCGTAGGAGATGGATGCGGGCGAGACCCCAAACGTCGCATGCTGGACCAAGTCAAAGCAGGGCGATGAGTAGGCGGACCGGTGCGCGAGGGATACGACGATCTATGATGCTTCCCTAGCTCACAAGACTCACAATGAAACTCGGATAAGTTTAACCACGGTAGTGTTTCCTTAAGTTTGACAAAACTAGGATGCCCTCGAGCCCGCGAGTGCCATAAAAAGAGAGTCATGAAGGGAACTAGAGGAAGCGAAAGTGCAAAAAGGGCTTGAAGTCCGGTAGATGGAGAGTCGACCTACCAGCTCGTAGATCCCACGTCCCGTTCTCACGGCCCGGTCCCAATCCTCAAACCCGTATCGAGATCTCGGAAGACGCAGTGGTGAGGAAAGAAGAAGACACCACGGTGAAGAGCTTTAGTGATCGCACCGATGGACGGGGAGATTAGCGGGGAACCCGGATATACGTAACATTCCGCAAAGGAAGGGAAGATGTAGCAAGAGAGCGTCGGAGCCAAGGACGAGGCAGTACGACCATCAGCAATGTGGACGTCGGGGAATAGAGGTTTCGGGCCGGTAGGAGGTCGGGATAGTAGGGAAAGCCGGTCATGTGGGAAGATGCCCCGAGTCAATAACCCAAGAAGTACTATGAGGAGTTGAGATAGATGGCGTACTGGAGAAGATCCGCGTCCTCCCGCATAGGATGCTAAGGCTGGCAGTCGGTCGCTGCAAGACTGGCTGAGGGTGCCGCAGTCGGACAGAGTGAGGAAGCCCGTGACGCCTGAATATAGGCCAGCTCAGATGGAGATAGGGCAAGACTGACCGTTCCCGCAGCCGAGGAAGTAGTCGAGGAAGATCCATCTGCCATAGATGCAGTCGAGGGTGTCTTGCCTCCAGAGGCAGCCATAGCCCAAGCGAGCTTCCCAAACTCCTTCCAGCACTTCTCTGATGGATGAGTCGACTTCCCGCAGTACTTGCACGGTGGATAGGAGGTCCGGGTCTTCCCGGAATGTGTGCTCTTCCGTGACACCCTAGGAGCCCCTGCCCGAGCGATGAGTGCCGAAGTCTCGAGTGGGCTGAGGGGACCGGGAGGTGGGCAAGCTGTCCCCGCACTCGAGTGCAGCTGCAAAGATCTCCTCGTGGAGTAATACCCGGGATCCCCCAAGCACCTGCTCCCGAATCATATCAGCCGGCTCGGACGTAACCCGCGAGGAATGCTCCCGCTCGGAGCTCATCACGGTGCACCGTCTAAGCGTATCAAGATCCAAGACAAGTGGCTGATATACCTCGAGGTTGGTGAAGATAGCATCGAATGATCCATAATAGCTCTCGAGTGTCGGGTCCCTCGGCGACGGGCGACAACTCCTCATATAGACGAACCGTCCAGGCTCACGTTGCTCTTGTTGGCGTACATAGTCTCCAACTTGAGCCACAGGGGCACGAGGCGAGATCGGGTCATGCTGATAGGCTCCATGATCTCGGTTCACGACGCCGGATATAAGCCGAGAAAGTACGGCGACTCAATCCCGCTCCACTCGGAGTAAGCTTCGGGTCCGATTCCCGGAGCGGAGAATCAGTCAGATGATGCTTGAGGCCGTGAGCGTTGAGGAACTCCAGGAAGGCGCCTCTCCAGGGTCCATAATTGGTCCCATCAAAAATGTACGCCGGCTTGGCGAGGGCGCTCACAATCGAATGCTTCCAGGACGGCGGAGATGGCCCTATCAAATTCTGCGGCTGAGTGGTCGCAGATGAGGAGGACATGGTTGTCTCGTCCATGGGAAGGAGAAGGGCAGATCGGACGGAGATCAGGTGGAGATCAAAGGAGATCAAGCGGCGGCGGTAGTGGCAGGGCAGGGGCGGCGATGGCCCGGTGAGGCAGCAGCGACAGCGGCAACAGGCAGGTCAGATAGGCGGCGTAGCAGACAGGAAGATCTGCAATGCGGAGCAGATCCGCTGCGGCAGGGCAGATCCGCGGCGGCGGCGGAGCAGGGCAGACCGGCGGCGGAGTCGAGCAGACGGCGGCGGTGGACCAGTGGCAGAGTCGCGGCGGCGACAGGGTCGCGGCGCAGCATAGCATGCAGCGTCATAGCCAGCTGTCGCAGCAGTCGCGCAAGGCAGCGGGTCGCGACGGCGGCGGTGCGAGCGGAAGCGGGTCACGGCGGCGACAGGATAGCGGCGGCGGTCCTCCGGCGATGGTAGGGTAGAGCGATCTCCTCTCTATGGTTGCTCTGATACCATGTGAGAGGGATCGAAATATTGGAGAGAGAAAGCCAAAAAAAACGGCGATAGTAGGGTTTCTCACACACAGATGTGACATCCCCATAATGGGGTTAAATAGAGAGAGGAGAGAGAATCTGATAGTGGGCCAAGCCCACTAGAGAGAGAGAGAGGAAAATAAAGAAAGGAAGGGAGGAGAGGCCCATAATCTTCTAACATTCTTATTCTTACCATCTTGATCAGGCCTTGAATAGGATGAGTGATGCATCAAGGCAAGTTATATTTTAGAGTTATTGAGGGAAGGTGCATTCTTGAAAAGAAATAAGGGCAATGAAATATGCAAGGAATCTATTTTGAATCTCTCCACTATGGAGGCCAGGAAAATTTATCTCTAATCGATCCCATCTTTCTTTTTCTCCTTCTTTCCATCTCTTCAGCGTAGGTTTCCTTTTGATCCCCATCACAGCAGCCATCATTTTGAAGAATCGCCATGACCATCACCTAATAGAAGTTCAACTATGGAGCAACTGCAGAAAATGAACTAAAGAGACAAATGCCAAGAAAAAGATGTGAAAGAACAAGGAAAAGAAGCTCAAGAAAGAGAAGAAGAATAATAAGGAAGCATTGATTCTTAAGGCACATTATTTTTCATCCTTGTATGCATGCTTTTATCTCCATTTTTCCTTAAACACTGTCTTTTCTCATGTAGCAACAACGGATTAAAGACTTTTCCCAAGGGGTAATTATTATAGACACAAAGACTCTTTCAAGGTTAAGAATTTAACCTTCTCTAACTTGAGGCGAACACACAAGAGAGTTTCTAAGCTACTAGCTCTCTAAAACTTCCTTACTTAAAGTTCATTTACAATTAGGGCCTCACTATGCTTTTTATAGACATGAGAAGATTTATCTAGACCAAGCTATAGAGTTTGTGAGAGATAGAGCATCTAGAAATATCTTGAAACGATATTCCGCATACGTCATTTCAAGACGATCATGACGGTTTTCCAAAAAAAATCTAGAAAGGCATGATCGTTTGATGCCTTCTTTGACTCACTTGTGTTCATTCATTTTCACATTGTTGATCCTTTCTCATTAGATGACAAGATCCTCCTAGAACTATATGAGATCTCTAATCAAGAAATTACATGATTGTGAGGAACTAGCGGAGATGCTCAAGAAATCACCTGCAGTAAAAATGGTGAGGTCATCACATAATTCCCCTCTAGAATTTAATAGAGATTTGTTATTTTCTTTTTACTAAATTTCAGCTTTCGAGAGTTTGTGGAGAAGATGAAGTCCAAGACCATTTTGGACTTCATCTAGACAAAGAAATGCTCAGGAAATCACTTGCAATCGAAACATGAGGTCATTAGATGATTCCCCCAAGAATCGTAGACTTAATAGAAATTTGTTCTTTTTTACTAAATTTCATCTCCAAGAGTTTGTTGATGAGATGAAGTCTGATACCATCTGGTACTTTATTTGGAGAGTGTGATCCAGATCGCCAAAATGACTCAATTCAGAGTCGAGCAACTAGTCAATTAGTTTAATAAACTCGTTCATGGGAGTCTTAGTTTCAGGTTTGAATACAGAATGTCCAATGGTAGAAATATCATAGTTCAAATGTGAGTCACAATCTGGAGAGATTTATAATGGCACCGAGTGGGCACATGTGGAGCTCATGGGACCTGACCGCTCTCTTCTTTAAAGAACCATATTTGTAGCTACTTTTGGGTTTATAAATATGCCCAAGTTTTCTATGAAAATGACACAAATCAGAATGTTGATTGATTTGTTTATCTGATTTCTGCCTCTTCTTGTTCTTGGGTAGTTCATCATCTCTCAAAGTCATTCTTTGGTGACTCTATGTGAGCTAAGAAGTGGTTTTAGAGTGTTTTGATTCCAAGGAACTATGAAGATGTAAAGAAGAGTGGAGTCAATGAAAATTGCCGAGAAATCAACGTTCCACCAAAACTTTATATGCCGAAATCCGTTCCAACCAATTAGTTTCCATTTCTCATCCTATATAAAGCAAATTATAGATTGTGAGAAATTATATTGGAGGTTTTTCTTGAGGCCTATGGCCTTTGGGATGCGGTGATCATCATAGAAACGCAGAGGAAGAAGGATCGCAAAGCTCTTTCTACAATTTTTTGGGTCCTTTTAGAGAATGTCATGAGCAAATAGATCCAAGGAAATCAGCATTAGAAAATTGGGTTATACTTTGAGTTTGAATCATGCTGCAGGATCCGTTGATGAAGAAAGATGAAAGGTTTGTAAACTTCACACTCAGATTTGCCAAAGTTCTAGGAGAATTAAGGAATCTTGGTGAGAGATTTGCTTGAAAAAAATTTGTTAGCGAACTTCTCAAAGCTATGACATCGATGTTTAATGAGTTGAGTTTCAAAGAATGAGATTCAAGAGAAGAGGAGTAGGCGATGCGGATTTGAGCTATGACCAAGTCAAAGAAATATGACCATTGCAAAACCTCTCAAGGTCGTGGACAAGGATGCAATAGAGGATGAGACAGCCACATTAATTTGATATCAATTTTTGAAATCAAAATGAAACACAAAAAATTTCAAGTGTTAACCTATCGCATTTTGTCTCATTATCACCAAGTGACAAGTGTTAAATGTGTGGATGTAAAAACATGACTTTTGATGTAAAAATATAGCTTAAATCACTAGAATTGATCCTTTATTGAAGTGACATTATGAGAAAGATTAAAATCCACAACATATTAGGTTGACAATGATTATTGACTCTATCACAATCTATTTTGAATTTGTTGGAGATTTAGATAGTAGAAAGAAGATGAATGAGTGAATCAAATCCCTTTTTCTCTTCCTTCCCTTTCTCACATAATCTCTCTCCATGTTGATCTTTCTCTCTTTCTCCCTCTCTCTCTCTCCCCTCCTAGGTTAGAATCAATTCAATTGAGAATAAGGCTAACTAAAAAAATCTTCCTCTATTAAATGCTAATGAAACATACTTTACACATACATACATCATCTCTAAAAAATACAATATCATATAAGTGACCATTGAAAGGTTTATATTTCAATGTCTTGGCGGCTTTTGGCATTTGGTTCTCTGCATAAAATTTTATAAGGTAGTACAACAACAAGAGAAGATGTTACAAAGGCTCACCGATCCTTCAATAAAATTCTAAATTTCTCAATTGTTTCTTGTCTAAATCCAACTCCCTCGTTAATAGATCCCAAATAATCATTGAAACCATGTACTTGAGAGGAACTAGAAGTAGAACAGTCGTGAAAAATAATAATACCAGAGACACCTCCCTTGTTGCTTGAGAGAAGAAGATATTTAAAAGGACATTCAAGTTAATTTTAATCTCCTCATTACACAAATGTTAACAATGTTTTGGCAAGAGGAGTGGTTGAATGGGTGAAAGAAGTTACATAACCTAATTAAAAGTCAACATTTCAAGTGAATTACCTTGAGTCAGCCAAGAGAATGGTTCTAACTTTGAGGAAGATGACATTGAGAAGCGGAAGGTGCTTCTCTAAATCGACATTAGTTTCTTCAACTACTTTGATGTTTTGTGTGTCAATGGTGGTTGGTCTCTTATTGCCACCTTCCTATAGGACCTTCCTAAATCAGCCTTGCTCTTTCAACCCTTATATTAGAATCATGAAATTGGTGGTGAAACCTAAAAGTAAGAGATGGCTAAGCAGATTCTCAGAAAATGGAGAGAAAAATTCGTGGTGCAATGTATCTAATTCATGACAAGTAGAAGTCAATAAATTTACGTGAAAATGATTATGCATGAGAATTTTATGAAATACAAATTTGTTGATCCTCTAGTAAGACTCTTGATAACATGCAATTATATGATTATTAATTTAAATTAAGACATAAAAATTTCCATTCTTATGCATGTTATCATACTTTGAGAGCACATCTATCATTTCATGTAATTTTAAGTTATAATCTCAAAATGCACTATTTTTGGGATAACTATGTATTTTTAAATAATATATTTTAAAGTAGATTATTTCCATCTATATTTGAGATTATTATTGGGCATTAACTTTAAATAATAAGAGAAAATACTTTTTATATACTCATTTATTTTCTAAGTTTTAATGTTTAGAGAAATAAGTGTATTTTTGAAATTAAAATTTATTATCTTGTTATTTATTAAATTTAACTTTTTAGAATGATAGATAATTTAATTTTTGATCCAACATTTTGGATTAATTTGAAGTTGTATTTTGAAAGTTATAAATTTTCTAATTTTTAGGGATTTTTTTCTAGAATTTTTCTGAATTTTTTATGAATTTAATTTATTTTATTTTGAATTAAAATGAATTAAAAATGATATAGTTATCGTGTGCTGATGTGGCAGCTGACGTGGCACCAAAAAATGGCGCCAAGTGATGGCGTATGAGGACGCCACGTGTCATACAATGTACTTGTGTGCGCGTGTTTGCGCGTGTGTATGTAATTAATGAGAATAAGCACCCTTTTTAGGAATTTTGTTATCTCATTAGTCATGCATTGCCTATATACCTGTCGAATTACCATCATTTTCATCATGGAGCGTCTGACCACACGACTTAATCTCGATCGTCGATCTTCACTTAGGTGAAGGGGTACGCAGCAGACTCCTATTAGGCGACGATTTGTTTTATAACGTTTTTTAATCTCAGCCATTGATCTGAGGAGTTATAACGGCTGAGATTAAAAGAGATGAAAACCATTCAAAAATGTATCCAAAGCATTAGATCAAGATCAAACGGCGAGCGTTTCTTGACATTTCTCTTTCATGGGCAAAAAAAATTACAAAATCTCGACGATTCATCCTTGATAACATGCAATTTCATGCATTAATATCATACATTTTATGCATGTATTCTTTGAAATATATCATAAATGCATGTTATAATGATTTAAATTGATTAAATTGATAATTTCTATGTTTTAAAGGATATTCATGATTTTTCATAACTGAGTAGCATTTATGAGCATTTAATGACATTGATTTATCAAGAATATAATTTTCTATTATAAAATGAAAATTCTATTTTAAATGCCTTTATTGACATGAGAATATTTATAAAGTGCATTTTTATCATGGATTTTATTGAATGAATTTATTTCTAAGAGTAATTAAAATTTTTCTAGATTTCTTGGAATTTTTTTGGGAATATTTTAAGAAATTAAAATCATTAAAAATGTTCTTTTTTTAAGAAATAGAGAAGAAATAAAAAAAAGACCCTCTCTCTCTCTTCCCCCTCTTTCTCCTCTCTCTCTCGTGTTCTTTGTATGTTTCTCTCTTTCCGAAATCCCTTTTCTGCTCTCTCTCCTGAGCCTCTTTTTCTCGAGACGGAGAGACGAACCTCTCCGTCTCTCCTCGACGTCTCACGACGGAAATTACTTCCGTCGTGAGGTAACTGCGAGGAGAATTTCTCTCTCCTTCTCTTCTTCTGAGGTCTCTCTCCCTCTCTCTCCCATAACTTCTTTATCTCTCTCTAGCGATGGAATTTTCCGTCGCGAGGAGAGATTCACTCCTCTCCTGGCACGCGGGCGCGTTGACAATACGATATGCGTATGGTCGTTGAATACACACAATGTCGTGTCAAAACAAAGTCCAAACTTATCAATTTTAAGATTAATTAATTAATTGAAGGGCATAATGGTAAATAAGGGTTGAATCCACAGAGAATTAAGAAATTTTGAGAGATATCTTTAAAATTTGATCAAATCGAATGACGAATTGAGATTCGAAATTGGGCGATTTATGATATTAAGAAAGATAACTCAATTGCAAATTCATGTAATAAAAAATTGAGTGATTTTGATGAGAATTCGCTGAGTAATCAAAGTTTGAAGATGAGTGAAAATATCAATTGCGAAAATGAGTACAAACCGAAATTAAAACTAAATTAAACTTAATATGCGATTCAAAATATAAAATTAACACTAAATGATGAAAGATTAAGATGAAATCATGCAATACAACCCAAATTAGCTTTCGAAATGATCCAATTAATCGCCGGATGCATGGCTTTTCATTCCACATTTTCGAAGACGAAGATGGTGTTCAAGATATGATTTCTCCTTCCTCTCTCGATCAATTTTTGATTTCAGATGCTCCTTGAATGCAGAAATGAGTCAAGAAGAGATCTATATCGATGGACGCTTGAATTGTGGTGTCTAAACAGTTCGATTAATCTCAAAAATCCAAGGGTACATTTTCGTTCGAAGAATAGTTCAATTTATAGGAGAAAAGAGGCGTAACCGTCGGATTAATGGTCGGATCGCAATCGACGGTCAGGATGAAGCGTCGTTTAATCAAAACAACGCGATTAAGTCGTGATCATCCAATCAATGATGGAGGGCTGAGATGCATCCACATCGTATGCTTTGAAGAGGTGCGTCGTTTGATTTATCCGTTGGATTTAAATCCAACGATCTTGATTAATTGAAGGGTCCATCGGTCGCGATGAATCTCGACCATTATAACTCCTTGATGGATGGTCGCGATCATTTCACTTAACTCCCAATTAAGGCACGTGCGTGATCGGTAATCCGGTGGACTTCGAGTCCACTGCATCGACGCGCGATGACCCACGCTCTTTTAATCCAACGCATCGCCTTCAGCCACATCACCTGCAATTCAAAATAAAAGACTAATAGTCCCACACGGAGGTAATAAGGTGTAGCGATTATATGGGTTAGCGAGTTCCAATAAACGGAATGCTTATATGTCCTATAACCCTATATTACGAGTAAATAGAAATATGCACACATGTCACCTCCGTGCAAGCGCTCGCGTGGGTCTGCGTGGCTCTACCACGTGGCCTTGCGTGCCACGTCGCATCCACGTGGGTCCTGCGCAATAATTCAAACCCTTTTTGCATTTTTTAATTGATTTTTAATAATTTAAAAATCGAAAATACACTTAAATAAATTCAGAAAAATTCCAGAAAATTCCTATAAATTGTAAAAATCATAACTTTCAAAATACAACTCCAAATTAATTCAAATTTATTTTGTTGGATCAGAAATTGAATAATCTATCATTATAAAAAGTCAAATTATTAAAATAGTAAGAGAATAAATTTTAATTAAATAAATACATTCATGTATATTCTAAAATAACTTTATAAAAATACATGAATATTAATAAGCATCATTTCTCTTATTATTTAATCATGAAAACATAGTTATAACCTCAAATATAATTATTATTAAAATCATAATATTTTAATTATGCATACTTATCCATAAATTGGTGTGTTTTTAGATCATAACATGAAATTATAAAAATAATAGAAATATACTTAAAATATGATAACATGCATATAATTAGAACAATTAATGCTTTTATTTGCATTAATAATCATATAAATTCATGTATAAATAGCATGTTATCACGCGTGTGCGCGTAAGGGGGAGGAGGAGGAAAATTTCTTCCTCCTCCACCTCCCTCTCTCTCTCATCGCGTCTCCTCGTGATGAAAATTGCTTTCATCGCGAGGCGACCGCAAGGAGGACATCAATCCTCTCTCCTTCTCCCTCTTTCTCTCTCTTCTTCCTCTCTCTCTTCTTTCTCCCCTTCTCTTTCCTGCGCACGCTTGCGTCGTGTAAGGGAGAGAGGGAGATTTCCTCTCTCTTCGTAGAACTCCCCTTCCGCAAATCTCTCTCTCTCCCATGCTCTCTCTCTCTCTCTCTCTTTCTCTGTCTCGTGCTCCTCTCTCTCTCTGCATTCTCTCTTGCGATAGAATTCCGTCGCGAGCTTCTTTCCTCTCTCCTTTCCGCTATCACGATGGAAATTTTTCCGCTCGCAAAAAGTTCTCTCTCCTCTTCTTCCCCCTCTCTCTCTCTTGTTATCTCTCTCTTTCTCTTCTCCTCTCCTCACTCTCTTGTCTGTCCTCTCTCTCTCTCGCGACAAAAATTTCCGTCGCGAGGAGATTTTTTCCCCTCTTCCGTTCTCTCTCTCCCCCTTAGTCTCTCGCTTTCGATCGCTCTCCTCTCCTTCTCCATCTCGAGGAGAGGCATTTTCACGAGGAGCGGGTTGACCGGCGCAATCTAAGGAGAGAGAAGGCCAGATCAACGGCCAGAAATACTTCAAATTAAAATGGCAATATCTCATGATCTCAATCGAGTTAAGGGCTGAAATTTTGTGGGCATGATCGTTATGTCAAGCTCCACGAATCTGTTGGGGCTGATTAAAGTTTTGAGACAAAAAAAATTAGGGTTATCAATGTTTTTTTGTTTGCTTCTAGCATTGGCTAGCCAGAAGGAAAGAAAGTAGCGATGGATCATTTTTCATGTGTTGAACATCATTCCCACTGAGTTTCGTCCCTCTTATGTTCATTCTTCGTGTTGGATGCAATACGCCAAGTCCGAGCGAAATATACGGCTCTCGAAGGTATGTTTTGATTAGGGAGCATCACTGGATTGTATTTTCATCACGAATCTTTAGATTAGGATAATTTTCTATACATTTCTTCTATTTTTCTCAACTGTTTATCAACATTTTCTCATTTAAAAACCCTAAAAATAAATTTTCCACTATTGATCAAGAGTTTTCAATCTTCAAAAGGAGTTTGGAAGCGTTTGATCGGTTCATTTCATCTCCATGCACATTTTCTTCCTTTTGTCGATCATTTTAATCTAAAAATACCAAAAAATATCTTCTGATTTCAATCTCTTAACCTTCCTCCCTGTGGATTCAACCTCGACTTGCTACTGTTCTAATTTAAAAATAAGATTTGAAGAGTTGAGTATGAATTTGTTTGATACTTAAAAACGCGCATTCAACGACTGTACTTTTACGCTTATCAATCCTCGATCTAATGGATGTGATTTAAGCGTAACGATTTGCATATATGTGTTTCATCAGAGCCGTTGATCAAAGATTAAATGCCGATCCGGCGGTAATACCTAAATCTCCCTATAAATTGAGATGTTCTTCAACGATGTAAAACATTCTTGGATGTTTTGAGCTATCGAACTGTTTAGACATCTCAATCCTTGAATCTCTTGCTTTCTTCTTCTTCTGGACTCATTTCTGCTTCCAAGGAGTGGTTGAAAGTGAGATTTCATCAAAAGAATAGAAAGAATTCTTTTGAATGTCGACGATCATCTTCAAAATCACGGAATGAAAAGCCTTTGATACGGCGATCAATTGGATCATTTTGAGTGCTACCTCGGGTTAGATTATGTGTTTGCCTCCTTACCTTTTGTCCTGTATCATTAGATTGTAATTTAGAATCGTAGATAAGTTAAATTTTAGATTTAATTTTGGTTTTCTCTCTCTCCGCGTACCAATTTTTGCTTTTTGATTTCTCCGTGAATCTTGATCCAAATTCTGTGATTTTTTATTCTGTGGATTCGTCTTCGAGTTATTTTTATAGAAATATAAAAGTCCCTAATTTCTCATCTCAATTTATTGTCCGATTTGATCAAATTTCAAAGAATACATAAAAAATACCCTAATTCTTTGTGGATTCGACCCTTATTCATCTCTATACTATCTAATTCGTGATTATTTATCTAAATTGGTGAGTTTGGTAATTGTTTTGACGTGTGTCTGCCAGTTTTCAAAGACCTAGCGGATTCGCTTTAACTCCATTACTCACTTATGTAAGAAAGAGAAGGAAGGGGGCAACTATAAGTTGTCTAGAACTCTCTTAAGTCAAAGGAGATCTTGCCATATTAGAATGGAGGGAGTCTTAAAAACAATGAGGACATCACCTATAAAGAGGGAAGGAACAAAACAAAAGGGGGCGGTCCAAGAAGCACTTGAGATTGGGGAGTGCTGAGGACGAGGTTCTAGAATACTTCCTTCAAATTTCAAAGAAAGATGATAGTTATTTCTCTTTCCCTTTCTTGTATTCTTTCAATTTCCACAAATAGTCCATTTTCTTGGTTTTTTTCATCAAGATTTCCAATCTCATGGGTTTTGGAGAAAGCAGGTAAGGTCTAGGACCTTAACATTCAGTATTAGACCCCACTAGATCCAAGAAATGACAAAGAAAGATGTGAAGGCCAAAGTCATGTTGTTAGAGGGCGCAGATGGCAAAGCTCGCATTGCAGACAATTTATAATGAGAATATCTCTATAATTCTTTCATTGCTTGAATGTGTCAGCATTAAGACAAGAAGCAGACCTTAATAAGGCATATGCAAGATCTAGAAACATCAATAGTGAAGGTAGTCTAATACTTATTTAATAGAGTCAGAAAGGTGAGATCTAGTTTTCAAAGGCATGGTGGAGCCATGGGTGCAAAGAGTAGAGAGGTATTTGCATTTGTATTCAATAAATGAAATGGTAGGACCAATGATAACATGCAATCTTAACATGATAAAACATGATTATTAATACAAAATAAGGCATAAAACATTCCATTTGTATGCATGTTATCATACTTTGAGTGCATTTCTATCATTCTATGGAATTTTATGTTATAATCTCAAAATGCGTTAATTTAGGGTTAATTATGATGAATTAGATTAAAGATTTTATAACCCATCTTTACTTGAGATTATAAGTGTTTTTAAAGTTAAATAATAAGAGAAATCATTTTTATAAACATTCATTTAATTTTCTAAAGTTAAAATCTTAAAGAAATGACTGTATTTTTGAAATAAGAATTAAATCTCTTGTTATTTAATAAATTTGACTTTTTAGAATGATAAATAATTAAATTTCAGATCAAATGAAAGAAATTTGGATTAATTTGGAGTTGTATTTTGAAAGATATGATTTTTACAATTTTTAGGGATTTTTCTGGATTTTTCTGATTTTATTTTTCGATTTAAAATGTTTAAAATAAATAAAAAAATGCAAAAAGTGTTTAATTTCTGTGCGGGGCCACGTGGATGCGATGTGGCACTCAGGGCCACGTGGCACCGCCACGCGGGCCCACGCAGCATATGCATTTATTTATCTATGCTATATAGTGTATATATAATGGGTATAGTCAGCCTTCCGTAGACCGGAAGGGTATTCGACCCATAAGATCGTTGGGTCTTATAAACCCAAAGATTTCCCTTTTTTTATTCCGTGTGGGACTAATCCACACGGCTTTTATAGCTGTAGGCGACGTGGCAAAAGCGGAAGCGTCAGATTCAAATTGGCGATGAAGATCGGACGTGGATCGCGTGGACTTAAAGTCCACTGATCATCAATCATGCACGTGGCTTAAGAGCAAATTATAACGGTCAGATTGGAGGTGACGTGGCGGCATCACACACCTTGATCGACTGGACGCGCGGTCCACACATTGCAGATCAAACACGTGCGCTTTAATTTGGAGTTATGACGGCCACGATTTAACGCGCCGAAACGCATCGCGATCGTCGGATCGCGATCCAACGCGCGGAAGTTGATGCGTTTTATAACGCATATCGTGAGATGGAATCCGGAGCGTCCATCAACAATCCAACGGCCACGATATATTCATACCATTTCACTTTGAGGCTTTTTAATCTGGACCGCTGATGGAGCTTAACGCACCAATCGGACAGTTACGCCCATTTTGGCCTATAAAACGAAGAGTTCTTCGTCTTTTGTAAGCATTCGAGGAGGATTTCATCTAATTGACCCATCTATACCCTTCCTCTCTTGAATCTCTCACTTGTAATCATTTCTAGACTCGATTTCGCGTCCACGGAATGTTTATAATGAGATTTCGTCAATCGTGCGAGGAGAATTTGTCTCTTGAACACCGATGTTCATGTTTGAATTCGCGGAATGAATAGTCGTCGATCCGGCGATCAATTGGATCAATTTGATCGTTATCTTGGCTTAGAAAACAAGTTTATCCTCTAATCTATCGTCATGTATCATCAATTTTAGGTTTAGGATCTTAATTTAGTCCAATTTAGCTTTTAATTTCAATTTGTGTTCTTCGCGATTCCGAAAATTTCCTCTCACTTCCATCTTTGATTTCTCCGCGATTACTAATCCAAATCGAGTGATTTTTGATTCCACGAATAGATCTTTGAGTTATCTTTCTAAATCTAGAATTTTCCCTAATTTCTCACCTCAATTCATTGTCCAATTTGACCAAATTCCAAAAGATCTCTCGAAAATACCTTAATTCCCTGTGGATTCGACCCTTATTTACCATTATGCCACTCAATTCGTTATAAATACCCAAAATTGGTAAGTTAGGCTTTATTTTTCACATGAGACCATGTGAAATCAATGACCTCGCGGTCTCGTCCCGTCAATCAATTATATCATGTTTAACTAGATGGGGATGCTATTGACTAGTACTTGTGGATGGAAGAAATAAACAATTCAAAAACTGGCTAGATTTCAAGTTTAAGTTGGAGAAACAACAAATAGAAGGAGGTACTCCTTTTCAATAATTTCTCAACCTACCCCAAAAATATATGGTATATCTCTACTATGATGAAATTGAAAGATTAACAACCTTTTTTCCAGATTTACCTCAAAATTTACTTGAGCAAAATATCTATGGGGCCTCAAACCCAAGATATAAGTAGAAATGGAAATGTTAAATGCACATGGGCCAGTGGGAATTATCAATGCGTCTCTAAAGGTCGATTGGCACATCATATCACTTCAACATGCTTGACTTGGGACACGTCTAGAGAGGTTAAATTCAGACCAAACCAAACAATGACGAAGCCTTCACTAAGACTGAGACCAAATTATGGTATAGACCAAGTGGGCGTGCCAAAAAAGGATTGTGAGCAGGACAGTAAAATCCTTATTCTCACTAGTGAAGACTGACGAGACGAAACCGCGAGGTCGTCAATTTCAAGCGGTATCGCGTCAAAAATAATACCGAACTTACCAATTTGATGAAAATGTATCGAATTTAAGGGTATAATGGTAAATACGGGTCGAATCCACAGGGAATTTAGGAATTTTCAAGAGATCTTTTAGAATTTGGTCAAATCGGACGAGAAATTGATGGAAGAAATTGGGGAAAATGGTATTTTAAGAAAGTAGACTTCAAATCGATTCCACGGAATCAAAAATCGTCAAAATCGGACTTGATTTCGAGGAGAAATCATGAATTGAAGTGGAGAGAATTTTCGGAACGACGGAATCGTGATTTTGAGTGAAATTGTATGAAATTAAAGGTTAAATCCTAATCTAATCGAAAATTAAACATGATAGGGGGAGAAATTATGCAAAACCGCTTCCACTAAACTCATTTTGCGATCAAATCGCCGTGATTAAGCCGATTAATCGCGGAGAAAATCAAGAACGCCTCGACGAACTTCAAGCTGCGATTTCTCACTCAATACTCCACCAAATCTCGACTTCTACCCCTCCTTGGACGCGGAATTGAAAGAGGAAGAGGAAGAACTCGAGAGAAACGAGTGAGGGAGGTGTCTAGACAGTCAATTAGATTGATTCTCACTCGAATGTCTAAGAACGACGAAGAACACATAGTTTTATAGGGCAAAATTTCGTAACCGTCCGATCGTTTCGATCGACGGTTACGATGGAACGGTCCATCGTGGACCGTTTCGAAAATATCGTAGCCGTCCGATCGCGATGGACGGTCCAGATGTGATCGTAAGAGAGACGTTATAAAACGCCTTCGATTTCGCCCCTTCGATCGCGATCCAACGGCTGAGATGCGATCCGCGCCGATTGATCTCAGCCGTTATAACGCTTCAAATTGACGCACGTGCTCCTGATTGATCTGGTGGTCCGCAGCACAGAAGATCGACGCTCCTCCTTCAGCCACGTCGCGTTAGATCTGACCATTATAACTCCCTCTAAATAGCACGTGTTTATATGATGGATCATGGTCCGCTGGTCCACGCGATCAACGCGTGAGATCCTTTGCTCCGCCCGATCCAACGTTCCGCGCTGCGCCACGTCACCTGCATAAGAGGTAAGACGTGTGGATTAGTCCCACACGGAAAAATAGAAAGGAGGGTTAATACCCTCCCCATCTAGGCGAGGCTAAAGAACCCTTTTCTTATATATATAATAATAATATACTATAATATATTACGCGCCACATAGGCGCTGCGCGGGTCCGCGTGGCGCTGCCACGTCGCATCCACGCGGGCCCCGCGCCCCCTTTTTTAATTTTTTTTTTGTTTTTATTATTAAAAATCGAAAATAAAATAAGAAAAATAGTTTTAAAAATCCAGAAAAAATCCCTAAAAATAGAAAATTCATAACTTTTAATATATAACTTCGAATTAATCCAAATTTCTTTCATTTGATCCAAAATTTAATTATCTATTATTCTAAAAAGTCAAAATTAATAAATAATGAGAGTTTTTAAATTTTTATTTCAAAAAAATATAGTTATTTTTTTAAGAGATTTTTGACTTAGGAAAATATAAATAAATGTCTATAAAGGCTTTCTCTCATTATTTTAACTCTAAAAACATCTATAATCTCAAAATAAAGATGGGTTGTTAATTTAGTCATCTTAAAATCATTATTTTTAACCCTTATTTAAAGTATTTTTGAGAATATAGTGACTTTTCATATAATAATAGAAATATACATATAAGTATGATAACATGCATGAAAATGAAATCATTTATACTTAAATATGCATCAAAAATCATGTTTTATGATATAAATATCGCATGTTATCAAAGACGTACCAGACATGTCACCTCATTTCCCTGCCAAAGTCAATGAATTCAAGAAACCCTTTTCATTTTTTCTGTAAATCATGAACTTAAATTAGTTTATCCTTTTACCTTAATACAAAATATTATCCATAATACACAGAGGGAATAGTACTCACCTACATTAGAGAGATACAATTATGGGACCTTATGTATGCTCATACCACTCCTCTATTTAATTAGAGATGACTAAATCAATTAAAAATTTTGGAAACTCGAGAAGAATCTCCTCTCGCATCTTCTCTATGTCAGTAATTTCTCAGAGGGGGCCTCCCCAATATTTACCATAGATGGCAAATGTGTTTGTATCATCCTCCTGGATCAATTTTAATCTTTTATCCTTGCCAATTCATCAGAGATTGTCTCCTTGTCTTTGCAATGAAGCATAGACATGGAAAAGAGTCCCCTCATCATGGGATCTTATGGAGAAAGATTCTCCACCACATTATTAGTTTCACCTCCCTGATATTCTACCTGAAAATGGTGCCATGAGCTTGGTCACTCGTTGCACACGTTTTCTAGGAACCTCTTTCTTCACCCAAAGGAACTTAAAGCTGAAATGGTCCATTGTTATCATAAAAGGTAAGGAGAAGTAATGCATCCATTCCTTGACGTCCATTTCTTGAATGCTTAAATTAATGCAAAAGCTCTGACTCATATGTTGATCATGAATGAACTAACTTAGGTATAACTATTTTGTAGTATGACTTTGGTATTCCATTGTGCCATTCCCTTGCCTGACATGTTTGTTTCTATGACAACGGCTTTTGAGAAGTTGGGTAATTCTTGGACAAGCACAATGATAAGGGCGTTCTACATATCATGGAAACCCTTATTGGCCTCCCTATCCCAATTGAAGGAATAAAGATCCCAAATGACTTCCATTTCCCTTAGGACAAGGAATTATAGATGAAACTACAGAAGAAGAGATACACATTTAAGATAACATAGACTTAGCAGTCATGGTACCAGCTATGACCAATTTCATGAAATAAACTAATTCAGGGTCAAAGAATCAATCTTCAAAAGTCAGCGAATCAAGTTTTTCATAATGCCAGCTGATCAAGTTGTATGTAACTCTATCAAAAGCACCGCGTGGTGGCCATGTCCAAGTCTTCAAATAATAAAAGCACCAAATCAGTAAAAGGTAACTTAACTCAACCAATCACATGTAGGGATCCAGCCACACCACACCATGTCATTGCAAGATACAAGTTGTCAACAAATATCTTTTGCTCACAACCAATCAAATCAAGCAATCAAGACACATCCTGCCCCAATTTTTAGAAATAACAATAGTTAGGCGAAAAGTCTTGCTTGTGAAACCAAACCAAGAATTTGATCAATGAAGAAGATTTAGCCACATGTCATGTGGTTGTTAGAAGCCTTAACCACCTAATGAAGATTCAAGAAAGTTCCAAAACTCAATAATTCAAAGATTTATCGAGATTTAATGTCAATATAAAGTTCTAAACCACTCAAATATAAGGCTTTAACTAGAGAACTCGATAGTGTAAGCTATGGTGCGTGATGTATGTCAAACTGTAAAGCTCTATGATGTATATTGCGTGGCTTATAAGCCAATCATACTTATATTATCTCATTTATTTTCATTTGAAATGAAATTTATTCATTGTCCTTCTTGTATGATGTTTGAAATGAAGTCTATGAATATTTGTAATGACTAAGTGAATGAAGAACTTTGAAGATGAGATCCAAATATCTGGCGATTATGTGGATACCGCTAGAGGCTAGACACTTAAATAGCTTCAAGAACTCTTTCAAGTGAACCTTATAAGTTTTACATGCTAGATTTTAAGATCATCGAGTTTTAGTGCCTCTATATTTTCAATATATAAGTCAATCTATATCCCCACTACGTTCAATGTTCTGATCAAAATTTTGGAAGGCTTATCGACCTCATACCCCAACACTCCTAACCATTGTACTTTTTGTGGCTCATACATAAGCTACCTAACAAGACTCACATTTTAAATGATGCGATGACGAGAGGTGGTGAGTAATCTCAATCTAATTACCCCTTTGATAATAATATTACCCATGGGGTTTGACGGAACAAGCAATGTATGGGAACATTGATGGAACCAGACACATAGACATTGAGCATTGAACCATGATTATATTTTTAAAAGAAAATAGTCCCCCAAATGGTGATTAAATGAAGTGTTCTCAATTGATAGAAGGGGAAAGAGTTATTTATGTGTGAAAACTATGCAACTGACATTTATTTTTCTCAATAAGTAAGAAAATAAGAAGTCCCTATAGATTTGTGTATCCTTATTAGATATTAGGCCCATAAAAGCTTAATGATCATTCTTTGTGTATCAAGCATGCCTTTGTGGTGTCTTCTTCATAGTCGCAACTATTTGCCTTCTATTGCAAATTAGTGGGTCAATAATGTAGGGAGTTGCATCATCATGTCAACTTATTTGAATATTTCATTAAAAATTTCATCCTTCATCATTCATGGCTCAACACGTTATCTTGAGTCTATATCAAGCAACAATGTTAAAAAAATAAGATATGCATGCCATTTGAACTTGACCATGTTATTCCTATTGATTAAATGGCTAAATTTTCTTACCATCATTTAATGATCTTGCCATGTATTGTGGTGATTGTAATAAGCTGTCATAGAATTAATAAGCTGTCACCTCCCAAAATCGTACCTTCTCTAAAAAGCAAAGTTCTTCAAAATCTTGAACGACATGTCTTTCACAATTTGGACAAAGTTGGGTTTGTCAATTTTTTCAATGCTTAGCACTTGTTGACACAATCATCATTGATTAACTAGGCAGTCATCCTGAGTAGCAAAACACGATTGATAGATCTCCATCCATCAATCGTCAATGTGACTTTTTGCACTAGCACATACATTCTATGTAATTTTATCTTTGTGTCATCAAACATCTTGAAGGTAGACTTCACATTATCTTTAATAATGATAACAAGACATCACATTGAAATAATTATGATCTGAATATCTTCAAGGATGCTCTAACAAGAGTGAATATACAATCAAATTTGAATATGAAGCAAACACCTTGTGTTGAACAAAGAATAAAGAACCACACTACTAGGAGCATCACGTCTAGCATATGTTGTGTACATAGTTGTGCAAATAGAACGTCTTTAATTTTTTCATAAACTTCTCACAGTGTAATCATCTTTGTTTGTGGCTATTATTGTTCATTTTGGGCATAACAAGCATTCATATTGACCCTCATCAATTTTCTTTTATAATCTAACATACTTCACCAAGGCAACTTTTCCTTATGTCTGAGGGGTTTTCTGATTTGGGCTCACATTATGTGGAGACTATTAAGTACCAAAAACTTTGAAAAATATTGATTGATGAGAAAAATAAAGCACATAGTGATACGCAATGTATTCAAGGCATAAGCACAATCTAATGAGAAACTCAAAATTGAGTATTTTAATAAACTCTTTCTCATATTTTTAAGTAGTGTAAACTAAAAAAATTCACTTCGGGAGCATAATATTACTCGCAAATCTTCATGGGATTTTTCCTATGACAATAAATATTTTTACAAGTAATACAAGTTTGCAATGTAGTAGTGAGCCCAAATTCATATCTCTAGCTTTATTTCCTGGTTGAGATTCACTGATAAGAAATTAGTCAATCAAAATTAGTATTTATGAAAAGCCCAAGGTAAAATAAATAGATCAAAGTGAATAAATGATGATAAAAGTAAATGACATGAACAGGTATACGATAGTGTGGCTTCTCGAATAGAAACTTAAGTTGAAGATGTATTCTTAAGACAATCAAAGCACACCTCATGTAGTTAGCTTCAATATAATGACAAAAAATTGTCAATGATAAGTTTTCTTTGATAGAGATATATATATGCAATGAAAATGACACAAATCATGTGGTTTTTTGTGTTAGGGCCAATTGAGATTTCACATAAATCTTCGGTGAAGATCTATGATAGAAAATTTCCAAAAGTGCCCTTGATAAAATTTAACAAAATTATTTAACCTTTTCAATGTATATATCCTCTACATCAAATGGTCTCCTCTTCAACTTAATTGCTTATTCTTGTGTAGTTAAACAAACTGAAAAATAAAAGTAACGAAAAAAGTAAAACCAGGAAGACAAAAAGGGAATCAAATGATTTCATGTACAACTTTCGATCTCTCTTGAAAATAATTATCGTCCTTTGAACTTTCATCCTAGTATGAAGCTTTTCTTTGTTATTGTTCTCTCATAAGTTTACAAAATCAGTGTTTGCATGTCCCTTGTGACTACAAAAACTTTGAACTCTATTTTCAAATTTATTCTTCTCTTTTAGTGCCTTAGAACCCAGAGACTTGGATTTCCTCGCATTATAATCGGTTTGTCTGAAAAATTCTTTAAAATATATGCAACTTTAACTTCTCCAAGAAATATAGCATCTTTGTGTCACAATTTGTTCATAAATGACTGAAATAAGTTGGCCATGAGCTTATTGGCGAGAAATCCTGGACAATATCCTTAACCTTCTCATAAAAAAATTTGAAGTCAAGAGGGATGAGATAAAATTCACAATTAAATCACCTTTTTTTCATTTTCAATATGGAGAGGCGCTCCTTTAAAATTTCTTGGCCGGTGGTTTTCTTAGTTTTATGCAAAATAGCTCTAGCTTTTTCTTGAGATCTAGCGTAGCATAATCTTTAACAAATTCCTCTAGAACACTTGAATGCTTTGAGGGGTATCAGACATTCTGTTTTCTAGTTGAATGTCTTTCTCTCTGAAGGAGATGATGTTTGAAGAATCATTTCCTCCTCACAATTTCATATCTAGCCTCGTTTGAGTCAATATCGCCTCCATTTTGTCCCACATGGACCAGAATTTGGTATCTAATAAAAAAATTGGTCTCCAATATGGGGCATGAGGAGGCTTCATGGGATTCTTCAAACCTTCCCAAAAAAACCCATTAACAATTGGCCGTTTAAGAGGAAAATTGCTCAGTCCATTAACAGGCCGTTTTCTATATCCATGGGAAAAAGTTCTCCGTCATGGCCGTTTTCCTCCATCCTCGTCGACAGGCTGAGCCTATCCTAAAGACAAAGACCTTGGACATTTTGAAGTTTTGGTCGGTACCAGCTGGGCCATCAGCGCCAGCGAAGCCAGTTTACCGTATGGTAGCGTCTCTGACAGCCAGCTAATTCATCCAACGCCGTCTCAGATCCGCAACCTGGAGCTTTGCATGGCACACGATTACCCAAAGGTGAGGGCTCTACATGCTGAGAAACTCAAAAGTCATTTTGAGTCATCGCGAGAAATGGAATACACTCTTAAATGCATGACTCGACCCGCACGTTGGCTCACCAAACTGTGGTGAGAAGATTGCCGTCTGCGGTGGATCCGGCCTTCGTTATTAAACCATGGAAACTCAGTGAGGGCAAATGGTCGGCGACCCCGCCTCACTTCACTGTCTCACTGGCGAGTAAGATGGCGTGGATCAGTCGTTCACTAGGATTTGATCTCTAGGATTTGACATATATAGGAAAGGACTAGAGATAGAAACTATGGGGTATTTCAGCACAACCCCCTCAAAATGCGACTGCCTTTTGGAAACAGTATCTGATGGGCTCTGTATCTCCCCATCACTTTATCTGACCATCCATCCGTCTATCTCAAGAATTAGAAGAAATGGAAAGTGCCATTTATCCATCCATGCATCCTTTCAAAAAATTTATCCATTCATCCATGCATCCAACCATCCCTCCATCTATTCATCTATCTAACCATCCGTCCATCTATCTTTCCATCTATCTATCGAAAAAGAAAAGAAGAAATAGTAGGAGCCCTTTGCAGGCTTTAGCCTTTCCAAAAACTGAAAGGAGGATAAATAGGGAATGTGGACCATAAACCTTCAACTCTCCAACGAGTGACGATAGTCCGTTACTCTCTCTCCAGGGCCATCACTCATTACACTCATTACACTCATTTCTGACAAGGAGAAGGCGGCAGCCTCTGTGTCGGTAGAAAATGCGGAAGTTTTGGTACTTACCTTCCTTGTCAGTAGAGGCTGCAGATGGATAAACTGAACCCCCCTGGTTCTCATCTGTCCGCTGTTCGAGCCGACTGACCAGACGGCATTTTCCAGTGTGAATTCCCTCTGTCAGTCTATCTATTTCAACGGACCAGCGTCAGAGATCAACTTGCACACTTAATGAGTTGCAGGAGCGTTGGGATTTCTTTCACTGAAGGTGAAAGTCAAACATTTGCAGTCGTCGCAGGCGTTGACTCGCAGTTAAATATCTTTTAGGGTTTTACTTTGCAGTGCCCTACACGCCTTCCCAACTACCCGTTTCAGTAATGCGCCTCCGTAGTAGCTGAACGCAGTAAATGAAAGGAAAAAGAAAAGAAAAGAAAAAAGAAACGATGAATTCGGTAGTATCGCCATGATCGCCCTCTCTTGTCTGTACCCCATTGGGGTGCATTGAATGAGCTTCAACAAACCCTAATTCCAAACTCCACTATAAGATGACACTTTCCGGGTTAACTCTGAACCTGCTGGAAGAGAAGATAATGGGTTTCAAAGAGTTCAGAGTCTCAGTGTTTCTCTTCCTTTCTGTTGCAGTAGGAATCAGAGCTCAGCTAGTTCCGGGGATCATTACCTTTGGAGACTCTTCAGTGGACGTGGGCAATAACAACTTTCTCCCCACTCTCTTCAGAGCTGACTTTCTTCCTTACGGGAGGGACTTTGTCAGCAAAAGGCCAACAGGGAGATTCTGTAATGGAAAGCTGGCTACGGATATCACTGGTGAGAAAGAACTCTTTCAAAATTATTCGAAATTTTTTTCTGTTCTTGATAATGATCGAAATGGCAGCCGAGAATCTGGGTTTTGAGGAGTATCCTAAACCGTATCTCAGCCCGGAAGCTTCAGGCAAGAACCTGCTCATCGGAGCCAACTTCGCTTCTGCTGGATCCGGGTACGACGATCAGACGGCCATCATTAGCGTAAGCAGAAAATCAGCGCTCAAACTCCAGCATTTTAATAAAAAAATGGATTTTCACAATGAAAGTTTTGGTGGGCAGCAAGTGATTCCGTTGTCGCAGCAGCTGGAGTTCTACAAGGAATACCAGTCGAAATTATCGTCAGTCGCGAAAGAGAACACCTCCAGCATTATTTCTGAGTCGCTGTATATTCTGAGCACCGGAAGCAGCGACTTCGTGCAAAATTACTATATTAACCCTTACCTCTACAAGCTCCACTCTCCCGACGAGTACTCTTCCTACCTCGTCGGCATCTTCTGCAACTTCATCGAGGTGAGCTCGCACATCCAAATCCTGCAACTTCACGTGTTTTCAGCCACGTGGGCTGTTGTTTCTTTCCTGTTGCCTTCTGTAACGACAGATGGAGAAAAAGATCTACCTGTCAGTGGGTCACGACAGTAAGATCCAGGAGAATGACTGAGCGTTTTTAAGGATATTTTAACTGATGGGCAGAATTTATACGGGCTGGGAGCGAGGAAAATTGGGGTGACGTCACTGCCGCCGTTAGGATGCGTTCCCGCCGCCATTACTCTTTTCGGGGGGGGAAGCAACGAGTGCGTGGGCAGGCTAAACGCCGACGCTCAAAACTTCAACAGGAAGCTTACCTCAGCAGCGAAGTCTCTGGGGAAGCGTCTGCCCAAATTGAAGATCGCAGTCTTCGACATCTACAAGCCCACCTTTGACCTGATACAGAAACCTTCCGATGCCGGTAAATACGAACTGTTTTTGGTAGCCAATTTTTTATGGGTTTCTCTATTTTCCCGCTTTCAAGTGGGTTTCTTTTTGTGAAAACTTCGAGCTTAAGTTTTTATGCTTAATGGCTACGGCGCAGGATTCTTCGAGTCAAGGAAAGGATGCTGCGGGACCGGAACAGTGGAGACGTCGGTGCTATGTAACCCTAAATCACCGGGCACGTGTCGGAATGCTAGTGGCTACGTTTTCTTTGATAGCGTCCACCCCACTGAAACTGCGAACCAGGTTCTTGCAGATTCGCTCATCACAGCAGGAATCGACCTCGTTTCTTAGAGAGGGAGAGAGGGGGAGCGATGAAGAATGTGTTTTTTAAGCCCGTTTTGTGACTGTCTGCTTAGACTGAAATAACTATCCTTCATGTGCAGTCCTGATGTAGACTTCGGATAATAAGATTTCACTTGGCCGAAAATGTTGGTTCATGATTTTGCTCAATTATTTCTCCTTCTATTTGTTTGACGACGACGCATCCACTATCTCTCTCTCCATAGTTTTCCCGAATGTCTCTTTCGCGAAGTGGATGAATGAAAAGGAAAAGTTAATCATCATAATACTATCTCTCTCTCTATACTTTTCCCGAATGTCTCTTTCACAAAGTGGATAAATGAAAAGGACTATTTAATCATCATAATTCCATCTCTCTCTCTATAGTTTTTCCGAATGTCTCTTTCACGAAGTGGATGAATGAAAAAGGAAAAGGTAATCATCATAATACTATCTCTCTCTCTCTCTATACTTTTCCCGAATGTCTCTTTCACGAAGTGGATGAATGAAAAGGAAAAGTTAATCATCACAATAGTATCTCTCTCTCTATAGTTTTTCCGAATGTCTCTTTCACGAAGTGCATGAATGAAAAGGAAAACTTAATCATCATAATACTATCTCTCTCTATATACTTTTCCCGAATGTCTCTTTCACAAAGTGGATGAATGAAAAGGACAATTTAATCATCAGAATACTATCTCTATCTCTATACTTTTCCCGAATGTCTCTTTCACGAAGTGGATGAATGAAAAGGAAAAGTTAATCATCACAATAGTATCTCTCTCTCTATAGTTTTTCCGAATGTCTCTTTCACGAAATGCATGAATGAAAAGGAAAAGTTAAACATCATAATACCAAATAACGGAGCCCCGAGCCTTAATCTGCACCTGGCATTAATTACATACGATGAAGAAAAAAACAAGAAAATTAAGGAAAAGTTGAAAGGCTAAGTGTAGAGCAAAAGCGCACATGCGGAGCGTATTAAACGCGAAGATACTAAACGGTCCTTTGGACGACCGGCAATGGAGAACGAGAGACGTCCTTTTCTAGGGCTTCAACGGAGAGGGGACTCTCCAATTCAGAAGAGAGACAGAGAGAGAAGATTTCTTGTAGAGAGTGAATGCAAAGAAGAAATAAAGGGCATTTTACCTTGAAGCCATATTCGAAGGCTATTTTACCTTGAAATGAATACTATTAGTTCTAAATTTGTTCTCAAGGCGGGGGGAGCCCTTTCCCCGCCGCCCCGGCATATCTTCCGCTACTTCTCTGATATTTTTCCGCCGCTTTATTTCTAAGAAATAGTACAAAGAAAAGACCAAAAAAAATGGGCAGGCGTCAGCTTGTTCGACTGACACTTCAGCAATACTGACCAATCAAAAACATTTATTGATTTAACTCGAATATTTTCTTGAAAATCTCTCAACAATTAGAAGAAGTGAATATCACAGTCTGGATCTCCGTTGATCGTACTTGGCGTCTAAATTCCACGACTGGAGAATTCAGGTTCGGGGAGACAGCTGAGACAAGTTACCCAGAGACAGCGATCTTTCAGTCTTGGCAGTTGCTGCCTGACTGCGAGGACCAGGCGCGTGCACAGTAATGGGAAGAACCCAATCCCCCTTATCTCTACCTTCTATCAGCAGAGGATGCTCATACCTGGCGGAAATCACACAGAAAATCAGAAGAAAAAAAAAGGACATGAGTTACGAAGATAGTTTTAGGGAGTGTAGGAACCTGCGCCAGTCAACATTTCTAGGGTTGGTGAAAAACTCAAAACGAAGGGCCCACTGAACGGAGACTTTAGGAGTGGAAAAAGACATGGGTCCCGTCAACCGGAATTGAAAAGAGAAAGCTAGTTTCTGTCAAATCAGCCACCACTGCATGGTAGTCGCTTTGAACCTGCATAATCAGCGCAAATAATCAATAAAAATCATACTTTGAGAGAGAGAGAGAGAGAGAGAACTGGAAACGGGAATAACCTTGGTTATTGTAGGAGAATTCCTTCGCGAGGGATGAACAAATTGTTGGGCGACGGTTTCTAGGGTTTCCAGGGTTATCAAAACCTGTGTACGTAAGCATTGAATGTTATAGTTTGTACAAGGATATATAACAGGGAAAGTTAAAGGGATCACCTCAAGGCACCTTTGGGCTCCTTCATGAGAGAACATCAGAATGCCGCCAATCTAGATATCCATCAGATAATACTTGATTTTTGAGAAAGTTCAGGAACTATTATGAAGAAGATTTCTAATTACCATGTCACCGAAGTAGTAAACAGAGTCAGAGCTCTTGGGAGAGAAGCGAACAAGAACTTGATCGTCTATCTTAATGTTGTAAGATCTTCCACGAACGAAGCCTTCTGCTGCAAAAAGAGATGTGTTCTATAAATTATCGTCAACCCAATGATAGAAGTGATACAGTAGAATGCCGGGGATGAAACTGAGCTGAAGGGGAATACATGCTACAGTTTCTACTTGTCCAAGAAGTGGTCTTGCATCATCCTTGGAGAAGGGGGAGCTTGAGGGCTTCCTTTCCCGACTCAACGGGGGAAGGGCTGAAAAATGGTTCTAAACAATTAGCAATAGATAGGAAGTAATGGTTTACTACAAAAATCTTACCAGAATTTGACAATGGTATGTGTCAGATAGAAACCAATCACTATGCAAAATGAATGTTTAAAGATATACCTAAAGCATGCCCAAGAATGTAATAGAGAAATATTCACTTTCTAGATTGAGAAGCTTCATACTCTGTAGAGACAAATGACCAAAATTATCCTTTGTTACTTCTATTTAGCAGTTATACTCTTTCCCCAGGTATCATCTTTTTATTGCAAATTATGATTCAGATCCAATTCCATGGTAGATCTCTCTTTAACTTAAACAGTATTATAATTCTTGGGTTCAAGCCTCATTCGCCTCATTTATGGGCCATTGACGGCTCACACACAGCAAGCTTATTATCTACTAATTGACTCGGCCAACATCTCAGACGACAAAGAACATAGACATAACAAAAAATAATACATATGATCAACCAGAAAGCAAGCCCAGTCATGCACTAGCGGGAACTCCCACCAGAATTATCGATTCAAGATGTGTTTTGCATCTCATGGCTCAGGCAGGCTGACAAACAAGGAATGAAATCTCCTTTTCCTCTCCCTCTGCCCCATCTTTCTCTATAATATATATTACTACTTGGATCTACATCAGCCTTCCTTCACATGAACTTTAGAAGCATTTAAAACAATTGAGACACATTTAGAGAAGCAAAAATACAGAATGAAAAAACCTCTGCCCTTGTTGTATCACTGTTGAACAATGGGTCCGCCATCGTAGAGGCAGGGCATGATAGTCTCAAAGAGGACCCATTAAAACAGAAAAACAAAGAGTAAAAATGATATTTTCTGATCACCAGTTAGGTTTCCTGCAGTCATGGTTCAAAGCATTGAATGTTAATTGCCAATCCCCACATTGTCTCTCTCCCTTGGGAGTGTCAATTAAAGCTGAAGCACGGTGAGAGTGGACATAGACTGCATAAAAAAATGCTAGCCCTTGACGTCAAGACACCATTAGGATAGGGAAAATCAGATAGGCCGATCATTGTACCGTTAATCCGAAGATCTAATTATCAACCACGATCTTCAGAAGTGCCCTGTCAATCTGGATCAATGATCTGACGATCTAGATCAACTAAGCCTACTTCTGGCCATTGGATGTGATCCGAAGCCCACTATCTGGGGAGCACCATACCTGCAAAATGTCATCATATCTGATTGTTGAGCATGAGCCTACACAGAATGAACTGAGATCAATCCTGATCGGATTATCGATCTGATCAGGATCAGCATCCCTAGACACCGTAAATCTAACGCTATACAAGCTGGTAACAAACCAATGCACCATATATGGGTTGCAAGATAGAGTCAAGCTGGTCCTCGAACCAATTAGGAAACAGGACTATAAAAATTTGGCATAAACACCATAACTGTCAAGATGATGCTGCATGTTTAGTTTTTCCATTTCTCTCACAATGGTAGTTGTTAGACAGAGACTCTTCAGATTAATAGCTCTTCTCTTCTAATCTTTCTCAAACAGTGTATAATTGTGCCATAGACTATAAATGGCCAGTTAGCCCCTTTCCCCATCTTCTGTCATTAGATTTATCATTATGGGCAAAATATCATTTTTGCCCTTACTAGCCGTTGGGCAACGGTCATATGACCGTTGCCCCAACGGCTAGAAAAAGCTGGACAGGTGGTTATATAAACCATCTCCCTCCAACCCGAATTATAACCTTTTGTTCTCATATACAAAATCTGTTATTGGCCCTATTCAATAAGATCTCATATTTGTCTCATTGGTCCTATCTGTTATTGAGCTTCAAGTTGTTACAGTAGTGCTGTCACGCCTCCCACTACTAGGATTTCAGAAACATCAACATGATGCATGGCTGAATAAAATAAATAACAGTATAATCCAATTTAGTAACTATAGGGAACTCCATGATTGATAGCAATAAGATTCAGAAAATCAAGGTAAGATTTCCCCTAAAGAGGAAAAATTTGAACTGTCATGTAAGAGCTTTTTAAGGTATTGTATACCTTCCACAACAACTTTTTTCCACATTGTCTGCATCGAGGAGCAGCATGCTGACACTATTTTTCCCAGAAAATGAGACCATTAGATGCTGTGTTTATTTTGTATATTCTCTCATTTTAACGTATTTTACCTCTGTTTATTGGATCCATTTAAGTGCCCTTGAGTGGATCCAATAATACTGTAAATGACTTCACTTATTGGGACTTTTGGGCCTGGCCCAGTATCT
This sequence comes from Lemna minuta, assembly GCA_024174645.1. NCBI lineage: Eukaryota > Viridiplantae > Streptophyta > Magnoliopsida > Alismatales > Araceae > Lemna > Lemna minuta. The sequence goes on from CM044105.1 coordinate 16,975,656, forward strand.
GTGGTAAACCTATGTAGGGTCACCATTTTGGCAATGGTGTGAGTTTCATTTCCAAAACTCTACAGGCGTAAGGTGGCAGCACCCATAAAATCTCTTTGAGATGGTCTAATATGGTATCAGAGCCAGCTCAAAGCTAAGATCAAGAAGCTCCAAATCTCATGATCCATAGAACAAGTAAGAGAACCTGGAGAGAAGGCATAGACGTGCAAGCAGGAGCACACAAACCAAGGGCTACTGGAGGCGCAATGAAGAGGTGTCAACAAATCAAGCTAAATATTCCTCCACTGGCATCATCTCTTCAGTCACAATTCTTGTCAGTTATTTGTGCTTCCTGTAAGTCATTTCTTTTTAGTTAATTCAGTCACATTTCTTCTCTCCAGTCGCCACTTGAGAAGAATTGAATCCACATCCGCACCATTCCCCTATCCCAGTGAAATCACTGGGATATGAAGTATACATTTAATTGATCTTCAACTTCTTGTCAGAGAGTAGAAAAATCACTTGGTAGAGGAGCTGGTGGATAAATCTGATCCACCGTACAAGACATGGCAATTTAGAGACGTGATTATTGTGCAAGATGACTTCTGATATATACAAAAATTTCATATTCACGGATTAAATACAAAGAAACTTTTCAAAGAAGAGAAATACTAGAAGTACTTATGGGCAGATGTCTAAGGCCAGGAATCATCTCAGGGGGATAAAACTGTACAAGGTAAATTGAAGGCAGACCTTAGGAAATGGATCACAATCAACCAGCGTAACATCTTTATTCTGAAGAGAGGAAAAACATCAATCACGACAAAATGTATAAATTTGTTATAGGTCTGAATTCAAAGTTTGGAATCGTTAGAAGTCATGTTCTCAACAAGAGTTGTACCGGACACCAATGTGGGGGGCCTGATCCATTATCTGCTGTAAAACCCCTTAAAGAGTCACCATTTGTGTAATGATGCGAGTTTAATATCCAAAACCCTGGAGGTGAAAGGCAGTGGTGCCCAAAAAATTTCTCTCAAGAAGGTCCAATTCAAATGATTATGAATTGATGCAGCATTTGCATCTACTTCCATTAAAATCACATAAATAGGGAAGTAGGGAAGGTGACACTGATAATACTGAAGAAGAGTTTACAATAGACCACAGAACTAGCACTTTTAAGGAATTACATCAATCTCAAGAACATGAAGAATATGTAGAATTTGCATTGTTTCAGCCAAATGATAAGAAAAAAGATGTTTTCATCCAAATTTACACATGAACCTATCCGACAACTTGTGAGAAAACAAACAAGTACATTTAACCGTAGTTACCTTGTTGTCTTTTTTGTATTCACAGACGAACTATCATGTGTTTATTTCATTATAGCTAGGTTTCCACAAATATGATGCTAGTAAAGCATTTTTTATGATAATCCACCATAGATGAAAGTTATGTGTTAAAGAAACCAAATTCAGTTAAAACTCAAGCACTTGATTTCCATTTAAAATGAAAAACCTACCCGAATTCGCATGACCCATAGTTGTCAATACAGAGAGACTAGGTGGTGGTGAAAATGAATTTGAATTGTCAGCTTGGGACTGCCGACCCTCCACATAACACTTTGTTCCAAATGACTGTAAAGACAAAGATGTTCTTAAAGACATGTCAAGTCTTCCTTTGTTTGGATTATATGAAGACGCGGATGAAATCTCGTCCTTTAAACTGTCATAGCCCTCATCAGATTCATCAAGGGATTCCATAGCCCTAACCTGTCAAAAAGCAGTAAATCCTTGGACTGAGAAAAAAACCTAGCGTCAGATAATGTAAATAATTTAGTACTTTGTACATCTTGTTCTAGATTTTATGAATTTTTTATTGTCCAGTAATAGAAAACACTATTTTTTATGACTAGGCTGTGAGTAATTAGCCAACATACGGGTCTTTAGCTTCATGTATTTTCTTTTATCTTTTTTTTCTTCTGATTTTCAATATTTGAACTACTCCAATATACTAAGACAGTAAAAATTTGGGGTATCATTTAAGACCCTAGACAAAATGAGAACTGCACAACGGTTATCACATGAAACAACAGAGTTACAGGACACACCCACTCTGAGTCCACATCCTTTTCTTTCCAATATATGTCCACCACTGCTGCCGCATTTGGAGAATCTCCTGCACCAAATCCCAAAAGTGAAGGATAGTAAGAGATCAAGGGGACATTTGAGAAAATTCCACAAGATAGAAATTTATGTAAATGTCCTTAGTGTATTATTTGCCAATCATATGCAGTCCGAAGAGAGACACAGACGCAGATATATGTAAACCTTGTAAGCATCTTTCATTTATAGAGAAATAAATTGTACAAAAAAGGAACTAACTGAGAGGCAAATGATGTAGAAACAAAGACAGAACTAAGAATTATCAGATTCAATAGAAACAAGAAGATTATACCATCAGACTGATTATCTTCACCATTGAACCCCCATGTCCTTCGAGTCCCCTGAATTTGCAATGGCTGACGGGCTTCCTTTGTTGGTTGAAGTTAAAAATTATGCACATAAGGCCAAAAGAGAAACCAAATGATCATCAGTAGAAGCACAGAGAGTAAAAATCTAACAAAAAATCAGAGAAGAAATTATTTAGTCATATACCAGCTGAACCAAATCCTTTGTCGAAGGCGTATGAGAATGGGGGTGTCCATTCTCCAAAGCCAGCCTTCGCCCACTTATTGTAGCTTTAACATAGTACATATAGCGAATAGTAGTTCCCCTGTATGATGGTGGTAAAGCCCTTTGGAAGCTCTGCTCGTATCATATCTACATCGTAAAGTAAAAGAGATAAGATATTAAATCAAATGACTGACAAAAATATCAACGAGAGCAAACTGTCATGGAGGCATGTAAGAGAATACAGAACGCTAAAAAACATCAAGATCACAATGACAGAATAAAATAAGTGGAAGAAAACTTTATAATTTCTCGTCCAAAAAGTAAATTACAAGTTAAGGGTTCACTCTTTTTTTTTTTGAAAAAAGATAGAGAGCCACCCGAAAACAGTGGCCCCCCGTTGTCATTGAAGAAATGACCGATAATATGGGTCAGTTACAGCATGGGTTGTGCCACCGAGATGCCAGGATTGTGCAATCCACCTCGCATCATGCTGTACCGCGTCAGTGGAGGGGAGACGAACCCCTGAAGATGATCTCGTTCCGGTGGAGCCATATCGCCCATAAAGTGGCGAAAATGGTCATCCACTCTGCCTCCCATCGGAAAGGCCCCTGACAGATCGATCGCCATAAAACCAGCCGCCGACGTGGTGTCGATTCCTCCCAAAGCCGCCGCAGTCCACACGGGCTTAACCAGTGGGCACTCAAAAAATAGATGAATGCAGTCTTCAATCGTGGCGAAGCACATGACGCAGCCGGCGTCTGCTTCCGAAACATATCGCTGCTGCAGGGATCGCGTCATCAGGCGGCCCCGGATGAGAAGCCATCCAAATATCTTGATCTTCAGCGGGATTTAACGCCTCCAAAGCAAACGGCACCGACGCACCACGTCCGGGTCCTCCATAGGCTCTGTGGCTAAAAGCAGTTTGTAGACCCCTCGGGCGGAGAATTTGGATCCCCTCCACTCCCATGCGTCCTCCACCGCCTCAGCAAGCCAAAGGTGAGCCAGCGTAGTCTGCATCCTGAGTAGATCCTCGAGCCGCTGGTCCAACATGGCATCAGGGAGTGATGGGCACCACGCGTTGCACCACCCCTCTCGCACCGAGGCCTCTGGGGCGACGGAGAGGCCATAAAGCCGGGGAAAAGCATCCCTCAAAGGTCCCAAGCCGGACCTATCGTCACTCCAGAATCTGAAGTGCACCCCATCCCCGAGCTTTGCTTGGAACATCCTCTGGGCCTAAGAAAAAACCGGTCTCAAGCCCTTGTAAAACACTGACTGGCCCCACCGGTGCTCGGATCGTTGGCCCCAGTCCAACACTCTCATAGCCGTCCATCAACACCTGGGTGGCCATGTCCGATGGAGCTTTCATCAATCTGCGGACCCGCTTCATAAGCAACGCTGTATTGGTGTGTCTGAGATTCCTGACCCCTAGGCCTCCCTCTGCCATGAGCCGGCAGACCGTACTCCATTTTACCAGTGCCTGTCCCCGGGTCCCATCTGTTTCTGCTCCATGCCAAAAGAAATTCCTCATAGTGGCATCCATGCGTTTACGGACCCCCACTGGAACTCTAAATAGTGACATATAGTATGTGGGAATAGTAGAGCGCACCGCCTTTAGTAGGACGAGGCGCCCCCACGGGATAAAAGTCGGGCCCACCACCCCCCCCCCAAGTCGGCGCTCCATTGTCGCCAGCACTGGCTGCCATTCCCGTGATCTCAGTCTCCCCCCCCCCCACTAAGGAAAGTCTCAGATACCAAATAGGTAAGGAGCATGCGGGCATGGACAAAATACGGGCGCATTGGCTCATCTCTTTTGAGGACATCCCGAATGCAATAAAAGTGGATTTGGTCATGTTGAGGCTGAGGCCTGAGAAATCGGAGAACATCTCCAGGAGGGCTGAGGTCCTCTCTGCAGCCTCCATCGAGCCTTCAATGAAAAAGATCGTGTCATCAGAGTACTGTACGAGAGGTACCCCACCTGGCCATCCGGCAGTCTAGAAGCCGGACAGCAGCCCCCGTGTGCACAACCTCTCCGTGCACACCGTCAAAGCATCGACTACCAGGATGAAGAGGAGAGGAGCTAGCGGGCAGCCTTGCCGGATGCCTCTCTGGGGGTGTATCCAGCCGCCTTGTGGCCTGCCATTGATCAGAACCGTAAAAGTGTTTGTGCACACACATTGCTTCACCCATCTCACCCACGTCTCTGGGAAGTTTCGTCGCTTCAAAACCCGTCAAAGGAAGCGCCAGTCAAGCAAATCATATGCTTTCGCAAAATCCAGCTTCCACATGAATCCCTTGGTGCCCTTGCGCTGCCAAGCTGCCACTATCTCTTCGGCGATCACCACATTGTCTACTATTTGTCTCCCCGGGATGAAAGCTGTCTGAGCCGGTCTCACCAAAGAATTGATCACCTCTCGGAGCCGGTTTGCCAAGGCCTTGGCAATGATCAGATAGAGAGAATTAGATAGGGAAATAGGCCGGAAGTCCTCCACCTGTTCAGCGCCCTGGCATTTTGGGATAAACACCAGGAGAGCCTTGTTCGAGCGGTCCATGTTGCACATTCCAATGCAGAAATCCTTTATCGTCGCCATCACCTCGGGGCCAACCAGATTCCAGCACTGCTGATAAAAGAAAACTAGAATCCCGTCCGGCCCCAGGGCGCCTTCCCCGTTGATACCCTGAATTGCCGCTTTAACTTCCTCCTCTGTGAACGGGAGGATTATCTGTTCTTGCTGCTCCACCTAGAGACAAGCTGCCCCCTCCCCAGTCCATTCCCATTTATTCCTTAGCCCTTTCTGGTAGAAAGCCCAGAAATGGGTAGCCAAAGCGGTCCCCACTGCGGCGTGTCCACGGTAGATGTTATCCCCCACCCGGATGGAATGAACTCGGTTGAGCCTTCTCTTGCCACTGGCCACTTGGTGGAAGAACCAGGTATTGGCGTCACAGGCCACCAGCCAAAGTTGCCTGGAGCGTTGTCGCCAATCCATCTTGGTTTTGAGATCGGCTTCAGCCACCCCCTCACGGAGCTTCTTGCTCGCCGCATGTTCCTCAACTGAGAGAGGCCTAGTGTCCTCCAGCACGTCCAGCTCCTAGATCGCGCTTAACGCTTCATCCCGGATTCACGTCTTGTCCTCGCGAATCCCCCTTCGTCGCCCAATGAGGTGGCAATGTAGCCCGTTCAGCTTTGCCACGAGCCTCGCTGACGCGGAGCCCCAAGCAGGGTGAGCCTCCCACCAGCTGGCTAGCTCCTCCACAAAAACTTCCTCCCCGAACCACGAACGATCCATCTTGAAGTATGGCGGCCTATCCGGTTCCCCCTGCGATTTCTAGAGGATAGGTGTGTGGTCAAATAGAGGTCTCAAGAGAGAGGTCACCTCAGAAGCCAGGAAGAGGTCTAGCAGCTACACAGAGCAGAGGAACCGGTCCAGTCTCGAGCGTGCCATGGAATCCGTCGAAGCCCTCCACGTGAACCGACGATCCGATGGCCCCATCTCTTGGAGCCATGTTTGAGCGAGCACCGCTCGAAATTGTGAGGAGCCAAGGTCCTGTCCACCAAGACCATTTGGTCGGTCCGCCGCCTCCAAGGTGACGTTGAAACCCCGCCCCCCCGATAATCAACGGGGTTCCCTGGACCTTTGTGGCCAGTTCCAAGAGATCCTTCCACAGCTCCATCCGACGAGCTAAGGAGTGTGGATCGTAAGCTGATGCCACCACCCAGGATCGACCGTCCATCCGCCGGGACAAAAAAGCCGCCACCACGTGTCGTCCCCTCCATTCTTCCAGTTTCTCGAAGTCATCGTCCCTCCATGCCAATGCAATTCCCCCCAACCGCCCCGCTGCCTCTAGAGCCACGTGAGCACCCCCTTCACCCCAGCCCAACGCACGCCAAAGTCGGCTGTCGTCTTGCTCCATCAAAGTCTCTTAGAGACACACCACCTCTGCGCCCCACTCTCGGAGGTAGCGACCCACTACCCCCCGCCTCCTGTCGTCTCGAAGGCCTCGGACATTCCAAGAGAGGCACCTCATGGGGGGTTCGTGGTCGCCCCCTCTACTGCCTCCCACCGTCGGATCCCAGCCGCTTCCGCAACGATCTTCTGAGTAAACTCACACTCCGCTTGCGCGGAGGCCCTCGGGGCGGTGAGGCTGGAGTCGCTCCCATCAGTTGGCTCCGAGTTCCCGTCTGCTATCGATTCTGAGTTCACCCCTTGCATATCTGTCATGACTTTCTCGGTGCACGGACGCGCCTTTGTCTTGACCCCCTTCTGTTTAGTCACTCAGCCTTTGTAGGCGCACCATTTTCCAAGCTCGGCCAACCGTGGCGGGCTGGCGGGATTGAAGTGAGCGGGTGCTTTGTGAGAGGCCTTCGTCGTCTTCTTGGGTAGGCGCCTTGCATAGTGAGTTGCTCCCTTGGGTTGAGCGAGCACCTGGCACGCTGCTCTCCAGGGGTGTCTGACTGTCGTTCGTCCGCCGATGCCGACAAGCTTGCAACCATGAGAGCCGGCCTGGGGACTTGGGCCGTGGCCTTCCCCATAGAGGCCTTGGGGGAAGCCGGAGGTCAGGGAGTGACATTATCGACCATCTGGCCCAGCTTGGGAGGGGGGCTTGGGATCACCGAAAAGACTGCCAGAGGACCACCGGGAGCCGAGTCTACTGACACCGACTGCAGCACATTGGTGTCCCCGAAAACCGCCACTTCAATGCACATCACATTCGGGTCACCCTGTTGAAGGTTGTTGTTGATTATCGATTGTAGGGAGCCGAAACCTCGGACGAGGTTCGCCGTGTGGATCCTGGATCGGAGGCCGAAGGGAACTCCCCAAACTTCAAGCGTGACGGTCTCCTTCCATACCATAAAAGCCCCATCCGTAGCAATCGGGCGCCTCCAGTGGATTTACGCTTCTTCCATGATGATTTGGGTGGTTCCCAAGAGTTCCCGATATATCGGCTTGGGAAGGCGCCGCAGGAGGAATTCACCGGAATCGAGCCGGAAGCACTCCGGTTGTCCTTGAGACGTGTCGTTGGTGGGTAGATTCTGGATTAAGGTCGTCGTTGTCGGTGTGCCCACCATTACTGCCCCCACCAGACATCCCGCCATCTTCTCCATAATTTCCAATCGGTTGTCCACCTTGTGTCTTTTCTGCCTGCCATAGAGCGTGCACCCCTTCTGGCCATGTCCCAGTCGAAGGCATAGACGGCAGACGACCGAGTCCCTGCATTCTCGGGCGAAATATCCTCTCCCCAGGCACCGGAAGCATCGCCCGTCCATGCTGGTCGGCAGCTGTCGGTGGGGGACGCGCTATTTTTGTACAGTGATCCAGTCGCTCTCCTCGTCGTCACCCGTTGTCCTCCTACCCATTGCGATGCCCGTCCGCACGACCTTCGCGTAGGAGCGTTCGCCAATTGGGGAGCAGTTGGGGAGATGGTGTTCCATCTTTCGGTGCCAGTTGGGGAGCAGGATGTCGGCCTTCTCCCTGCGGGCCTCACGTGCAGGAAGAGGGGAAAGGGGGGGGGGGAAGAGGAGCCCCCACCCCCATTTGGCCAGGGCCGGGCGCGGGAGGATCAGCCCCCACCCCGTCTGATGGGAGGATCTCCTCCATACGCCGATAGGAGCTCCTCTGTCCTCCATCCGCCGATAGGAGGGCCACCGTCCTCCGTCTTCCGTCCTCCTGGCAGGCGGGGCTCTTCTGTCCACCTGGCAGCTTCCCGCCCCCAGAAGCGACCGTCGGCTGGAAATTCGCCCACAGGGTGTGGGAGCGTCCCCTCCTAGGGTTCCCCCCTCCTCGTAGGTCCGTCGGGTGGTCTCTTCCCCGGACGGAAAGAAATCCCCGTCCTCCGCGAGGGAGATCCCTCGCCAATGGGAACCCTTCGCATGGGGGTTCTGCGCGGGCCACTCTTCGTCTCTCTCCCTTCGGCGGTTCCGCTCTCTTCGCGCCTCATTCGCCGAGTTGAAGTCGTCGCGCAAGTGGAGCCCCTTCGCAGGAGGGTCCCACACGGGCCACCATTCTTCCTCTCTCCCCCCTTCGATCCTCGCGTTCTCGTCATGTCTCATTCGCCGCATTTGAGTTTCCGCACCGGTGGATCCCCCTCGCAGGAGGGTCCCGCGCGGGGGACTGCCGCACGGGCCACGGCGATCCCTCTCTCCCTCTTCGAGACATCACAGTTTTAAAGGGTTCACTCTTAACAAATAACAGGTGTGAGAAGGCCCAAAAGATCAATAAGTTTGAGAATACCAGGATTCCCCTTCTAGAAAAATTCTTCTTTCTTGAACGAGTATGATAGTGGATCAACACAGAATGTCAAAAAATAAATCTTATTGCCTTCTTCATGAAAGAAAGGATGAATCATACTCTATCGTGTAGAGACTGTATAGAGTAGAAAATATCATAGTGGCACTCTTCACATTTTCCCACAAGAACAAGTTTTAGGCTGATTTTTGTCAGGATCATCTGGATTCATCTTGAAAAATATAGAAAGAAACTTTTATTTTTCTTTTTAATATAAGGAAGACCACCCAAAATTGGTGATCAACCAGTAGAAGTACCCTCTTCTTTCAACCCAAAAGGTCACCCATCCCTGGGATGCCCAAGCCTGCACCATTAACCCAGAGTTCTCACCCCTGTGTCCCTCCTCCCAGGAAGTCACCCATCTCTGCACAGCCCAAGCTTGAGAAGGCTTAACTTGAGAGTTCTTCTCTACCCAATGCCTCTCTTCCCAGGAGGCCACCCATCACTGCACTGCTCAAGCTGAGCAAGTTTAACCCTGGAGATCCTCTCAACCTCCAGAATCCCTCTGATTTTTAAGAGGGACACAGAAAGAAACTACTTGAAAAGAAACAGGACCACTTCAAAAAACATATGCATTTAGAATACATATCTCAATAATGAGGTTATGGAAACCAGTGAGGATGGACAGGAAGCAAAGAAGAAAAATGTGCATCAACGAAGTTCTCAAGGAAACACATTCGTGGGGGCCATTTTTCTTAGACATTCGTGCCAGCCATGAATCATTTCTGGAAGAAAAGATACAGGAGAAACAGAAAAAGTAAAGTTTGAAATTTATAATCTGGTATGATCTACCCTTAAAATTTCAAAGATATCAAAGTAAAATTAAAATGAACACCAGGGGACACCGTTCCGGGTGCTCCCCTAGCATCTTTCGAAAAAAAAAAATGAACATCACACAGAAATTTTGATGGTAACTAGCATCTGGGTAACCAGATGTCTTCATTGGACATGGAATAAAATAAAGGTTTAAGTGTACTCACATGCTTTAGAGCTTTCCTGAGGGATTATCAATTTAGAAACAAGGGGTAAAGCTGTACAATCCAGGAAAATGCTTTCACCTGTGTGCTTAAAAAGGCAAAATGAAATAAAAAACGGTAAGTATTTACACACGTATTTCTAAGAAGAAAAGATGTAATCTAAAAAGAACTCGATCCTCATAAAGTAAAAGCACTCAAATGCACAGACGCAGAAAAATAGCAAAAAAAACCCCTCTTCTAATTCTTTTACATTTAAATTATCCAAATCAGAAATCCACTGAAGAGCCATAGCACATTACCTCGCTTCTCCTTCGCGCCAGGCAAAAGTTTTTGGGTGGCAAACCATTGAGTATCTCTCTTCTCGATACCTCTGATTTCAAAGAACAAGCTATCTACCATAAAAGCGGATGAACTCTCAGAGGAACGAGTAGATCCCCCTTTCGATATCCCATTGATTATTTCGATTGTTACAATGATCGGATCTCCTGGGCTGTATACTTCCTTATCCATCTCCAGCATAACAGAAGGACGACTAGCGACCTTCCTGTCATCGTTCGGCGGAGAACTCCCCCCGCCGAAGAAGGAGAAACTCTGAGAAAGTTTCAGGGGCATATTCACAACGCTAAATTTCCATCCACCGCATGAATTATACAATCATTCGCCTCGCGGGAAAATTCACCGGCGAAGAACCATTTCCACTCCTGGATCCCAGGATTCGCCGGCTCCTCGCGCCAGAAAGACGCTCAAATTTACCGTCAAAGAGGTCGAAATTGAAAAAGGCGAGGGAAATGTACTGCCCTGGAAAGGATGTCCACGCCTCCGGGAAGATGATATGTTTTTAGAGCTACGATCGTCGGCTGCGGCAAATGATGAGATCTCCAAAAACCGAAGATCCCTCGCTTATTTACCGCGATGCGACGAAAGATTAACGGAACTGATTCCCCTCTTGTTCTATTACTCTGTTCCAGGCATTATAGGAAGGGACGGTCGGGATGGGCTGCGCGTCGAGTAAAAAAATAGACATGATTTTGAAAAATAAAGGATCTTAATTAATGCACTTTCAAAATCATTAAGGACACACTAATCTTCCTCAATGGGTATAAAGAATCCATTGGGGATTGATGAGAATCCTCTCGAGCTATCAGCAAGCGGCAAGCCTACTCTTTAATGCTTCGAAGAGTAGTTTTATAGTAGACTCTAGAGCTTGGATGCAATGTCTCGAGTGATAGAAGATGAAGCTTCCATCTTACAAGCTTCTTCTTCTTCGGTTTGCTTGAAAGGGTATCTCTTAACGCTTCTTCTTCAGTTTGTTCTTATTATAGTATAAGGGGCTACTATAAAACTACTCTTTGAAGCATTAAAGAGTTGTCTTGCTGCTTGCTCATAGCTCAAGAGGATTCTCATCAATCCACAATGGATTCTTTATACCCATTGAGGAAGATTAGTGTGTCCTCAACAAATATGGAACATGAACTGGTCGAGCATCCCCTCTTCAAGTGAATTGGTTGGATAAATCCTTGTGTGATCACTCTAGATAGATTTTGGCAAAGGTCCTCCTCAACTAAGATAAAGGAGGTAGGGAACGAAGGGTCTACTTGTCATAGGCCTCACGTGGCCACCAAGAATGGGGTGAAATTACCTTTCACCAAAAAGAAGAAAATGGCTCCCTAGAACACATGTATCAACTAAGTCAATGAGGTTGCTGGTGACTATAAGGCATTGAAGGACTTTGGTGAGGAAATCCTACTAGATCCTATCAAAGGTTTTTCTTATGTCAAGTTTTATGATGTTAGAACCATTTAAATCACTGTCAAGGGATTGTGCTATGATAACATGCTATATTAACATCATAAAACATGATTTTTTGATGCATATTAAAGTATAAATGATTTCATTTCCATGCATGTTATCATACTTATATGTATTTTTCTATTATTATATGAAAAAGTCATCATAATCTCAAAAAACTTTAAATTAGGGTTAATTTTGATAAATTAGAATTTAATAATTTGATAACCCATATTTTTCTTGAGATTATAAGTGTATTTTTAAATTAAAATAACAAGAGAAATCATTTTTATAAACATTTATTTCATTTTCTAAAATTTAAAATCTTAATAAATGAATGTATTTTTTGAAATAATAATTTAAACTCTTGTTATTTATTAAATTTGACCTTTTAGAATAATAGATAATTAAATTTCGGATCAAATGAAAGAAATTTGGACTAATTTGGAGTTATATTTTGAAAGTTATGAATTTTATAATTTTCAGGGATTTTTTCGGATTTTTCTGATTTTATTTTCGATTTAAAACCGTTTTTAAATAAATAAATAAATAAATAAAAAGGGGGTTTTTTGCGTGGGTCCCACGTGGATGCGACGTGGCACTCCGGGCCACGTGGCAGCGCCACGTGGGCCCACGCGGCGCCTACACGGCATGAAATTTATTTACATATATATTTATTTATATACTATATGAGGCATAATGTTCGGCCTTCCGTTATACGGAAGGGTATTCAAACCCTCTAAATCGTCGGGCGTTATAAACCCGACGATCTTCTTTTCTCTTTTCCCTGTGGGAATAATCCACACGATGGTGTTAAGATGCAGGTGACGCGATCAATCGTGGAGCGTCGGATCGGGAGTGCGGTAATTGATGGAGCATCGATCGCATGCGCCGTGGACCACCGGATCAATCAAAGAGCACGTGTCTATTAAGAGGCGTTATAACGGTCCAGATCGAACCGCGCGGGGAGCATCCGGACCGTCGGATCAAGATCCAAAGGATGCGATTTAGAGCGTTTTTAAAACGCTTATCTACGGATCAAATCCCAGCCGTTCATCAAGATCGAACGGCCACGACTTAAGCGAAACGGTCCACGATGGACCGTTCCATCTGTAACCGTCGATCGTTTCGATCGGACGATTACGATCAAAAGCCCTATAAAAAGACTTGTTCTTCGACATTTGTAATCATTCGAGTTGAGATTTCAATCTAATTGAGCTGTCTGGACACCTTCTCTCTCGTTTCTCTTGATTCCATCCTCTTCCTCTCTCATTTCCACATCCACGGAGGGGTTGAAGTCAAGATTTGGTGGAGAATGGAAGGAGAAATCGCCGCTTGAATCCATCGATCTCGTTCTTCATGTTCCTTGCGATTAACGGCTTAATTGTAGCGATTTGATCGCAATCGTGGATTAGTGGAAGCGGTTTTTGCTTCCTAATCTTCGATTTAGGTTTAATTTTTATTTAGATTAGGATTTAAGATTTAATTTCATCAAATTTAGCTCAAAATCGCGATCTTCACGTCCGAAAATTTCTCTCCACTTCAATTTGTGATTTCTCCACGAAATCAAGATCATTTTTGATGATTTTTGATTCCGTGGATTTGTTTTGAAGTTATCTTTCATAAAATACCATTTTCCCCAATTTTGACCATCAATTTCTTGTCCGATTTGATCAAATTTAAAGATTACATCAAGAAATTCCTTATTTCCCTTGTGGATTCGACCCTTATTTACCATTATACCCTTCAATTCGAGTTAATTTCTTAAAATTGGTAAGTTCGGAATAATTTTTGAACGATACCGTGTGAAATCGACAACCTCGCAATCTCATTTCGTCATGCTAGTTTTTATATTAGCATGATGTTATTGTGAATATGTCATCCCATAAATCAGCATTATCGCAGGGATATGAGTCTGCCAAGTAACACTCTTAATTTTCTTGTAATGGTCTTGTGTACAGCTTTGTTGCACACATTACAAGAGTTTTTGAAGGAAGTCAATGTTGCCATCCTTGTTATAAGTGAAATAAAGGTGACTTTTCATCTCTCGTGGAAGACTTTACAACAAATATTTCCTTAATAGCCTACGCAAGATCCGTACCAACAATGTCCCAAAATGCAAAATAAAAGATAACCAATAAAAGGTATGGGGCCAATGATTGATTCCTACCCATGGAGAAGATCACATCTCTAATCTTCTTATGTATGGGAACTCTCGCGACGTTAGAGGGTTTGTAGGGGGTCACCAAGGAAAAGATTGAGGAGAGCATATGTTCAAAGATCTTTATCGCCTTAGAGGTGAGGAGGGGACAAAATTACTTGAGATGGAAAATTATCTATTGTGTAGCAGAACTCGTCATCCTTCGTCTTTGCTTGTTGTGGGGGCTGGACGCGCGTGGGTGTCGGCTCCTCCAGCGCCGTGGTGTCATACCTTGGTGGCGACGGGGTATAATGGTAAATAAGGGTCGAATCCATTGGGAATCAGAGAAATTTCTGATGATCTCTTCAAATTTGACAAAATCGAACAATGAATCGATGAAAGAAATTGGGAAAATGGATATTTTATGAAAGAAGACTTGAAGACGAATCCACGGAATCAAAAATCAATAAATTTGACTTTGATTTTGTGGAGGAATCAAAGATTGAAAAGAGGGGTATTTTTCAAAAATGTAAATCGCGAAATAACCGAAAATAAGAATGGAATTAAACTAAATTATAATTCTAAAACAAAATTAAATGCTAAACGAAGATAGATTAGGATGAAACACGATCCCTAACCCACAACTGCGATCGAAATTGATCCAATTAATCGCCAGAATCAAGGCTATTCATCAAAATTCAGAAAATCATGATTCATGGAGTTCAAGCGTCCATTTCTTCCTCGTCGATCGTCAAAATCTTGATGTTAAGCACTCTGTGGACGCAGAAAATGAGTCTAGAAGTGATTGGGATCAAAAGATTCAAGATATTTGGTGTCTAAATAGTTTGGTTAAGTCGAATTTATCTCGAATGCTTTATAGTCTCGAAGAACATCTCACTCTATAGGGCAATTTGAGCGTAACCGTTTGATCTCCAGTTAATCCGCGATCAACGGCTCTGATAAAACGCATCGGATGTGAATCGTTACCGTTAAGTCGTAGCCCTTGGATCGCCGATCGACGCCTGAGATGAAGCCACGCCGCATGCGTTATAAAACGCATCAAAATGCTTGCCGTTGGATCGCGATCGGACGCTCTTGATGCGTTTTCCGTCGATTTAATCTCGACCGTTATAACTCCTCTTGATCAATGGCTGGGATTAAAATGTGATTCAATGAATACGATCTCGCTACGTACCCCCCTTCACTTAAGTGAAGATCAATGGCTCTGATTTCTCGTGCGATCGGACGTCCCACGATGCGCCACGTCGCTTAGCGCATTTGATCATCGATTGCGATCGATCGGACGCTCCAAATTGCGCCACATCACCTCTGCGCTATAAATAATATGAAAATTCAATTTTAAATTAGAAAATTTGATTTTTAATTCCAAAAAATCCTTAGAAATTCATTAAAAATTCATGAAAAAATCCAAAAAAATCCCTAAAAATTAGAAAATTCATAACTTTCAAAATATAGCTCCAAATTTCTTTTATTTGATCAGAAATTTAATCATCTATCATTCTAAAAATTCAAGTTTAATAAATAACAAGATATTTAATTTCTATTTCAAAAATACATTCATTTCTTTAAGATTTAAACTTTAAAAAATTAAATGAATGTTTATAAAAATGATTTCTCTCTTTATTTAACTTTAGAAACTACTTATAATCTCAAGTATAGATGGGTTATGAGATTATTTATCTTTAATTCATCATAATTAACCCTAAATTAAAGTATTTTGAGATTATAATGACTCTTTCATAGAATGATAAATAAATACTCATAAATATGATAACATGCATAGGAATGAAATATTTTATGCCTTAATATGCATTGATAATCATGTATTATCATGTCTAATTAGCATGTTATCACCCTTCTGATTCCCTGTCGGATTCAAGCCAATGCCCTTACATCCCCTTCTCATCGCCCTTGCATCCTCTCCCTATCACCTTGACGGATTCAAGCCATCGCCCATCCCTCCTCTTCACCTCACCCGGCTGAATTCACTCATGTCTCCCTTCAGGACTCACGCCGTCGCCCCATCCTCCCTCCTCTCCACGTCTTGCCGAATTTCATTCCATTGCCCTGCCATCCTTCACCCCCGTTTACCTCTGCCTTCATCCCGTTGCCCTGTCGGGTCCTTCCCGTCGCCCCATTTCCCTCTTCTCGCTGAATTCACCAAGCAACTCCCACCTCGAAACCCTTCCATCAATAGAATCCATGAACTCCAGCCATAATTCGCTTGCACTCCTGCGCGTCATGACCTGCCTGCCCGCGCCCCTTCCTGACGTGCCTTGCGCTCACGTCGCATACGCCCGCGCCTCAATTTCGTTAATTCCTCCGTTGACGTGCCCTTGCCAAGACGCCGTTCACGTGCCCCGCACGACCACCTACCGAAGGCGCCCCATCCGTGCCCTCCTCAAGGCGCCATGTCCACACGCTTGGCCCGCGCCCCACGCGATCCGCCCAGCCTGCACACCCACGTGGCCCGCCCACGCGCGCCCTCACGCGTCTAACCCACGCAATCATCCGGTGTGCCCACGAACGGCCCACCTCGCACACGCCCCTGCGCACTCAATTCACGCACCTAGTTTGTCCGGCCCGCGCGCTCTTGCGAGCTTGGCCCGTGGTTCTTGGACGCCCGGCCTGCGTGCCCCGTGCGACCCTACCGCATACCCCGCGCGCCCCACACAGCTGATTCGCGCTCTGTCCGCGCCTGAGGCCCCTGCCGGCGCGCCTACGTGCAGCTGTCCATGCCTCGATGGAGGCCCTCCTCTGCACCGAGGACTCCGCCACTCCACGTTGTCGCTGACCTTGGCTTAACCTTGCCGACCGCCCCTGCCGTGTACGAATGACTTCCCCCCCCCCCTCACCACGACCGACCAGGGCTCGCGCCTCGCAGGTTAGGCCCGCATCCCCTCCTCTTTACTTTGAAGTACCTTTATTTCTTCTAGTATTTCCCGCACTTGCTTCCACCACCATCGAGACCTAGTTTAGGTTAATGGAGAGGACAACTCGAGTGGATTGGGACCGTGGTCCAATCCATCGGGTTGATCATCGTGCTCCCCCTCCACGACCCAAGGCCCGATGCCTGCGAGGACGTGGACCTGGAGGCCCCCAGACTGGTACTACTCGGTGCACTCCGGGAGCTTCGGAGACGACGTGCAGGAAGGCAGTTGTTTGTAGGCATTGATAGGTTCTCTCATCATCATAGATCGCCATAAGATATCACTTCCTTAGATTTACCTTTAGTATTTTGTTGCACGATCAAAGGTTTATCAGCCTGGTTCTGCATCACCTATTTCTTGCATCCACTAGAGATGTATAATCATATGGATATTATTAATGAGAAATTGAGGTGTGAAAGAAATGTATGTCTTGATCACCCTCTTGTAGCCCATTAAATGTGCTACTTTTGGGAATAATAGAGCTCCAACCCTCACCTAGCCTCTATTGGGATTTGAGGTCAATAAGCCTTCCAAAATTTTGATCAAAACATCAAATGCACTGCAATGCATTGAATCATATATTCAAAATATTGAGGCACCAAGTACCAACGATTGTATTATCTAGTATGTACGAGAAAACATACTTATAGGGTTCTTTTGAATGAGTTCTTAAAGTTATTCAAGTGTCTAGCCTCTAGCAGTATTCACACGATCTTCAGATGGTTGGATCTCTTCTTCGAATCTCTTTACCAAGAGAGAAAGAGAAGAAACGAGATATTTCTCACAAGGTTTGCATGGACACATATAGTTGTGATTGTTCTCCCCTTATTTATAGACATTTGGTATGTAGATCTTTCATAAAAATCCTCTTACTATGTTTATATCGACCAATGTATATAGACCTTATTTTGTAACCCTCTAGTTTCATATATCTCATTAGTTAATAACCCTATAGACGCAATAACACCTATTAGTCAACCTTAATTAGTTATTTACATCAACATATAGATTAATTAGTCAAGGATCAATTTAACCCAATCATTACATGAAAAGCTTATAGATATTTTGTGTCATACAAGTCAATCATACTTTCACCTTTTGTTTATATTCATTGTAATTCTTGTGCAATGTTTGCAATGAAGTCCATGAACATATGCAATGATCAAGAGAATTGCGATGAGATCATAATATAGTGATTGATGGTCTTTAGGTATATGTTCTAAATATTCCTATTCGTGCGACATTTGAGAAGGACATCGAATTATCCAGAAAGAATAGCACTATCTAATTCAATTCATATGATGAGTATGGTTGATCTTGTGGCTATCGTTGTAAAGACACTAAGGATATATAGTGGGTGCTCTTTGGATAAAGAGTTCACTGAATTGATTTATATGAATCATTAAATGGTATCATGCCAAGCCGCCAATCAGGTTTATTCATATCACGGTTGAGTATGTAATCCTTTGACTTGAGACACCAAAGACATCTTGTGGATAAATGATCATATTTTGACTATAACTTATAAATCCCTAGCCACGGGATCTCTAAAATGTCATAGGTCGAATATGATATGAAGTCCTCAAAGGTGATTTGAGTGGTTAAGATGGAATCACCCACCCTCGATACCAGAAGAGATCAACTTAAGCAATGAGATGAGGTTAAATCCTTCGCCAATGTAGTAGAAATATTAGATAAATAATTTATCGATGATTTTCTACTCACATCAGTACTAAATTGAGTAACCGATTATGGGTTTGACAATTAACCATACCCTATGTCATTCATGAGCCTTACGCTGATTAAGGATTATACGTGTATAGTAACCGATGACGGCAAAGATTTTATGAAGAAGTTCTCATATACTCCATATCTCCTAGAGCACGTGGTGTAGCTTGGCACCCACCGGGCATGCGACTCAACCTGTCAATTGGGTTAAATATATCATTAGCCAAATAATCTATATGTTGATATAATTAATTGATAAAGAAGACTAATACGTATTATTGGGTTGATAGAGTCATTAACTGGCAAGATATATCGACCTAGAGGGTCACACACATAAGGTCAATGGACATCCGTGAATATAGACATAATAATAAGGGTTTTTGTGAAAATTTCACATTTCCAAAGTCTATAAATGAGGGGAGAATGACAATAATAGAGGTGCACATGCAAGCCTAGCAGAAATTCTCTCCCCTCTTATCTTCCTTTTGTGGTGATGAGTGTTCAAGAAGAGATTCGATTGTCTATAGATTGTGTGGATACCACTAGAGGCCAGCCGCTTGAATAGTTGAAGAACTATTTTAAATGATCCCTATAAGTATGAATTTTATTATATACTAGATGATAAGATCATTGACAAAACAAATCGATGTGGTCGTTAATTGCACACCGATTTGTGTCAACAATAAAGCCAAATTTACCAATTTAATGATTTACTCACGAATTGAAGGGTATAATGATAAATAAGGGTCGAATCCACAGAGAAATAAGGGATTTTTACGAGATCTTTTGGAATTTGATCAAATCGGACGATGAATTGGTGATAAAAATTAGGGAACATAGTAGATTTAGAAAGATACTCCACGGAATCAAAAATCACTCGATTTGGATTAGTATTCGTGGAGAAATTAAAGAGCCAAGTGGAGAAGATTTTCCGAACGTGATTTAAAAGAAATTCAAAATTAAAGACTAAATTAAACTAAATTACAATCCTAAATTACACATTGATGATACATGATGAAAGATTAGAAGGAAAACACGTAATCTAACTCGAGATAGTGATCGAAATGATTCAATTAATCGCTGCATTCAATGCTTTTCATTCCGTGATTTCAAAAACGAGC
The DNA here is from genome assembly GCA_024174645.1 of Lemna minuta. Lineage (NCBI taxonomy): Eukaryota > Viridiplantae > Streptophyta > Magnoliopsida > Alismatales > Araceae > Lemna > Lemna minuta. The sequence goes on from CM044105.1 coordinate 16,995,293, forward strand.
GTCGGTGTTCAAGAGTTGAATTCTCCTTAATCGATCGACGAAATCTCTCTTTTAATCACTCCTTAGACACGAAAACGAGTCTAGAAGTGATTAGAAGGGAGAGATTCAAGGATAGATGTGTTTAGATAGATCAATTAAGCGAAATCATCCAAGAATACATCAAAATGTCAAAGAACATCTCAATTTATAGTCATTTTGGGCGTAACCGTCCGATGAAACGCTTCATCAACGATCAACGGCTCTGATTGATCGCAATAATGCAAATCGTTACCGTTAAGTCGCAGCCATTGGATCGCCAATCGACTATCGATATTTTCGCCACGTCGTATGCGTTATAAAAACACATGTAATGCCTGCCATTAGATTGCAATCGGACGCATCAGATGCATTGTTCCGTGATTTAATCTCAACCGTTATAACTCTCACGATCAATGGTGGAGATTATCTCGCATCCGGTGAACCCGATCTTGTCACGTACCCCTCTTCACTTAAGTGAAGATCGACGGCTGAGATTGCACGCGCGATCGGACGTCCCACATGCTACCACATCGCCTCCACACCTTGATCGTTGATCGCGATCGATCGGACGGCTCTAATCGTGCCACGTCACCTATGCGTTATAAAAAGTTCAAAAAATCAATTTTTAATTCCATAAATCCTTAGAAATTCATTAAAAATTCAGAAAAATTCCATAAAAATCCCAAAAAATTAGAAAATTCATAACTTTAAAAATATAACTCCAAATTAATCCAGGTTTTTTTCATTGGATTAGAAATTCAATTATCTATCATTATAAAAATTCAAAATATTTAAATAACAAGAGAATAAATTATTATTTTAAAAATACACTCATTTTTTTTTTAAAAACAAAACTTAGAAAAATAAATGAATGTATATAAACATTTTCTCTTATTATTTAATATTAAAACTTAATTATAATCTCAAATTTTGATGCAAATAATCTATTCTAAAATATATTCTTAATTATGCATAATTATCCCTAATTTAGTGCATTTTGAGTTTATAACTTAAAATTGCATGAAATGATAGAAATGCACTCAAAGTATGATAACATGCATACACATGGAATGTTTTATGCCTTAATTTGCATTAATAATCATGGTTTTGCGTGTTAATATTGCATGTTATCAATCATATAGAATAGATGATAAGATCATCTATTCTTGGTGTTTCAACTTTGTTGAATGTTTTGATTCAACAACTTCCGCTATAATCATTGTTTTGATCAAAACTTTGGAGATTTTGTCAAGCCTCAAGTCCAAGCACAAGTTATGAGATATGGAGTATATAAGACCTCCCACATGGAACCTTGCCATCATTGGTTACTATATACGCATAAATCTTTCATTCATGCAAGATTCATGAATGACTTAGAGTATGGTCAACTATCAAACCCTAATCAGTTGCTTAAGTTAGGACTAATGCACAGAAGAAATCATCAAGAAATCTTCCATTATTTCCAGAATCTTAGAAAAGGATTTCATTGTATTTCATTCCTTAGGTCAATCTCCTCAAATATAAAAATAATAAAAAAAAAAAATCTCCTCGAATATTAAGAGCAGATCACCCATCTTAACCACACAATCATCTTCAAGGACTTCATGTTGTATGCAATATATGACATTTTCAAAATCCTCTACCTAGAGATTTTTAAGTCATAATCAAAACATATAATTTATACTCATAAATATATGATTATTACTATAAATTAAGGCATAAAATATTCTATTCTTATGCATGTCATCATACTTTGTGTGCATATTTATCATTCTATGTAACTTAAAATATAATATCAAAATATCTTATTTTCAGGGAAACTCATGCATAGTTTAAAGTTAAAATTTTCAAGTAGATTATTTACATTTTATATTTGAGGTTATTGTTAAGTTTTCACTGTAATTAGTAAGAGAAAATATTTCTATACACACTCATTTATTTTTCTAGTTTGAAAGAAAGTGAGTGCATTTTTAGGTTGAAAAATTTATTCTCTTGTTATTTCTTAAATTTTAATATATTCTTTGGTTATCTCTTTTTAGAATGATATATTATTTAATTAAAAATAAAAAATGAATTAAAAAGGAGTTTTATAGTGAAATTTCTGAATTTTTTAATTTTTAGAGATTTTTAAATAATTTTTCAAAATTTTTCAAAAAAAATTATTTATTTTAATTTATTTTGAATTTATTTTAATTTAAAAAATTTAAAAAATTTAAAAAGTGGTTTTATATGTTAACATCGGCGTGGCAACTGATGTGATGAGTGGCCTTGAGTGTCACCACGTGGCAACGTATGTGCACGCCATGTGGCGCACTCGTGTGCACGCCATGTGGAGCACTCGTGTGCACGTCATTAGCATGCCCTGTTAGTGGTTAAGCACCCTATTTAGGGCATGAGCTAACTACTCATATGCACCTCCCTTATATACTTGTTATATCCCGTTTATTTTTCCTAATGTGGGACTATTTATTCTTTTATTTCTTTGCAGGTAATGTGGTGTGATGTGAGACGTTCGATTTCTGGAGTTTATTTCTTCACCTACTCAAAGGGGTACGTGGTAGCATCTAAATGGCGTCTATTCATTTGATTAAATAAATAAATCTTGGCCTTTGATTGGAGGAGTTATAACGACCAATATTTGAAGCATCTTTGCAAGATCTAGGGCGTTTAAATATGATCAAACAATTAGAACCCATGATTCAATGATGCTTCATCTTCACACACGATGTGGTGAAATTAGAACCCTTCATTGTGAATATAACAGCCATGACTTAACGTCGTCGATTCAACTCCAAGAATTTCACCTAAGCATTTAGTTGAAGATGAAGAGGCAAATCAAATGACCACGTCCACTAAAGAGTGAATCATGTCTACATGGAGAGGATGAGAACATCTTAATGCTTAGAGCATCATATATAATGATATGTATGATAACATGCTATTTATACACGAATTTACATGATTATTAATGAAATTAAAGGCATTAATTATTCCAAATATATGCATGTTATCATATTTTAAGTATATTTCTATCATTTTGTATCATTTAATGTTATGATCTAAAAATACATCAATTTATGGATTATTATACATAATTAAACATTGTGATTTTTAATCCTAATTATAATTTAATATCATAATCATGTTTTAAGGATGAAAATACAAGAGAAAAGATCTTTAATTAACATTTATGTGTTTTTATAAATTTATTTTATAAGATACATAAATGTATTTATTTAATTAATATTTATTCTCTTATTATTTTAATAATTTGACTTTTTCTAATGATATAGTATTTAATTTCTTATCCAACAAAACAAATTTGAATTAATTTGGAGTTGTATTTTGAAAGTTATGATTTTTACAATTTTAGAGAATTTTTTTGAAATTTTTCTGATTTTTAGCTAAGTGTATTTTCGATTTTTAAGTATTTAAATTAATTAAAATAAAAGCAAAAAGGGTGCATATTTTGCGCGAGCACACATGGATGCGACGTGGCACGCAAGGCCACGTGCCAGAGCCACGCGGACCCGCGCGAGTGCTTGCGTGGCACAGAGGTGACATTTACATATTATATTTATTATACTAAGGTTATAGTACATATAAGCATTCCATAGAGGAACTCGCTAACCGTTATAAACCCGTTAACCTTATATACCCGATAGCTCTCTTAGTTTTCCTCCATGTGGGACTATGTTCCCTTTGTTTTTGTGATTGCAGGACGTGTGGCGTGACGTGGAGCGTCAGATGGAATTCGCGGTTAAAATCGCGTGTAGATGCGGTGGAAACAAGGTCCACCCGATCTTCAAATCGCGCACGTGGTTAAAAAAGACTTAAGCGAATTAATTCGGACCGTCAATCGAAAGGAGTTATATCGGTCATGATTAATCGCGATCGGTGGACCTTACGATTAATCGTGACCGCACGATGAAGATCCGATGGACGATCCAAGCGACACACCTCTTTCTTCATACGATGTGAACTCATCTCGGCCTTCCATCTTTGATCAAACGGATGTGACTTAATCGCACCATTTTCGATCTACAGATACGTGATCGCGACCGTCGATCGCAAGGCGCCTCTTCATCGAACGGTCGCACCCAAAATTTCCCCTTTAAATACGTGTTCTTCGTGACGGAAGAACTCGCCTTTGAATCTTTGAGAAATTCGAACTGTCCAGACACCAATTTCAAGTGCCAATTTGATTTCTTCATGTTCTTGACTTGTTTCCGCGTCCAAGGAGTGCTTGAAATCAAAGTTTGATTGAGAGATCGAGGAGAAATCACATCTTGAACTTCAATTTCGTCTTCGAAAATGCGAAATGAAAAGCCATGCATCCGGTGATTAATTGGATTATTTCAAAGGCTACTTTGGGTTAGATTGCATGTTTTCATCTTAATCTTTCATCATTTAGTGTTAATTTTACATTTTGAATAGTATATTAAGTTTAATTTTGTTTTAATTTTGGTTTTAAATCAATTTCGCTATACAAATTTTCTCCTAATTTCAAACTTCGATTACTCAGCGAATTCTAATCCAAATCGCTCGATTTTTGCTTCCATGGATTCACAATTGAGTTATCTTTCTTAATATCATAAATTTCTCAATTTTTAATCTCAATTCATTGTCCGATTTGATCGAATTTCAAAGATATCTCTCAAAATTCCCTAATTCTTCGTGGATTCAACCCTTATTTACCATTATACCCTTTACTTAAATTATTTACTCATAAATCGGTAAGTTTAGGTCTTTTTTTTGACACTATATCGTGTGTATTCATTGACCATACAAATTAGTCTCGTCAATGTAGAATTTTCCTTTCCAAAGCTCTTTCCACAAAACCTCAAAGAGGTTACCAAAGAGGATGGAATCTAGACTTACATAGGGCAAGGTCATATAGAGAGGTGTGATTGATACCTCAAAAATTTCAAACTCACAATTATGAGGATTTAAACGTGAAAAGAATACCTAAGAAGAGCCTAAGGGGCATTGTTGAGGGATTGATGAACTTGACTTCATGATATTTTTGGTCGTTGTTGAATTGATTTCATGCAAAAATAATATCTGCCTTATTAACCAAAGTTTAGATTCTTTCTTTTTCAATAGAATTTTTGGGGCAACTTATTTAATTCATTAAAAAATAAGATCTAATTTTTTATGCAAATACTTTATCTTGTAATTATTTTTCAATTGTAAAATAATTTATTTGAGCATCTACTAAAGTCTAATTAACATAATAGATGGTCATCTGCTTCTTGTTGATCCTTTGTCATAAAATAGCCACCATTCTAAAATTGTATGTATCGCTAATTAGCCTAAAAGGTAGATCCCAATTAGGAGCCTAAAAAAGTTAGGAGCTTGTATGAGAGAATCCTCAATTAAATGCTTTAATGGTTTCAACATTAATAATTAAACTAATATTCTTAGATGGGAGATTAATTAAAGGTTCAAAATTTTTTTGTAAAGTCCTTGATTAATAATTAAATGGCCAAGGAACCTCTAAATTGTCTTAAATTGTTCGATAGAGGTAGATGTTTTATCACTTCACTTTTGGCCTTGTCTACCTCAAGCTCATTCTTGCTCACTCAATGTCCCAATGCTATGTTTCCCTACACCATGGAATGAGATTTTTTTAACTTAATCTAAACATATTTTGAATAGAAATTTATATAGAGACAGATGTTGTTCGTGAAGAGAGAGAAATTATGAATTTATTTGAAATTGGATTACTCTACATTTTGAAATGAAAATATAATGCTAAATGACAATAGATTAGGAGGAAAGCACAAAATCTAACCCAAAACCACACTCAAAATGATCCAATTACTCATCAGATCAAAGATTTTTATTCCAAAATTTTGAAAATAGAACTTTTGAGTTCAAGCTATGATTTTTCATCATTCTCTCGATAATATCTGGACTTCAAACACACTCCTTGAACAAGAAAATGAGTTTAGAACATGATTGAGGCAATAGATTCAAGGATTGAGCTATCCAAAAGGTCTGATTGATCATTAAATCCAACAATGGCTCTCACCATTGAAGAAAGAGAATTTATAAACATCTTGAATTGGGTGTGATTTTTAGATCTTCTCCTTTGATGAGATCAACGGTCGTGATGGAATCTGAGGAGACGAATTGTTACAGTTAAGTCATAGTTGTCTAATCTTAGATGAAGCGCAAGAATGTCGTCACATTGCCACATGAAAAAAATGTCATTTGATTTCATCTATCATATTCAAATCAGATGCTCCAAATTTTTGCTCCATGTCAAGGTCAATCCATCATTTGTATTGAATCTCAACCATTATGACTCCCTAGATGGATGTTCATGATTCATTGATGCTTTATAAAATGAATCCACACCCAATGAGAAACTGTGGACTGCCACATGGCGATACTCAAGCATCCATGCCACATTAGTTGCCATGTCAACCGATGACTCATAAAATATTGTTTTTTAAATTTTTAATAAAAAACAACTTTTAAATAAATTCAAAAAAAAAAGAAAAATACCTAAAAATTAGAAAATTCATATATTTTAAAATACAACTCTTTTTTAATCTAAATTTTCTTTATTTGATCAAAAAAACTAAATAACTATCATTCTATGGAATTGAATTTAATAAATAACAAGAGAACAAAATATTTAACTTCAAAATAAACTCAACTCACATGAAAAATAAAAGCAAATAATTTTAGAATGTATATATAAAAAAATGGCTTTCTCTTATTATTTTACGTTTAAAACTCCAAAAAATTTCAAATAGACTAGGATAATATTTTCAAAATTCAACTCTAGATTTGTACATGATTAACCCTTCAAATAACACAGTTTGAGATTTTAAATATAAATTACATAAAATGATGAATATGCACTCAAAGTATGATAACATGTCTAAGAATAGTATGAATTAAGCCTTATCATGTATTAACAAATAAATATTGCATGTTATCACATCTGTATTATGTCATTGCGCCACACTGACATGCACTTACAGAAACCCTTTTTTAATATTTTTAATTCCAAATAAATTAAATAAAATCAGAAAAAATTCAAAACGAATTCATAAAAATTCTAAAAAAATCTCTAAAAATTCAAAAAATTAAGATCTTTCAAATGATCACTCATTTCCATTCAAATTTTATATTTCTTCATAAATTTAATAAAAAATTTAATTTTAAATGTAATTTAATTCAAGAAATAATAAGAAAATAAATATTTAACTCCAAAATACACTAAATTCACTTTAAAAAGTAAAAGTAGATAATTTTAGAGTTTAGATAAAATGATTTTTTCTCTTATTCTTTTGTCTTTAAATCTCAAAACAAATCTCAAAGAAGATGATACTAATCTAATTTAAAATTGAAACTCATGATTTATGCAAGAATAACTTGTAAAATGGTACATTTTCAGATGTAATGTAATTTTCATAAAATGATGAAAATATTATCAAAACATGATAACATGCATATAATCTATATAAATTATGCCTTGAAATTTCATGATAATCATGTAATTAGAAGTAAATATTGGATGTTGTTAGCAATGCATTGCTTGATGCTATAAAGCATCCAAGTCATAGTGGTCGAGTTGGATTACGACCAAGAGGCATAAGATGGGTTGCAAAGCAATATAGTGTCATCCATGAGATGATGAAGAAAAAGACTATAAGACTCAAGAAAGAGCTTGAGACCAGAAGGTAGGCCGCATAATTATAGTCATTCAAATTGTAGGCAAGCCGAGTAAGTTATGTCGTGATAAAAACAATGAGGCATAGAAGTTGGTGGAGTAGGAATGGGCAATAATGAAGTATCGACACCTAGAGCCAAAGAGAGTGGAGAGGACGTAGAATCCCTTAACGAGGCCATAGATTTTTGGTGGAGACATGAAGAAATGTAGGCATGAACAAATGCATTGTTTGGGGGTGAAAGTGACAAAAAATGCTCCACGGTGGGCAGCCAGAAAGTGGAGGTCACCACATAGAGGTGCATGTCCACAGAGCATTGGACAACACTCATTGTGTTGAAGATGATAAAACTCAACCACATCAACGGCTAGAGACAATGATGGAGAGGAGATTGCATTAGAGTGAGAGAAGGCGGCTGATGGATATTATGTGGCCTATAAGCCAATCACACTTTCATGTATCTTGTTTATGTTCATTGAAATGAAATTTATTTATTGTTATTCTTGTGTGATGTTTGCAATAAAGTCCATGAGCATGTGCAATGACTAAGTGAATTATGATGAGATCATAATATAGTGATCACTAGTCTTTAAACATATGTTCTAAATATTCCTATTCGTGGGATATTCGAGAAGGACATCGAATTATCCGGAAAGAATAGTACTATCTAATCCAACTCATATGATGAGTATGGCTGATCCTATAGCCATCGGTATGGAGATACTAAGGATAGATAGTGGGTGCTCTTTGGAGAAAGAGTTTACTCAATTTATCCGTATGAATCCCTGAATGGTATTATACCTAACTGTCAATCAGGTTGATTCATGTCATGGTTGTGTATGTGGTCCTTTTACTTGAGACACCAAAGACATCTTGTGGATGACTGATCGTGTTTTGATTACGACTTACGAATCCCTAGCCACGGGATATCTAAAACGTCATATTAGATACGACATGAAGTCCATGAAGATGATTGTGTGATCAAGATGGGATCATCCACCTCAGTATTTGAGGATATTGACTCAAAGGAATGAGATGCAATGAAATCCTTGGCCAAGGTAGTAGAAATATTGGAGAAGGAGTTCTCGATGATTTTTACACGCATCAATACTAACTTGAGTGATCGATTAGGGTTTGACAGTTGACCATACCCTAAGTCATTCATGAGTCTAATGTGGATGAATGATTATACATACATGGTAATCGATGATGGGAAGGTTCCATAAGTGAGTTCTTACATACTCCATATCTCCTAGTGTACGTGGTGTAGCTTGGCACCCAACGGGCTGGAAACTTAACGTATCGATTGGGTTAAATCGATCCTTGATTAATTAATCTATATGTGGATGTGGATAATTAACTAAGATTGACCTATAGAGTTATTTGATCTATAGAGTTATTGACTAGGGAGATATATGGACCTAGAGGGTCACACACATAAGGTCTATGGATGTTGGTGGATATAAACATAATTATGAGGGTTTTTATGAAAAAAACCTCATACCAAAATTCTATAAATAGGGGAAGAATGACCACAACTCAAGGTGCTCATACAAGCCTTGTGGGAATTCTCTTCTTTCTTCTCTTTCTCTCTTGGTAAAGAGCTTTGAAGAGGAGATCTAACCATCCGGAGGCCATGTGGATACTGCTAGAGGCTAGACACTTGAATAGCTTCAAGAACTCCTTCAAGGAAACTTGTAAGTATGTTTTCTCATACATAGTAGATGATAGGATTATCTGTTCTTGGTGCTTCAATGTTTTGAATATCCGATTCAATGAATTCCGCTACATTTGATGGTTTGATCAAAATTTCGGAAAGTTATCGACCTCAGATCCCATCAGCGGTGCCCATGGGAATGACAACTATAGCATGATGATGGTGGCGGTGCCAGCAGCAAGAGGAGTCATGGCTTTGATACTATGTTGACGATAAGAACAAGAGACCCTAGAATTGCATGTAGAAAAGAGAGTATGTGGGTTCTTATATAGGAAGCCAAGATGAGGGCCCTAAATGGGCCAGGAGCCTCATACCACCATCCAACAATAGGAAAATTTTCTTTCCATCTTTTCCATTCAAAAAACCATATTTTCTATCCAAAAAATTACATTTTTCAACCTTAAAGTTCAAACCAACCTCAATAAAGGTCTTAACTAGTGTTTTCCATTTTTACCATCTTTTCTTAGTTACTAATTTCCTTTGATGGAGGTGGACTATATTATGCCATAAGTTAAAGCGTGCACACATGCTTATAAAATAAAAATATTTTTTTGGAGTTTATATCTTATTTGATGATATTTTTATATGCTTGTGTTGTGGTGTCCTCAAAGAGAATCCAATAGTCCGATGTGTCGACAACTATAGATTTTTTGCATAAAGTTTTGAGAAGTACTTGACAACACTTGATTTGCAAGCCCAAGATGTGGGCCACAATCTCTACTTAAACATGACACATCAACATTGAATTTGCCTATCTCCATCAAGGGAAATTTGAAACTAATCTCTCGCAGAATCTGACTTTGGTTCTTGACATGAAAAAAATCCAACACTTTGATCAAAATCTAACAAACGAGATTGATAATATGAATAAAAGATCAACATAAAACTCAAACCAACCATTTGAAATTAATCCTCTAGCCTTGGCTCTCAAAACTCTCTTGCTTATCTCAAAGATCTTGGGCAGTTGGCATGCATCCCATGAGCTCCTCCTCTGCAAATGCCCAAGATGCACCTAAATTTATAGTTTCTCCGCATTATAAGTGCTCCACCTACTTCAGGGCACCTATTGATTATTAAATCATATGATGTGGGAACTGTAGAAACTCACATTGATTCAGCCAATGGACCTATCAAAACACACTTAATCAACTTGATGCATGACATCGAAGCACTAGCCTATAAGAAGACTTGGGCACATGAAATTCACCAACGAATGATGATGAAGAATTGTTTGATAAAAAAACATATTTTCAATGTTTGATAAAAAAAAAGAATTATTGCCAAAGAAACCAACTAAACCTAATAGAAACTAAATCAAGATTTTCAATGTTAAGCTTAAAATTCTCTCATCATGAATACATATAAAGAAGATGTAAATTTATCCATTTTTCACTCTGATTCAATGCAATTCCACTTACACACTAGATTTCATCTTTATCCCTTTCTCAGCATCTTTATTTATCTTCTAGGGTGCATCTCTGTTCTGCTTCTCTTTTCAATGACACATCTTCGTTTATCTTTTTTTCCATAATCTCTCTCTGTGATATGACTTCTAAAGCTTTTCTTAGTTGTAGCCACTGTGCCACACTGGCTTTAAGGAATTTTTCTCTCCTCTCTCTTTCCCCAAGAACTCACCTTCCTCTTCTCCCTCTTCTAGATTGGTGAGAATTCTCTCTCATTTAAAACCCTAGAAGAAGAGAAGACTAACGGGGTTCTTTAGATGATTGAAAAGGGAGGAGGCTGTCTATGATAGAATGCCTCACAAGAGGCGGATGATGCATCTTGAAACTCCTCATTTGCTATGATCTCTTGAAACTTTCTATTTATTAAATTTTCTTCCTAAAGAAACTTCTACTCTTCTGAGGGGTCATTTCTCTCACACAAATGAATATGCAAATAGCCCATTTAATGGGGCTTTTCCAAGGGGCCACCTTGTCCCATCTGCTCTACGAGAAAATGTCCACCTTAGAGAGCCCTTCCTCTCAAGTTCCGAATTTTCCTTAATAGGCCTGGCCCAATAACTTCAAACTTTTTTACTGCTCAACAGGCTCCTTTATTTTAAAATATAAAAAAATGACGCGGGATTCGACTTGCGACAAGTTTAAACGAAAGCGGACGTCGGTCTCCAATTGGAGGGCAATTAAGCGGACGTTGAACTTCAATTGGGCAGGAATTGATCATTTAGAGTACAGGAATGGAGATGGCGGATCTTCACAAGGTTTGGGAGATAAATGCCCTCAAAAAGCCTCGAGAAGACGAAGCCCGGAGGATCCTCGAGCATGTAGCGAGGCAGGTGCAGCCGATCATGCGGAGGCGAAAATGGCGGGTCAAACTGCTCTCCGAGTTCTTGTACCGGCGATTCCTCCCTCATACCACTTGTTCCGAAATTTTTATTATTCTTGAGTAAATTATGCTCTTTGGCAATAATCGAGATTTTTGTGGTCTTTGTAGCCCCGCCAATTCGGCCCTATTAGGGTTAAATGTGGGGAAAGGTATCCACGTGAAGTTGCGTCTCCGGAGACCTGGGGGAAACCCAGATTTCTTCTCGTACGAAGAGGTTCTTGATACAATGCTCCACGAGCTTTGTCACATTGAACATGGGCCCCACAACGCATTGTTCTACAAGCTCTGGGATGATATTAGAAAGGCAAGTTTTTTCCGAATCCTGGATGAATTTTTCAAAGTAATTGTAGGTTAGTGTAGTTATTTGGTGATAATTATAATGTTAAAGCAATTGAAGCTTTTGAATTATGCGGAATAATGGATGGCCAGATTAACGAAGAATAACGTTTTTGAGTTTTTCATGATTACTGAATTATTTCTTGCCGAATTCTAGATTCTTTGGTTTGATACAGGCTACCACTGATCCGATCAAGCCAAAATTCTCTTCTCATTCTGCTTTATGATGCAGGAATGCGAGGAACTAATAGCAAAGGGAATAATGGGAAGTGGACAGGGGTTTGATGCTCCTGGAAGACGACTGGGAGGATTCTCTCACCAACCTTCTCTCTCATCTCTCCGGGCAACTGCATTAGCTGCAGCAGAAAGGCGTAAACTTAATGACAATTCACTACCTTCTGGACCAAAGCGTTTGGGGGGAGATAGCAATATTATGGCTTCTCTAACACCAGTTCAAGCTGCCGCCATGGCCGCTGAGAGGAGGATTCATGATGATTTGTGGTGTGCTTCCGAATCGGATGTTTTGGATGATGATGATGTGGATAATGGTCATTTTAAAAGATCAGTCGAACTGTCAAATATATCGTCGACTTCTGGAAAAGATCTCTCAGGAGCAGTTTCGAAAAGACAGAAGGGTGACGTTGAAACCAGAGAGAGAATTGGAAAACGCATTGGAAGTTCATTTTCTGTAGGCAGTGCTAGCGGGGATGATTTCGGGCCGATCTTTGATCCTCCACTTGATTTCAATCCTGGCACAGATGAAAGAATGATTTGGGAATGCGGTGTGTGCACACTGTTCAACAAGGTAGGATATCTGGATTCTAACCTTTGATAATTTTCTAGTCGATATTTCTTCCTCATTTTTTTGCTATTGAGTGGTTTTTTTCTTAAAAATTTCAAGAATTTGATAATTTTTTAATGCTTTGGGGGTGCAGCCACTAGCTCTGGCTTGCGAGGCATGTGGTTCTGAGCGGCCTAAGAACGGCGAGGAAGGATCGAAGACCTGGTCTTGCAGACGTTGTACCCTTGATAATAGTGTGAAGATTGAGAGGTGTTCGGCGTGCGAGGAGTGGAGATATTCGCGCGGTGCTCCTGCATCCTCTGGAGGACCTAATTCAGGGACTTGATGGATTCCCATAACATTCAAAGTGCTCAATTTTTGAAAAGGGTTTGTGCCTGAGAAGGGCATGAATACCACATCCATGCTGCACAGAGTTGACCCATTTTTGATCGCTGGCCGGGCAAACAAAATGCTGACGTTTTTTCTTAGCTCTCTCTCTGTCTCTCTGTCCCCCATTGACACGGTCTAAGCTCTAAAGGTGTTCTTCGTAAAAAAGCTGCTACACATAGCCCTGCTTGTAGCGGCAGTGGAGATGCTCTGTCTGGGCGTGTCGGAAGGCGCTGAAGGCGGCAGCATAAATGCATACTAAAGCTGCAGTAGTCGCCACCAGCACTACGCTGCTTTTCCTCCACTCTTCCCTCAATTCCCCTAGAAGCCCCGCCCTGCACGACTCGCACCCGTAACACAGTTCCGCCTGATCGCTGCTCCACGCTCCGCAGTCCCTGTCCGTCCAATTCCCCGCTTCGTTGATCCACACCGTCGGATTCACGTATTCGTACCCGCACTCCACGGGCGGCTTACAGCATCCCGACTGCACCGCACTATCGCGTCTCACTCACTTTTCTTTGGAGTATATCAAGAAAAAAAGGTAAAAAAGTAGAGGCCACTACGATGAGCTTTTGAGGGAGTTTTACGCTTCTACCTGTAGGGGGGATAGATGGGCTTTGAAGTAGCGTTCTGGGGAGATGAACTCCTGCGCGAGCTTAGAGCAGACTGCGGAGGAGCTAAGGCAGTTGCGGATGTAAGGCCAGTTTGCAGTGGAAGTGACGTGATCCCTCAGCCAAGGGGAGAATTCGGAAAGCCGATACTCTTTGAAGCCGGCGCCGTGGACGACGTATGAGCCATCGGGGCGAGTGACGAAGAAAGCCAAGGACAGTAAGGTAACGAGGAGGACGATGAGAGCAGCCGTGGAAAAGAGGTACAGTGCGAGGAGGCTCAGAAAGTTCCAGTAGGCGCCTGCGAAACCGGCAAGAGAGACGAGGAAGAAGAGGATTCCGAGTATGAGAACTGGCCACTTGAGGAGGCGGATGCACTCGCTGTCGCGTTTGCTGGTCAGCCAGATACCCCATGCGATCACGGGTACTGAGGAGAGCAACGCCATAAAGTTGATAAATACAGTGATGCTCCTGCTTACCGCCATAGGAAAGAGAGGGGGGGACGGAAGGACGGAAGGCGTCCACTTTGAGAAAATGAGTCTAAAATCTCAATATGCGGACGGTGGTTGTTGGGCTAATGCAGAAGAAAGGGCCCAGCAAGTATGGGCCAAACTGTTGGAAACCACAAACTGTTCGATCAGATTGACAGTCGCATTCAAAATCCGATAAAAATTTAAAATCAGTATTAAAAATGATTAAACTTTGGACAGTGACAAAAGGCCCCCACAGTCTGATCGGCGATCAGACCATTGATCGTATCGTTGTTTTAAAGGAGTGATTGATTATCGGTCACTCTCTGGATCGATCTGTAGACTTTGATCGCTGATTGATTGAAGCCGCTTTCACAAGATCAGCAATCAGGTTGAGACGTTCAAGTACATGGATCGAAACCGATCCACTCGATACAAGAATTGATTGTCGTTCCCTGCAATCAGATTCGAACTCAAACATCCATTTGTAAAGTAAAGAGAGATTGTATGGAAAACGATCTCATTCCGAAGTCTCATTCGTCAGCTTTTATTATCAGAAAAAACCCGGAATTTTCGAATTGACCATTTAAAAAATTCCGTCCTTCCCGGTTAGTTGCAATCGATTGTCTCGCAAAAAAATTCAGACATGGGAAAAATTTGCAGACAGTGCGACTCTCCGTACACATCTGGACGTCAAACTCGATTGGAATGATGAACTTCAGACCTTTGGAATGATGTCTTCATCAATCTGAATGGTCGCGTGAATTTTTAAAATTTTTGTAATGTTCAATCAATTTTAAAAAAGAAAAATGATGGATCCCATGACAACTTACAGCGACTCATTGAGATTGACTGGGATAAGTAGATTTATCTGACTCTCATGCGCACCGCTGACAAGACGGATTGCCTTCTTCCTCGCGGACCTCGTCTTTTATCGTCAACGTTTTGCTCACGTACTCACATGATAGGAGAGACACTCTCACAGTCTCACTGTCACAACAGCCTCACAGAGAAGAGAGAGAGGCGAGGAGAGAGAGGTTTCAGCACCGGAGAGAGTTATGACACCACTAACACATTGGCGACCCCACCTTGCTCCCTTTCAGAATGGCCTCGTGGGCCCTCTCACTCTCGTTCACCGACGCTTGTCGGCGACAATCGATCGCAAGCCCGCATCCATAGACGAAAACTGAAATTCAGAAATCGGTGGCTGATAAGCTTTCCCTCAAAAAGTCTCCAGACGATCATCTCAGGACAAGCAAAAGCAGAGCCTTATCCAATCTCCTCGGCGTCTGACGGAGGAGAGTCGGCGCTTGAAAGGGGGCCACTGAAGCGTAAGAGAACCGCCTTATCCAAGCGAAGAACAGCTGACTCGACGCCACTGAGGATGTGATCCGATCGAGAAATCCGATCAAATTCGATCGTACGGTTCTCATCTCATCGCCGTTCACGCATCAATAATGCAGCTAGGGACGAGCGACGTGCCTCGCGGTCGAAGAAACTATACTTAATACGGTTGCAGGATAGCGTGATGCGATTGCTCTCTCCGGGATTGTCCGCAAGCATTGGATGGCGAAAGCCCAACGGTCACTGGTCTGTTGCCGTCTGAACTGCTATCCTTTCATTTGCCCCCCAATGATCTGAGAGAGAGGACAGAAAATCCTGACCAAAGCGACCTGAATCCGGTTCCTTCGCCCAGCGTAGCTACGTCGAATGGCCAGCAGTGGTGGTGTCCGTTCAGCTTATCTACTTGTCGACGTCGTGAAGCGACCGGCGCCTTGTCTGCGTCGTCTGAATGATAAGAGAGAGAGAAACTCCGAGAAGGCGACCAGACCTCTAATCGTACAAATTTGCAGTTTTCCACGTAGAAACACGTCTTTTAATGAGAACCATGCCGCTTACTGTTCGTCGTTAACGAAATAGAAGTAAGAAAATGCTCCACAATTGTCAAGATTTGAACTGATACCCTGCCCCCGATCGGTGGTTCGCGGTTGATCATGGCACATGATCTCCCGCCATACTATCAATAAATTAATACCGAATTATTCGTAAAATATATTCGATGCGGCTTTGTTGGGGAGCGGAAGAGCCGACGAGAAAGGGGACCAGTGGATCAAATGAGCGTGTGAGATGGAAGAAAATGGAACTCAGCATTCAATGACAACGTGGATAGGCAATAATTAGTTATTCGGGTGAGGTGGCCTATCGAGACGAAGAAGCAGGAGATTTTAATGGACTCCTATTGACTTGCTTTTGACTCGTTGACCTAAATTGAACCATGATATTGACGGAAGAGATCCAGTTGCCGTGCCTGCTTCGCTCCTCCAGCTAGGCCATAATTTTTCGGCGCATGACAGTGAGAGAGAGAGAGAGAGATAGGAGCGTGGGGGAGGCTGCATCTTCACGCTACTTAGATGACGACGGAATAGGCCGTTGAGAAGCTTCTATCGGGTGGGGAATACACGGTAATTTTGCGGCGAAGGTAAACCTAATCAAAATTTCGTCCACCTCTTACACCACCGGCGGCAAACTCGGGTAATAATCTTATTGCGGTAGATACCGAGTCGCCGTCACGGTCCGCCGAAGATTAATGCGAAGAGGTTCCCCTCCATGTTTCTCAAGCTCGTCGGTGCTCATCAATGGCGCCGATGGCGGTGGCGCCGCCACTCTCATTACCGGCACGCTGACGCCGCCGTAGCAGACCACGTTACGTTCCCGTGTTCCTGGAGTCACCACATGCGATATGCATTACGTTAATTAAAAGTAACAATGTAGACGTGGAGGGATACGAATGGTCGAATTCTGGGTAAGGAAATGACACAGATTCCTGGAAACGAAGAATCCAAGATTACCCGTCCGCTTTCTTTTCTATGAAGTTTGACTTCAGAAGTCACCACCCAAAAAAGGGGATCGAAGCACGAGGAGATTACGTAATTAATAAAAGAAAAAAGAATTTAAATTACGAAGAAATAGCATCCCATTGTCGCACGTCATACTTTGGTGGGCGACCTCTTTAAAGATCCACCCCACAGCACCTGCAGCTGCCACAACCTCCACTCTCGCTCCTGTCTCCACTTCGCTTGTTACCTGTTTAATTCCTGCTCCAACTCCGCCATTTCCGGAAGAAGATAGAGGTTTTAGGATAACCCATAACCGAGAGGTGAAAGATCGAGGAATGGCAGAGCTCTCACTCCTCGTTTCTCTCTCTAGTGTCTGTCAGGGAATAGTAATATCGGGCATTTAAGATAGAGGATAGTTTGGAACCAGAAGAACAGAACAGACGACCGGTTCGCTCTCTGTTGCAGCAGAGATTCGAAATGCAGCCTCAGCCAGTAATGGTGCTGCAGTTCTTTCTTCTTCTCCTCTCCGGCTTGGCTTCCGGGAGTGTAACCTACGATCGGAAAGCCATTATTATCAATGGGCAAAGGAGAATCCTCCTCTCCGGCTCTATCCACTACCCCAGGAGTCTCCCCGAGGTTGGACTCTTTGATTTTGCATTCCCTATTATCAATGTGGGTCTAAAGAGTATCTGTTTTCCCTTCATTCAGATGTGGCCGGATCTCATTCAGAAGGCTAAGGATGGAGGACTGGATGTGATTCAGACCTATGTTTTCTGGAACGGACACGAGCCTTCTCCCGGCCAGGTACCTTGATTAAAGAATCAGGGCATTTGATTCTTCTTCTGAACGTGTTTTAATGAGTTTTATATTTTATGGATGCAGTATTACTTCGGAGGAAGATACGATCTCGTTCGCTTTGTCAAATTGGTGAAGCAGGCCGGTCTTTATGTTAATCTTCGCATTGGGCCCTATGTCTGCGCCGAGTGGAATTTTGGGTAATAAATGATGAACGATTAACCGGATAAAAGATTTCAAATTTATTTGTTTCGTTCTCCTTTGGCGACAGGGGGTTCCCTGTTTGGTTGAAATATGTACCCGGGATTCGTTTCAGAACTGATAATGAACCTTTCAAGGTTAGAGTCTAACCGAGAGAGCTCAGAAAATCGATTATTCTATTTTCCCTAATTTCAGTTTTTCTATTCTTTCTTTTGAAAAAGGCGGCAATGGAGAAATTCACGGAGAAGATCGTATCTATGATGAAGGCAGAAGGACTTTATGAATCTCAAGGAGGTCCCATCATCCTCTCCCAGGTTTCTATTCTGTCTCTGTTTAAATTCCTAATTTCCTCTGAGAAATGAGCGAGAAAGGTGAAGTTACAAAGTTTCTCATTCTTCGTGGGATCGATTTCAGATAGAGAATGAGTTTGGGCCTCTCGAATTCAACGGGGGAGCTCCCGCCAGATCTTACGCCAACTGGGCAGCGAAAATGGCTGTCGGCCTCAATACTGGTGTTCCCTGGGTCATGTGCAAGGAAGATGATGCCCCAGATCCCATCGTACGTCTCTGTCTCTGTCTCTCTGCTCTCTCTCTCTCTTTTTATACTGTCTGTCTTTATCCACTCTTACGTTTCTCTCTATCTCCGTCTGTGTTTCAGTCTCTATCACCATTCCATCTGTTGAGATATTAATATCTTTGATATATTTTTATATGGTCTAGGGTGTTTCCATACGTTCTTCATGGAATGATTATTGAATCAATACCTTCGAGTGGTCTATTTTCCATGGTTGAATTTTTTGAAACCCATCTTCCTACGACAGATAAACACCTGCAACGGTTTTTACTGCGACTACTTCTCTCCGAACAAGCCTAGTAAACCCCTCATGTGGACTGAAGCGTGGTCTGGCTGGTGCGTTGACTAAATTATTGTATTGTATTCTGATCATTCATTTTAATAATCTCCCATCTTATTTATTTTGTGGGTTTAGGTTTACCTCATTTGGAGGGGCTATTCCTCAGAGGCCTGTTGAGGATCTGGCCTTTGCTGTGGCCCGATTCATCCAAAAGGGGGGATCCTTTGTTAACTACTACATGGTAATCTCTCGATTGAATCAAATGATAATTAATTACTTATTATGAAATCTTTATTTAATCTTTCTGTTCTCTCTCCAGTACCATGGAGGAACAAATTTTGGGCGGACAGCGGGCGGCCCGTTCATTGCCACAAGCTATGATTATGATGCCCCAATCGATGAGTATGGTGAGTATTACTGATTATGAAATCAATACACTGTTGGATTAGAGTTTTGAAATTACCATTTAAACGAGAAAAATAAAGATACTGTATTTTTCTTATTTTTCAATTATTATTTCTGTTTAGGGCTACTGAGGCAGCCCAAGTGGGGTCATCTGAGAGATTTGCACAAGGCGATCAAGCAGTGTGAGCCAGCTCTTGTTTCTGCAGAACCCACTGTGATTCAATTAGGAAGCTATGAGCAGGTTTCTGCTTCTCTCTCTTACTCTCTTCTCTTACTCTCTCTTATGACATTTTGCTTTCCATGTAGGCTCACGTGTTCAAATCCAGTGGCGGTGCTTGCGCGGCCTTTCTTGCTAACTTTCACGATGCGGGCAACGCCAAAGTAACCTTCAATGGACTTCAATACGATCTCCCACCTTGGTCAATTAGCATTCTCCCTGACTGCAAAAATGCAGTTTTCAACACAGCCAGGGTACAAAATTTCCCACTTCTGATGACGATTTTCTTTTTTTAATTCAATTATGGTTTCTTCTGTTAGTCTGGATATAATTTGGTCTTCTTCCTCTTTCCCATTCTGACTTTTTTCAGGTGAT
Source organism: Lemna minuta (assembly GCA_024174645.1). NCBI lineage: Eukaryota > Viridiplantae > Streptophyta > Magnoliopsida > Alismatales > Araceae > Lemna > Lemna minuta. The sequence goes on from CM044105.1 coordinate 17,015,327, forward strand.
ATTCTTGATCTGAGTTTTCTAGAGATGGCGTTGTTGACTGTTTCTGGCGTTGATTTTTATTTCAGGTTAGCTCCCCCATCGTACAGGCAAAGATGTCCTTTGCTGGTGGGTTTGACTGGATGTCGTATAATGAGGAAACCAGCATTGACCTGGATCGTTCTTTCACAAAAGTTGGACTTGTGGAGCAGCTTAACATGACCTGGGATACTACTGATTACCTCTGGTACACCACATAGTAAGTCAAGGACCCCTAGAACGTTGACTTTGACCCGTAACTTTGTCTTACTACGGTCTAAATTGTAATTTTGATGGTTTCAGCATTGACATTGACCAAGGCGAGCAGTTCTTGAAGACTGGCAAGTACCCAATTCTCACTGTGATGTCCGCAGGTCACACACTTCATGTTTTTGTCAATGGTCAACCTGCTGGTATGCTCCTGATAACACGAAGTGTTTGACTTTTTTAAAGTGTTTATGTTTGACTTTGGATTCTCCTAGGCACTGCTTTTGGTAGCATAGGGAGTCCAAAATTAACCTTCAATGGCGCAGTCAAACTATGGGCAGGCAGCAATAAGATCTCGATCCTGAGCGTTGCAGTCGGTCTTCCGGTAGGTCAACTTTCTCGTCATCCTCTTTAAAAGTTAAAAATCCATGAGCGTTGACTGTCATCTCTATTGTCCCAGAACGTCGGTGACCACTTCGAAACCTGGAATGTCGGCGTCCTTGGTCCGGTTGTCCTTACGGGGCTCAACCTAGGAAAACGAGATCTTTCATGGCAGAAGTGGACTTACTCGGTCAGTTTTATCTTTCTCCACCCAAATTTCTGTTATCTCTCTCATGCTTTCAATCATTTAAAATTTCATCTCTTTTCAGGTCGGGCTAAAAGGTGAGCATCTAGGTATCCACTCTCTGAATGGAATTTCCACCGTCGAGTGGGGAGGATCAAATCCACGGTCACCGCTCACCTGGTACAAGGTTCGTTGAAGAGAAAAATTCGTGGAATTTTTTACTATTTTAAATTTTAAAGAGAAAAGTTGAATATTCTTCGTGTTCTCTCTAGGCTTTTTTCGTTGCACCGCCGGGAAATGATCCTCTAGCTTTGGATATGGGGAGCATGGGAAAAGGTCAGGTATGGATTAACGGACAGAGTATCGGGAGATACTGGCCAGCCTACAAAGCATCTGGGTCCTGCGGCGGCTGCAACTACGCCGGCACTTACCACGAGAACAAATGCCAGAGCAGTTGCGGCCAGGCGTCTCAGAGATGGTGAGCGAGGACTAGGGACTTAGGGGCTTATGGGTTCTACGGTTCTTACGGCGGATGATTGTGATGTTCAGGTATCACGTGCCTCGGGGTTGGCTAAATCCGACGGGGAATCTGATCGTCGTGTTCGAGGAGTGGGGCGGTAATCCAGCGGGCATCTCGCTGGTGAGGAGAACCTTGGAACGCTGAAATTGCGAGAGTCATGGATTTTGTACATAAATGGTCGTCCGGCAAAGATGATTGAGATGGGACGCTGGCTGATTCTCCGGCGTTAGAATATGCGAGAGAGAACGGAAGAGCTGTCGTACAAAAACGGTGCTGTTGCGGATAATTTATATTGTGGGGAATGAGATGTAAGTTACACCAAGACATCTACTCGTTTAAATCTCGTGAGGATGATGAAAAAAAACTCATCTGTGAAGCATGATCGGCTACGTCGCATGATCCAAAATCATGAAGCAGGATTTGACCCCTCAGCATATGAGAGTCATAAAATCTGATTTGAACAGTTGCTGCACATAATTATACATAGATCCCCATATTTTTTTCATACCTAGATCACTCCATAAATAATGAGGAACATTTTATAAGAATTGATTGATTAATGTCTCTTTATGTAGAGTAGACATACCAATATCCAACTTTGGTCAGTACACACAATGACTTGAATGTCCAATGCAATTAAGTAACAAGCTCAAAGAACCCTTGAGCCTCCTTGAGTAAGCCCAATAAATGGTACCATAACAAAGTCAAAGTCCAACATACAAGATATACACATGCTTGCGTGCACATAAATTTCTTTAGACTTTCTCGCAACTCAAGAGTGTAGATATTGATTGTGCCCATCTTGCCACAAAGTAAGTCAAATGACTTAGACATTAATTTTTGTCAAACATATCCCTTTGAAGTCTACATGAAATTCTAACCCTTAAATGTGCTTTGGTGGACAACACAGATGAGCAGACATTTAGGGTTCTTGACTATATCATAGATGCACGTAGCTATGGTGAAACCAATAGCATGCAAGGACTTGACTTGTTGCTTTGTCATGAAGGGTACAATGATGATGTCCTCCTCATCGTGGGAAGAAAATCACAGAAAAAATGAGACAAAGATCTTGAACGTTAAAAATCAATGTCTTAGACCATGCTAGGTGATATGCGTAAAAATACGGTCGTTGAATACAAGAATTCACATATCAAAAAATTTATACTCAACTCTTCAATTTTGGATTTAAAAAATTTAGAATAGTGGAGGGTTGAGGTCGAATTCATAGAGATATTTTTTTTTTTTTAGATTTAGAAAGCGAAAATGATCAATAGAAGGAAGAAGAAGTACACATGAATCAAATGGACCGATCGAATGCTTCTAAACTCCTTTTAAAGATTAGAAACCTTGATCAACGGTGGAAAAGTAATTTTTAGGGTTTATAAATATAAAAGTTTTGATAAAATGATGAAGAAAATAGAAAATCTGAATAGAAGATGATCCTAATCTAAGTATTCATGATGAAAACATATATAGTGATGTTCTTTAATCAAAACATACCTTTAAGAGCCCCTACATTTTGCCCAGATTTGGTGTCTTGCATCCAACATGAGGAATAAAAAGAAAAGAGAAGAAACTCACTAAAAATGATGTTCCATTCATAGAGAACGATCAATCGCTGCCTTCTTTCCTTTTGGCACAAAAAAATATTCAAAACCCTAATTTTTTTTGTCTCTGAATCTAAATCAGGCCCCAACAGATTTATAGAGCTTGAAATGACGATCATGCTCACGAAATTTCAGCCACTAATTCAATCAAGATCGTGAGATATTACGATTTTAGTTTGGAGCATTATTGGTTGTTGATATGGTGTTCCCTCTCCTTTAAGTACTCGATCTCCCTCATTCTCTCTCCTCTTCCTTCTCTCATGTCCCTTGATCGCAAAGAATGTGGGCACGAAGAGCTCTCCACGGTGCATGTGGTTGAGAGAGAAATGCTCAGTGATAAGCGAGAAGCGAGAAGGGTGGCAAACGAAGAGAGAAGAGAGAGGACGAGGGCGAGGTGAGGCGGCAGAGAGGCAGGTAGAATTCTCACACACTACGGAAGAGAAATTCTGTCATGTGAAAGAGATGAAGGAAGAAGAAAGAAGAGAGAGAGAGAGAGAGAGAGAGAGAGACAAGAAAGAGACGAGAGAGAAGTAGAGGAAGTGGGGAAGAGGAAGGGAGGAAAGAAAGTGAGAGATGAGCTATAGAGAAAGAGATTGCGGTAGAGAGGGAGAGTAGAAGACAAGGTACATGTCATGGAAAATTTCCATCCCGCGAGAAAGAAAAAGAAGGAGACGCACAACAGAAATGGTTTCTGTCGCGTGCTAGAGAGAGAGGATAGGGAGAACAAATCTCCCCCTCTCCCTTACGCGCACACGCATGCGGGGGGAGAGAAGGAGAGAGGAAAAAGGAGAGAAATATCCACCTCTCCCTCACGTGCGCAATAGTGCAAGCACATGAGAGGAGGGGAGACAAGGAAGTAGGGAGAGAGGAGAGCGCAAAAGAAGAGGAAGAGAGGGAAGACGTCGCAAGAGAGATTGGAAGATGGAGAGATTTTACACGTGATGGAAGAGAAATCTGTCGCACGAGGGAGAGAAAAGAAAAAGAAGAGAGAGAGGGAGAGAAACCTCTCGCCTCTCCTTGCGCCTCTCTTCATGACGAAATTTTTCTTCATTGCGAGAGAGAGATACGCAGAAGAGAGGAATCTAAAAAAAATCTCATCAAAATGCTATAATTTATAAAAAATCAAGAATATCCTCTAAAATATAATAATTATCATTTTATTCATTTTAAATCATGATAATATGCATTTACGATTATATTTTTAATAAAAATGAAATAAAATGCAAGATAATAATGCATGAAATTGCATGTTATCACTAGGCTCACGTTCATGAAATAATCAAGTTAGAAGATTGTTGAGGGAAAGAGTCATGTGGACTAGCTAAGGCGACACAAACACTAAAAAACTATTGAAATCATCAGCTTTCAGCTAGTCACACATGTGAAATAGATTTTGCCATAAAATGAATGACACCACCACCAGCCCCCCTATTCTAAAACACATTGTTTTCAACACAAAATCCAATGAGTCACTAATCCCTATTTGAATGCATAAAAAATTTATCCAATACCTTAGATCTAACCTATTTTATTGTTTCCAAACGTGGTTGATCCTATAGTTGTCTACTTTATATTACCAACCACTTATCTCTAGTCATGTGTCTTGAACACTAGTTGTTCATGGAACACTTACCTTTTTGAGTGGAGTGTACTTGCAAGAAATGGAAGATTCAATTCTAAAGCCTAACAAACCCATACTCAAGATGATTGATTCAACTGTCAAGATAGGGAATTTCTTACTGATGGAGAATTCTCCCAAGAAAAGAACACAAGAATTCCGATAGAACCAAGGTATGCATTGATAAAGAGAACCCATCCTCAACTAGAACAGCATGCCATCCTTTTCCTCACCCAACAATTTGAAAAACTCACTATCCATGAAGTGAGTAAAGAAGACCTCTCTAAACCTATAAAAGAGAGTGTAGATCCAATGGGGATTAATTTCCCTCCTCTTCCATTCATCAACTGATCTAAAGATTGACTTGGTCAAAAGGAATTAACTTTTATCCCTAGATACTTAGAACTCTTTGAAAGACCAAGTCAACCACCCTTTTACCTTTGATATAGGTTCCCAATTGTCTAAACCCAACCACCATACCATAGGTACCTTGTATAGCTATGAATAATGATCTCAAGAAACATCAATAGGAACACTATTGTGAAATATTCCTTCTTTCATTGAAAACCCACCTATAGTTAGATTTAGGAGAGATCTAAAGGAGGAACTTATCTTTTTAGTTTACTTCAAGACCAAGCCTTTGCATGAATATTATCATGCATTTATCCACATGAAGCAACAGCACCAAGACTTCTAAAGACTATTGAAGCTTACGAGAGGGAATCACCTCCCAGCGATATTGGACATCCACTGCTACTGAAGAGGAAGATAAGGAGAATATCCTTACCCTCGATAATCTTGGTTAAAGGTCCTCCGTGAAGCCAATATATTACAGTCAACCATCTACAGAGCATAGCAACTATCCTGCCTACATAGAATTTATCAAAGACTCCCTCGTGAAGCCACTGTCATCAGAAAAACCCTATGACCTCACGGGAACTTGGATACAGCGAAGAGACGACAAGGGAATACACATAAAACGATCTGGTGCAATCTCCATATCATGACGTCAAAAGCATGTGAATACTCCCGACGAAGAAAGACTTTAGGTTTCTGAAGACGGAGAAAGACAAAGAAGCTGCCATAAACCTGAGGAACATCGGATTCACCATTTCTGGGCTGCAGTTGCAGCTCTCCTTCTTGCACGGCCTTGTTCACACCATCATCAACATATGTATCCGGGAGTAGCGTCTGCGACGGCCATCGCCAAAAATCCGGAGAATTATTTATCTCCCGACGCCTGCAACCGTCACCGATAACACATGCACGGTATCAGAAGCGACCCGCGTCATTCCACAATTCTGAAAACTAAATGGAATTGATCGCACGCATTGACCCTGCTCGACAAGGAATCGTAATAAGCCAGAAGACACCTCGACGATCGCAACAACCGCTCGTAACTTCTTCTATTTCCGACTACGAGACTCTTCGTCTCTTGTCTTCTCTTTCTCAAATCTCTTGCTCTATAAAAGAGAGAAATGTCAGAAACAAAGACAATTTTTTGTGAATGAAAGTTTTTCTTGGTTACTATTGGTTGCCCGTGTGTTCACGCTCATCCCGCATCTCCATCAATTCCGTCCTGCATCATCTTCATCACGAGTTCTATCCTTCCCACCTGTTCTCCCTCCGTTCTGTCGCTTTCCCAACTTTCTACCAGAGTCGACGAGGATACTTTCTGTCATCGGAATCAATTCCCGGAGCATTGTCTTCCGTCCCCGACAGGTATTCATTCCTCTACCATCTTTGGTAATAATAGTTCCTAATATATATACTGTAAGTCCAACACGCTTACCACCATCTCCAGTTCTCCTCTATTTTCGAATCTCTCTTCTCCCCGTAACTTCTACCTAACGCGTAACTTCAAAATTCTTTTCTCACGTTTCCTATTTCTATCGCTTCTCACCTATCACCAATAAATACAAATTTCATCTGACCCGCTCGCTCTTCCCTATTATTCCCTATTAACTATCTTCCCTCTCAAAACCGATCTACATCCATTTCTTCATATCTTCAGTTCTTATATTTCTCTAAACGCCTCATCATCTCCAAACGCTTCACTAAAACATATTATAATCTACCATTATCTCATCCTACATTTTAATCCAATATTAATCTCTCTTCTTCCCATATATTTTCATCCTCCAACTCTCATAACCTCCATTGATATCAATTCATAGATCCTCCAATCACTTGTAGGATAATTTCTATTTTATATCATTATCTTCATTCATTTCATCATATTTCGAAAGATCCTACATCACTTACTCTATATAAAGGAAGAGAGTGAAAAAAGAGAGAGATACATAGTGAGCTTAAATAGGCCCATTGACGAAGCGTTTTATGCATTCGCTAAAACATACAAACGTCGGTCAAAAAAAATTTATAATTCCGAACTCACAATGACAAAGATATAAAATCAAGTACATTGTAAGTATCGGGACGAGCTACAAAGAACACAATTGACTTTTATCGTAGAGTTGACTTGGTCAAACTTAGGTTTATTAAAAGATCTAAAGAAGTAGAAATGATATTTTATGAATAAAGATGATCTAAATATATGAGATAAGATATTTTAAGACTTAGAAAACCGATTTTTAGAAGAAATGTCAAAGGTCAAGGTCAAAGCATTGACTTTGACCAACAGTTGACTTTCTAAAAATCAGTGAATAAAAAGATTAAAATATTATAAAAGTTATATATTCAGAAACTAGACAGACAATAGAATTTATGGATATAAAATTTGTGATTTTTCGATAAGAATTGGATTTATTATGAATTACTAAAAATCAAAGATCAGAAAAATCTTGAAATGAACACTTCGGTGTAAATATTCAAATTAACTAACCAAATGATATCCAAATCTTGAAATTGATATGTCAATAGAAATATAACAACTAGAGGATTCCAAAGAGACTGAAATTGTCAAATTCTAATTTATATAGTAAGAGTAATTGATCCCGCAAGTCAACGCCCAAATTCGGATTGAGAATGAATAGTGGTTGGTCAAATGTTAAATTGAGGGGTCAAATGATCTTGGAATTTTACGAATTTTCTATTCACGGAAAGCTGATGAAACAAGGAATCCAATGAAATCAGAATCAAGTGATTCGGACTTAATATCAGAGAGATATCCTTATTTCAAAATCAGAAAAAATTTAAACTGAAATTAGGCGAAAATGAAGAACAAAACGACTTTCACAGTGAAATTAACTACCTAAATCTAATCTAAACACAAATGACTGCAAGATGAACAATTGATTCTCACTACTAACCCGATTTCCATGAAGATTTGACTTCAATTCACATGGATTGAAGAGTATCGGCTTGATTTCTTCCTTGGCGGACGTTCGGCGTTCATGGGGAGAATTCGATCGAATCCGATGATTAATCACGACGAATCCTGGTCCAATTGGATTGCAATTGAGTCTAGACACAGTGGAATCATGAAGAACTCAAGATCTTCTTCAAAAATTTCTTAATTTCTTTCACGATTCGATCAAAAGTTAAGATTCAAAGGAGGAAAAAAGCGTTTTATTCATGGGAAAATCCCGCGAAAATCGCGAACTGTCCGATTCAGTGAAGACCGATCGATGGCCGCGATTGCGCGATGGTCGTGGGCCACGATCCCATGATCCAATGATTGTAGCCCGTATGATCTTGATCGAAAGATCCGGATGCATCGACATGTTGCCCACGATCGCTGAAATCGTGATTAATCTCATGCGTCCGATGCTTCACTTACGCGATCGACGGCTCAATTTAATGCACGTGCTTTTGATGACGATCGGGTGGACTCTGGTCCACATGATCTACACACTTCATTTGATGTGCTTATATCCAAAGCCCATGAAGCGTCCATGTGTCCTGCAAACTTAAAATTAAAGGGATATAGTCCCACACGGAGAAAAAGAGAGGAAAAGGTGAGTATATAAGTTGGGAGCGAAATAACGCATTTGCGTTACCGCCCCAATACTCTAACGAGAGCCCACTAACCCGTGGGCAATTGATAACATGCTATTTTTACATTAATTTACATGATTATTAATATAATTAAAGGCATTAATCATTCCAAATATATGTATGTTATCATATTTTAAGCATATTTCTATCATTTTGTATTATTTCATGTTATGATCTTAAAATATACCAATTTATGGATTATTATACATAATTAAACATCATAATCTTTGATCCTAATTATAATTGAGATCATAATCATTTTTTGAGGATTAAAATATAAGAGAAAAGATCTTTTATTTACATTTATGTATTTTTATAAAGTTATTTTATAAGATACATAAATTTATTAAATTAATTAAAATTCATTCTCTTATTATTTTAATAATTTGACTTTTTATAATGATAGATTATTCAATTTCTGATCCAAAAAAAAAATTGAACTAATTTGGAGTTGTATTTTGAAAGTTATGATTTTTCCAAATTTATAGAATTTTCTAGAATTTTTCTGAATTTATTTAGATTTATTTTTTTATTTTCTATTTAATTCAAAAGATTTAAATAAATCGCAAAAAGGGTATTTTTGTGCGAGCCCCACGTGGATGCGATGTGGCGTTCAGGGCCATGTGGCAGCGCCACGCGTACCCACGCGTATGTGCCTGCGTGGCACTGAGGTGACGTGTATATATATTATATATATATTGCATATAGTACATAGTAAGTGTAAGCATTCCATATAGGAATTTAAGCTAACCGCATAACACGCCTCACGTTATAAACGCGATAAATCCCTTTGATTTCTTTCGGTGTGGGACTAAATTCCCTTCGATCTCTTGTTTTGATTTCAAGACGCGTGGCACAGCGTGGAGCGTCGGATGGGAAGCACAATGGATCGCGCGCGTCGATGCGGTGGACACGAGGTCCACTCGATCAGATATCCAACACGTGGCTTGAATCTATTTAAGTGAATCCATCTCAGCCGTTAATCTCGCGAGTTATAACGGCTGAGATCGCTCGCTGCTAGTGGACTCCTCGAGACATCACGAGCGTTGGATCAAAATCCAATGGGCGATCGAAAGCGATGTCTCTCCTTCTCCATGCGATGAAATCGCATCTGGACCCTCCATTTCCGATCGGACGCTCCTGACACGATCGTGACGTTTCGATCGATTCAAGTCTCATCGCGACCGTTGATCGCTATGCGTCCGCTAGATCAACGGTCATGCCCAATTCCAAACCTTTTAAATGCAGTTCTTCGTGATGAAGAGAACAACCCATGATCATTCATCAAATTCTCTGTGTTTAGAGCATCATTTCACGCGCCGTTTGTTTCCTGTTGTTCTTTACTCATTTCCACACCCATTGAATCTATGAAATCAAGGTTTGATTGAAAGAGGAAGAAGAATTCACATCTTGAACTTCAATTTTCATCTTCGGAAACTCGGAATGAAAAGCCATGCATCCGACGATTAATTGGATCATTTTGAAGGCTAATTTGGGTTAGGTTGCGTGATTTCATCTTAATCTTTCATCATTTAGTTTTAATTTTACATTTTGAATAGTAGATTAAGTTTAATTTTGTTTTAATTTCTGTTTTTAATCATTTTCGCGACACGATTTTTCTTCTAACTTCAAATTTTGATTACTCAGCGAATTCTCAACCAAATCACTTGATTTTTGATTCCGTGGAATCGCAATTGAGTTATCTTTCTTAATATACTAAAGTGCCCAATTTATAATCTCAATTCGTCATCCGATTTGACCGAAATTTCAAAGATATATCTCAAATTTCCCTAATTCTCCGTGGATTCGACCCTTAATTACCATTATACTATCTATTTAAATTGATTAATCAGAAATTGGTAAGTTTAGGACTTTGTTTTGACACTAAGTCGTGTGCATTCAACGATCATACGATTTAGTTTCGTCAGCCCTTCACCTGCTAGCCCCCTCCTCATGCCGCATGGCACGACCCGGGCGTCCGCGTGGACTCATGTGGCCCTGCCACGCGTCCGCGCCACCTCTGCGCCACATGGGCGCTGCGTGGGCTCGCGCGGCTCTGCCACTTGGCCTTGCGTGTCATGTCACATGCGCGCGGGTCCCGCGCGCCATGTCAACTCTGAACGTCAGCTCCGCGGGTCCTATGGAAATTAACCCCCTTTATGCGATTTAAATAAAGAAATGAAATCAATAAAAATCAAAATAAATTTTAGAAAAATCCAAAAAAATCCAAAAGAGTCATAAATCCATATCTTTAGAATTATAACTCCTTTTAATCTCAAAATTTCTCCATTGGCTCACAAATTTATTTCTTTTTAATATCATGCCATCTAAACTACAAATTCAAACAAGAAAATGGATGTATTTAAAATAAGGACTCTGCTATCGGGGCAACTTGATTGCCCCGAAGGAATCTGGGGCAACCAAAGGAATCTTGGGAAAAATTATTTCCCCCCCACGCATCCAATTAAACGGGGGAACCCGGTCTCTCTCTCTCTCTCTCTCTTCCATCGCCCAGCCTGGCCGACGCCTCTGTATCGCGCCACTGGCTCCCGCCAAGGCCACTGCCCCGGCCGCCTCCCGCTGCCACAGCCAGCTCTCTCTCTCTCTGTCTCTCTCTTCCATTCCAGCCGGCTCGGCAAAATCCTTTGTGGACTCTGTGAAGGGGGCGGAATCTGGCTCAGCAAAATCCTCTCACGAAAATGCAGGAAAGGAGAGGAGAGGTGAATATTTTGTTCATATATCTTGATGCACGAAATACAGGAATCGTTAAATTTAGTTTTTCAATGCACGAATTTGTTCTGCATATCTTGATCGCTTGACTATTTTTGAATCCTTTCTTTCCAAATTCAGCAGTCTTCTATTTTTGGTAATCAACCCCGAAACAAAACGGTGGTGGTATGTCATTCTATTCGAATTTCGAAATCAATAATTTAAGTTCCAACGGTATCATTAGCGGTCCAGCAGTCTGATTAGTAATCGCCGGTCGTTGCGCCCCTCTGATCAGTAGTCTTGGGACTCTTAAGGCCCACCAATGTCTCTATTCGTGCATTGTCCTTCCATATTGCTCCCTTCTCTTTTTTATTGTCCCCTAGCAGTTACTAGACTGTGACTTTCTTTTGATTGGGCTAAGGGATAGTCTTGTCAATTGTGACATCATGAGTCCTGTGATGCCTCATTTTCTCTGTTATGTAATCAGATGATTCTTACCATCACACCCCTCTAGAGATTTCACCTCTCCCACAGGGTGAAGCTGCAGGAAACAGTTGTCAATTGTAGGGGATTACCCTCAAGTTTCTTCAAAATCAGCCATGCCCTTTTCACTTATATTAGGTTCCTCTGGGAAAATTCCTTTCCTTTAGAGTGTCTTAGGGTTCACAAGGCATTTGTGATCTTTAGACAAATTGGGCGGTAATGCTGTAGTGAAGCCAAATATCCTTCTGTCTTCTTATGATAGTAATATGGAATACCATATGCACTGCACATAAATTTGGTAGATCCAACCTGTAAGCTACTGGTCCAATTTGTTCTAGTATCATGTCAATAAGTTTAGCAAGGCTAAGACATTAACCAAAAGCCTCTTTAGAGATAGACTCCCAAGAGAATGCATTGTTGTTGAGAATCTGCTACCACTCTGTAATTGATGAGTGTAATTCACGGTCTTTGAAAATGCATGTTACATACCAAATAAAGACATAAGGACAACGGGGGAGGAGGGGGGGCAGAAGGACAGGGGAGGCGGCGGGGGTGGAGAAGGCGACCGAGACAGCGAAGATGGCAGAGACGGCAGAGGCGATTTAATGAGATCAATTTTCAACGGCTATGTCATCGAGACGTGGTGACCCCTAGACGGAGGGAGGGTCGACAAACGATGGAATATGGAGGGAGGGCTAATGATGTCTTTTACCTCGAAGCGTTAAAATGTTTTGAGAAGTTTTTAAATAGTTTTTGACATCTCCAAGTGCTTATGTTTATATATAGGAACCAATGTTGGTTACCAATAGCTCTTTGAATGAAGATGTTGGCTGCGCTAGCAAGGGAATAGAAGCTAGTCCTGATTTTGAATCGACAATTGCTGATGATTGTCCATCCTTATCTATTGTAGAAATTCAGAGAGTAGCTATTGGATCTTTTTTTGAAACACTCTAGGAAGCACGTGAGAAGTGTACCCAGTATGCCAAGTGCCCCCTTGGTTAGAAGAGTTCCAAGGACTTGAAATTCACTAGGTTTCTTTGTTTTCGCGGTGGTCAGGCATCGGTGAAGCAGTCCTCAGTACTCAGCGAGTTCTAAAGAGAGAAGAGGACAACGAAATGCCAATGTCCATTCTTAATTAAGCTGCGATTAAATCAAGCCTCGAGCTTCTATGAAGTCTACCAAATGAATGATCAGCACAATCATGATCTTTTTACTGAAGTTGAATTGGCCCAAATGCCACAAAATCGCTTTATTCCGGAGAAAGTCAAAATAAAGATGTCGGAGTTAAATGAACTTGGCGTGCTCAAATCGTCCCAAATAAAGACATTGGTAGAGCAAGAGCATTTCAGAGATGTGCCCGTTACATGGACAGTACGAGACGTCCAGAATTTGTTACAAAAAGCTTCCAATATAGGGCACAAGACTATTGAGTTTGTCAAACTACTGAAAGAGAAGTCTAATGACGGTTGGTCATTCAATTTCCAATTGAATGATGACACCCTTCGCTTGGAGAGAGTTTTTTGGATTTCAGCTAGCGGCAAAGATAAGTATCGACATTTCAATGATGTTTTTAATCGATGCTACATACAAGACGAACCGTTTTGCCATGCCTCTAGTCCTGTTCTTTGCTTTCCAACAAACAATTTGAATCATATTGTTGGGCTCTATAAGAATTTTGAACTTATACGAATGTTAATCCCATCGTCATGTTTACAAATGGTAATATAGAATTGGCTCGAGCCATTAAGGACACTTGGCTCACTATTGTCCATCTACTGTGTCGATTCCACATTTCTCAGAATATCACTCGTACTCTAGCTGGCTCTTTGAGGGCCAGTCTCTGCGAATTCACAAACGACTTCTGGCGGGTCGGCTCCATTGAAGATGTTGCTGAATTTGAGATGGAATTTTCAACATTAAAGTCAAAATAGCAAGCGGCAGAATCCTATCTTCGAGTTCTCAAGGAAAAAAGACACAGTGGGCATTTGCTTACACACACAACTACTTCGTGGCAGGTGTGTCCTCTTCGCAACGGCAGGAGATGGTCAATTGTCAGATCAAATCTGCTTTAATGTCGAATTCGTCTCTCTCATGCATTATTGATGGTTTTGATGCAGTCGAAGGACGATCACGAGAGAAGTTATGCCAAGCTAGTCTTTTCACCAAGTTTGCCGTAACAACAATGGATTCCCCTAATAACTTATGCTCTTCAAATACTCACACATTATGCGCATGGACTTCTCAGAGCTGAATCAGGATTGTCGCTTTCATATACCTGTGTCACAGATCATTCCAACAACCAGGGATATTTTCGAATTAGTCACAAAGACAACCCACACAAATTTCGTGTTGTGAGGATATCCCTTGGCTTGGTTGAGAAAAGTACATGCTACTGTAGGAAGCAGATCTGGCATGGTATTATATGGAGACACATGTTGTGTTGTTTTCATCACAATAACATACTTTCATGCCTTGTATCAATGTTTAATGAGCGTTGGAGAAAGGACTTTGAAACTTTGGGTATCCAGTCTGTTGTCATTGATACTGCATTGGCTACGCGACCCAAATCCTATGTCGAGGGTACCCAAAGATTGAGTGAAGATCAGCGTCTATCTGAACTAACTTCTCTGACAAGGTCTATATTACACCGTTCAATTGGATCTGAGAGCACATTATCAGCTATACAAGGCTTCTATGATCGTTTTGGGAGAAATTATCGAAAAGGAACCTACAGACATCGCAACATTTTGCGTCTAATTTAGAGGAAGATATTTTTAGAAATCCATCGAAAGCTTGTTGCAAAGGACGATCCAAAACAGGGCAGAAGCACTACGCAAGCATGATAGAGACATTGCAGAGTAAAGCAAAGAAGTCGAGGGGTGTCAGTTGCTCCACCTGCGGGCAGCAAGGGCATAACGCCAGAACTTGTAAAACTGCCTCCCCATCGGGCATCGAGGTATGCACAATACATTCCTATCATGGGACCCATTTTGTTTTTTCTCAATTAATTCTCCCATTAAATGAATTTTTGGTTTGTTTCAGATTGCAAGGTGATGCCCTCGTGGTTGGAGATCCATGAGATTTCCATTGGTGTAGTAAGCAGTGCATTGAATTTATCCATGTGAAATCTTTAATTATTTTTTGAATTGAGGATTTTATTTCAATCTATCATCTTTCGTAGGGGTGCCCATTGATAAGGTGGCATTAGTCGATTAGTAAGTTCGGAATTATTTTGGGAGGAAATTACTCGAGCTGACCCTAAATGAACTCTTCATCTTCAGGTTCATGCAAGCATGATTCATTAAAATTTATTTGTTAATATCCTCTACTCGATGTTTCGATTGATTGCCCCGAATTAGATATATGTAGAGATTTATTATTATAGCATGGATTATGATGATGCCGTTATGTACAGACGTCAATGTCAAAGTCAAAGTCTACTTATCGTGAACGTATTCTGCAGCTTCCTTATCAAATGGACCGCGTCGGGATGAAAAGGCTGCCAATGACTTCTGAAGTAGATTTCAAGAGCCGACGGGAAGATTCCAAATCTCTTGGAAGAAGGTGGCAGAGGCTGGTACAGTGATGCCTTGCTCATTTCATGACATAGGTGAGGTGGAATTCCAAGACAACTGGGGCCGGGTCTGGTAAGAATAAATTTCTTTCTCTTAAGAAATTTTGATGCCCAACTTAACTATTTTAGTCAATTAAACCAATGTTGTTGATCCGGTTTTAAGGGTTGATCTTGGAACATCTGACTTCTTTGCTATTGATGTTCTTCTTAACTGCTTCAATGTATTGAGCTCAGAGTAAGCTTCCATTGTCTCATCTTAAATTTTTTTCTCTAATCTCTGGTTTTTGGCTTTCTTTTGATGATTCAACTTTTTCTGTGATGGTCAAGGAGAATCTGATTCACAATGTTGATTTTTAATCTCTCTATTGGAGGTATTTAGGAATCCAGCAAGTCATTTTTGGTGGCAGACGCATGGGAGATTGGGAGGAAGGAATGGACAGTCCAGAAGATGGATACAAATCCTTCAAGATATGAAGACTTTAAGTCAAAGTGTTTGTTTGACGTCGTGATCTGGAAGCCATGTCAAGTGGTTTGGTCAACGCCGTCACTGGAATCTAAATGCCTCCTGGTTCCAACGATCATATGGGCTCTCTATTTATGAAATTGTGGAATTACGCATTAGGAGGAGGAATAATATTTATGGCCCGCTGGACAGGGTTGACCAGATTCTAGCGGCTGAAAAAATCTCGGGATGAGGTCAAGTCGGATTTTGTCAGAAGCTATACTCATGTTTGCATGTTTCCTTGATTTTTGGGTGTTAAAGGAGGCATTCATGGTGATGTTAACCTCTATTCAATGGAAAAGATAAGATTATCTTAGTAATTGTCGAAGAGGGGACGACGTGAGCGGAACAACTACCCACAGAGAACGGCTAAAGAATGTTGCTGCTCAAGGCGAAAGGTGGCGGAGGCGGCGACAGAGGCGGAGGAGGTGGCAGAGGCAGAGGCTGAGGCAGAGGCCTCTTCTTCTACTTCCCCGGAGGTGGGGGCGTATGCGGGAGCCGAGAGGGGGAGGCCAAGGCCTCTATTTCTTTTTATTTATTCTTTTGGCGTTTGGATGGCTGGAAAACTTATTATTATTGAAAAACTTATTAAATTATGCAAATTCTCCGGCAAACTCAGAGACCGCCCGCATGTTCAATGAGAACAAGCGAGAGTATAATCGTAGAGTGCGGGAGATTGTTAAGCAGAGCTGGACTGCGGGCTGACCCGTCTTCCGGGGTCCACTTCCATATGCCATTCTGCTACATCTACATCTCTCTCACACACATCTTCATCTTGTGGTGTATTTTCTGTAGGGGGTGAGACTGGTTGACTTTGTTGTATGTTGACTCTCCCCTTCTCTAGATTTCTCAAATAGTCTTTGTCAGTTGGTCTTTGCTTACTCAAATACTCCCAATCATAATTGTTAGTTGGTTTCATGTCAGTCGGCTTCTTCTCGTTCTAATTGAAAAAGGAGAAAATGGGGAATACCTTGGATGATTGGTCAACATGCTCCCATTGGCGGCCATCTCATCACTACATCATCATCATTATCAGTCTGGTTCCATTTTACATCTTAAGAAATTTTTATAGTTTTCTCATTCTTTGTCACAAATGAGACAGGAGAAGGGTTGTATTATCATCACCATCACTGTCATCATCATCATCACCGACAGCATCTTCATCATCGTCATCGTCATCATTTTCATCATTTTACTTCTGAAGAAAACTGTTGTATCTTTGTCTCGGTCTTCATCAAAATGAGAAAAAAGAAACGCCGAATGGCATTTGATACACTTCAAAATCATCAACATCATTAGTTGGCATCGCTCTAGGAGACCATCGCGTCAGTGGAGGGATCGTCGACCATGTCGTAGCATTTGCTCAGGAACGGAGGGAGCAGTGGGTAATCGAGCACGGCGGCCGCCAGTGGCGCGGAAGGCGCGGGGACGAGGGAGAAATTCAAGGAGGTTGATTCTCCTTTCGCCATTCAGCAACATCAAAGGGTTTGACTTCTGAAGCAACTATTTTCTTTCCCAGATCCTCGCTAGATGCGGGTCGGAGGTGGGGGCAGATGCAGGAGCCGAGAGACCTCGATTTCTTTTTTCTTTTTTTTTTGGCGTTTGGATGGCTCATGGCTTAAATACCGGTTGCCCCAGATTCCTTTGGGGCAACCGGTTGCCCCTCGTAGCAGAGTCCTTAAAATAATACTAAATCATTCATTAAGAATTCTTTCTTTTAATCATCCACTCATTCTTTTCTTGGAATTAATCCTTTTAATTATCTTCTAAAGTCAAAGTAAATCACGGGAAAGTAATTAATTTCTATTAATTTACCCTTGAAAAAGATTAATCATTAATAAGGCACATAATTAACCCTAAATTATTCATAAATATGAACTTTAGTAGAATCGCATACTAATGGAGAAATTCATAAAACTTATCATAACATGCATCATAATTACATAAAACAAGCATGAATATTAGTTAAATAAGATAATAATTTGGGTTAAATATGCATGTTATCACCCATTAAGCTTTCATGCCTTTGCACACTCCCCCTTGACTAGAACATAGACGTTAAGCCAGTCTAGTTTGTTACAAAGAGTGTCATAAGAAAATCTTCCCAATTCTTTGGTAAAGGTATCTACATGTTGTTATGATGATATGATAGGCAACATAATCATGAGGCCTTTAGGACACCTTTGATGAATATTATGTGCCTTATAATCCAATCTTACTTTCATATATCTCGTTTATGTTCATTCAAATGAAATTTATTCATTGTCATTCTTGTATGATGTTTGTAATGAAGTCTGTGAGCATAGGCAATGACTAAGTGAATTACGTTTAGGATCTAAGGTTGATAAGCCTTTCAAAATTTTGATCAAAACATCAAATATAGCGGAATACGTTAAATCAGATATTCAAAATATTGAGGCACCAAGAACAGATGATCTTAATGATGAAACAATTTTGTGGGGGTCAATGAAAACATACTTCCTCGTGTCAAAATAATTATCAAAATCACTAAATTAAAGATTTATTCACAAATTGATTAATATAATGGTGAGCAAGGGTTGAATCCACAAAGAATTAGGAAATTTTTTTAGATATATTCAAAATTCAATCAAATTGAACAATGAATTGAGTGAGAAATTTAGAAATTAGATAGTTTTGAAAGAAGAATCCAATACTAATGTACAGAATCAAAAATCACTCAATTTGGATTAGTATTCGAGAAGAAATCAAGGATTAAAATAATGAGAGAAAATTCGATCTCAAAGAGAGAGAAAATAACTAAATTTTGTGAAATTTAACTAATCTAAGCTTCAAAATTAAAATATAATATTATAGGACAAAATATTAGGAAGGGAAAAAAGGTAATCTAACCTGAAATCGCACTTGAAATGTTCCAATTAATTTATGGATCAAGGCTTTTCATTCCATATTTCAAAAAATGAAAATTCAAAGTTCAAGCGATGAATTCTTCCTATTCTCTCGATGAAATCTTGATTTCAAACACTCCCTGAACACATAAATAAGTGTAGAGGACGAAGAAATGCAAGATATTCAAGGATTATATTATCCAAAAGGTTTAATCAATCAAAAATCTAAAAATGCTTTACACTGTCAAAGAGAGAATTTATACTACTTTAAAATTAGGTGTGATTTGTCAGATCTTCTCCTTGATGAGATCAACGGTCGCAATGGAATCTGAAGAGGCGAATCATTATAGTTAAGTTGCAACCACTGGATTTTTATCAAAGCATTAGGATCGCATCAAGTGATTGCGTGAAGAGAGAACATTGTCTAATCTCATCCTTCCGATCCTTATTTGACGCTTTAGATCTCCAAGTGGTTCTTCAAATCTTGGCTGTTATAACTCCTCATATGAATGGCTAGGATTAATCCATTTAATGAAACAAATTTTAGCCTAGTGATATGTTTCCATGTATCACATTCACTTAAGTGAAAGTGAAGGGTTGAGATTAAATCGTTTTCTTTTGCGACGATTGAACACTTCTGAACGCGTCACATCACTTGCAATGAAATAAAAAGAAACACAGTCCCACATCAAACAAATCAAAGAGATTTTTGTAAATAAATAGATAAGCGGACTATATAGTTAGTTTAAGCCCATTAAAGGCGCTTAATCACTTTATGACACGCTAATCATGCACCATGCGTCATGCGAATGCTTCTCCATATGGCGACACGCAAGCGTGCATGCCACATCATCAGCCACGTGAGTGTGCACTGGAAATTTTTAAAAATATTTTAATTAAAATAAATTAAATGAAATTAAAAAACATTTAGAAAATTTCCAGAAAAAATTTATAAAAATTATAAAATTCATAACTTTAAAAATACGACTTTTTTTAATCCAAATTTTTTATTTCATTAGAAATTAAATATCTATCATTTAAAAAATTCAAATTGAATAAATAATGACAGAATACATTTTTAACTAAGAATACACTTATTTTCCTTGGAAATTAAAATTAGAGAAATTAGTGTGTATAAAAATATTTTCTCTTATTATTATTAATTAAAATTTAATTATAATCTCAAATATAAAATGAGAATAATCTACTTGAAAATTTTTATATTTAATTATGAATGATTATCCCTTATAATAATATATTTTGAGATTATAACTTTAAATTATATCGAATGACAAATATGCACTGAAAGTACAATAACATGCATATGAATGAAATTTTTTATGCCTTAATTTATGTTAATAATCATGTAATTACAAGTATAAGTTAGATGTTATCAACTTTCATTTAGTATGTATGAGAAAATATACTATTACGGTTCTCTTGACGATGTTCTTGAAGTTAGCTTCTAGTAGTATCTACACGATCTCCACATGGTTGGATGTCCTCTTCAAAGCTCTTTACTAAGAGAGAAATAGAGGAAATGAGAGAATTTTTACAAGGCTTAGATGAGCACCTTGAGTTGTAATCGTTCTCTCTCGATTTATAGACATTTGATATGCGAATTTTTCATAAAAACCTTATAATTATGAATATATCTACCAACGTCCATAAACCTTATGTGTGTGGCCCTCTAGGTTCATATATATAACTATTTAATAACTTTATAGACCTAATAACATCATATTGGATAACCTTAATAAATTATACACATGAACATAGAGATTAATTAATCAAGGATCGATTTAACCCAATCAACAAGTTGACTTGTTAGCTTGTTGGGTGTCAAGCTACACCACATACTCTATGAGACAAAGAGTCTATAAGAACTCTCTTATGAAACCTTTTCATCATCGATTATCATGTATTTAGAATCCCTCACTCGCATAAGACTCATGAATGACTTAAGGTATGATGAACTATCAAAGTCTAATTAATCACTCAAGATAGTACTAATGCGTGTTGGAAATCATCGGGAACTCCTTCGATATTTCTTTGTACCTTGGCCAAGGATTTCATCACATCTCATTCCTCAAGTCAATCTCCTAAAATACCGAGGGCAGATAATTTCATCTTGACCACACAGTCATCTTTGAGGACTTCATGCTATATCCAATATATGTCATTTTAGAGATCTCATGGCTAGATATTTGTAAGTCATAATCAAAACATAGTCCTTCATTCACAAGAGGTCTTTTGAGTCTCAAGTCAAAGGACCACATACATAACCATGATATGAGTCAAGCTAATGGACAATTTGATATAATTATATTCATAGATTCAAAGTGCATAGGAATTTAGATATAGATCTACTATCATCTGAGTTTGATTGAAAACTCACATCAATGTAACCTTGGAGCTTAAGCTCCTCTCCTCCATAGGCCAGAAATAAATCACAAGTCCTTCTCAAGTACTTAAGGATGCATGTCACAGCTTCTTAGCATGTCTCACCTGGGTTAGCTTAAAATCTGATAGTAACACTTAGAGCAAATGTCATATATGGTATTGTACATTGCTTAGTGTACATGATGGATTGAATTGCTGAAATTTACGTGATCTTCTCTACTAGTGCTCTATATTTAGGAGTCTTAGGCAAATGCTCTTTAGATATCTGAACTTCATATCTCATCAGTAGGAAAACCTTTCTTGGAGTTCTCTAGGAGAAGAATGACCACAACTCAAGGTGCCCACGTAAGCCTTGTGAGAAATCTCTCATTTCTTCACATTCTCTCTTGGAAAAGAGCATTAAAGAGAGATCTAACCGTTTGGCAATTTTGTGGATACGGCTAGAGGCTAGACACTTGAATAACTTCAAGAATTCGTTCAAATTAAGCATGTAATATGTTTTCTTGCACATACTTGTGGATATGATAATCAATTCTTGGTGTCCTATTGTTTTGAAGATCTGATTTAACAAATTTTCCACATTTGACATTTTGATTAAATTTTTAAAAGGCTTATTGACCTCAGTCCCAACACCACCTCCCTTGCTCATCTCAGAGAATTGTCCAACTCCATTGATGCACTTGATACTTATCTTGATTCTCCACTATGCATGCACTTGATTGATCCTTCTCTATTTTTCATCTCCCGTTTAATGTCCAACTCCACTCTACCATCGCCTAATACACTTACACCTTTCAACCCACCTCTTGATGTCCTTCACCTTCCCATTGCCTTCTGGAAGGGTACCCATGCTAATACCCCATACCCCCAAGCCCACTTTGTATCTTATGACCACCTTTCTCTCACCTACTGGACTTTGGCCGTGCAAAAACCTATGAGTCACTGCCTAATATGTATTGTGAATCTCTTCAAGTAACTATGAGGAAACTAATGATAGATCTCAAGCATTGCATCTTTCTGCATTGTGGTCTATGGGACTCAATACCACACCATAAAAATGACAATATTGTGACATGTAAGCAGGTTTTTACCTTAAAGTATCATCCATATGGCACTATGACTCATCATAGGGCTTGGTTCATGGCTAGAGGACTCACTCTAGCACATGAGATTGACTATACGAAGACATTCTCTTTGGTTGTCCCCATGAACTTTATTCAAATTCTTTTATATCTAATAGTAAATCAAGATTGCTCTCTCCATAAGTTAGAAATTTTCAATGCTTTTATAAATGCCGATTTGGCAAAGCAAGTCTTTATGGAGCAACCTTTGGGATATTTTGCTTTGGAATATCAACCTTTATGGAGCAATCTTGGTTTGCCTTCTTCACAGTGCTATTGACAAAGCATGAAAGCGGTCATTGAAAACACATGTCCACGTGTCAAGAACAAAGCCCAAACTCCGTTATAATTAATATTATTCTCCATTAGTTTGGAAAAAGGTTGAGAAAGGGTTGAATCCATAGAGAATTAGGGTTTAGTATTTAGATGTTATAGAATTTTATCAAATTAGATGATGAATTTGAGTGAGTAATTGGAGAAAAAATAAACATTTGCAAAGAAAACTCAAAGATCTATCCAGCTAACAAAAAATCAAGTAAATATGGTTTACATCCACAAAGAAATCAAAGGGAGAAGTGAAAGAGAGAATCATTTATGATGCAAGAGTAAATGGTAAAAATTTAAGAAAGTTTATCAAATTATGATTCAAAATAGAAGACTAATGCTACTTGATGATAGATTACGTAGAAGAAGAAGAAAATCACCCTAAATCGTGCTTAAAATGATCCAATTAGTTTCTATATTTAAGGCTTTTATTCCCTTATTTCATAGTAGAATTCTGAAGTTTATGTAGCAAATTTCTCCTCAACTTTCACCAAAATATGGATTGTAAATGCTCTATGGATGCAAAAATGATTTTAGAACATGGTTATACCAAGAGATGCAATGAAGGAGCTATCCAAACAGTCTTATTTATCATATTCTCCAGTAGTAGATGCATTCTCAAAGAATTTAAATGAATGTGGTATTGGGCAGGACCATCAGATCTTCTCTTTAATGAGATCAATAGTTACAATAAAATATAAGGAGGCAAATCAACATCTTTGAAATGGTAGTTATTGGATCTTTAGTAGATGAATGCCATGCATTAGGGAAGTTCGTCATCATGTGAAGAAGAATTGCCCTTTAATCACGTCCATTGGATCTTTATAAAATGCTTCAAATCATGCCATGTGTTAGTCAAAGTCCATCGGGTCCTTTTAATTTGGATCATTGAAACTCTTTTAATGTACGGCTAGGATTTGATTAACATTTATAGAGTGAAATGATGTTCAATCAAAATCAGCCATGTACCCCCTCGACTTAAGTAAAAATCTAGGGTCCCAATTTAATTTTTCTTGATTTTTGTGGATCTAACTCTCATAATGCTGCCACAAAATTTGAAAATTGTTAAATATGCAAGATTTTAGGGATATAAATATATGAAACAATTTTGAGTCTTTAGTTAAATAATTGTTAAACTCAAATAGTCTTTAGTCTTTAGCCACACATGCGCAACCTGCACCACTCGCACCTATCGGTGATGTCACATGTTGCCTCATTAACGTGTCTCATCAACACATGAAAATAACTCTTTTTTCTTGAATTTTAAAATAAAATCTATTCATTAAAATTCAAAAGATTTGAAAAATTCCAAAAAAATCCTTAAAAATTATAAAATTAATATATTTCAAAATATGACTCCTTTCATCGAAAATTTCATTCATTGAATAAAAATTTAGATAATCTATTGGTCTATGCAATTTAATTTTAGAAAGAACAAGAGACTAAAATATATAACTAAAAAATTCATAAAATTCACTGAAAATTCATAAAATTAGATAATTTAATTATTTAAAATATTTTCTCTTATCATTTTCATGTAAAATTTAAAATATTAAATAAAATAAAGCTAACATAAGAGAATTAAAATTTGTTAACACTCAACATCATAAATTGTGGGAAATTAGCCTTTAAAATAATTTGAGTTTATTGAGAAATTAACATCGAATCCAAATGTTATAAGATTTTTGAAACCTTGATAACTGATAATATGCAATTTTTACATGTAATTATATGATTCTTAATAAAAATTAAGACATAAATAGTACATTCTTTTGCATGTTATCATACTTTGAGTGTATATCTATCATTCTATGAAAATTGAAGTTATAATATCAAAATAGACTATTTTTAGGGATAATCATAAAGAATTAATGGGAGATATTTGAGATTAGATTATTCCTATTTTATATTTGAAATTATAATTGGGTTTTAATATCAAATAATAAGAGAGAATAATTTTATATAAACTCATTTTTTTTTCAAGTTTTATCTTCTCAAAGAAATGAGTATATTTTTTAGATAAAAATTTATTCTCTTGTTATTTATTAAAATTGATACAATAGAATGAAAGATTATTCAAATTTTGATTAAACAAAACAAATTTAGATTAAAAATGAGTTGTATGTTTAAAGTTATGAATATGCTAATTTTGTATAGATATTTCTAAAAACTTTCTGAATTTTTTTTATATTTATTTTGAATTTATTTTGATTTAAAAACATTAAAAGAATTTTTTTTATTGTCCACTGACATGGCAGCTAACATGGGAAAAGTGTGCTTACGAGCCACCACATGGCGCACAAGCGTGCGTATGAGTAATGGGTTAAGCATCCTTTTTAAGGATATAAGTTAATCCACTAAGACCGCACAATATTTATACCCAATTTCAGCCATCATTTCTACCATACAAGACTCTTTTTGTTTCTTTGTCAGCGCAAGTGACATGACACATTCTGAAGAGTGCGATCAGGTGAGTCAATCACGATCGTCAATTTTGACTTAAAGCGTGGGGTACGTGGTGCTTAACAGTTCGTCGCTGAATTTTTTTGAAATGTTTTAATCTTAGGTGTTCATCTGAGGAGTTATAATGACAGAGATTAAATTGTTCTTGATGGACTCTCTTGGACAAGTGTACACATCCAGAGCGTCTGATGAAGATCAAACGGCGACGGTTACACAACGCTCCTTCTTCACACAGTGACATGGCAAAATCTCAACGCTTCATCGCGAACTCAATGGCTACAACTTAACGGCATTGATTCACATTCTTGTATTAGATCTGAGCTGTTGATTGAAGATGAAGAGGCAAATAGAACGGTCACGCTCAAATTTTACCTATTCATGCTACTGTTCTTCGATGGAAAGAGCATTCTCAAATGTTTTGAGTAATCGAATTGTCTAAACACCTCAATCCTTGATTCTCTTGCTCTCTTCATCTTCTAGACTCATTTCTGCATCCAAGGAGCATTTAAAGGCAAGATTTTCTTAAGAGAATTAGGACAATTCGATGAATGAACACTGAATTTTTCATTTTTTTGAAATGCAAAATGAAAAGCCCTGACTTGGCTATGAATTAGATCATTTCTATCTTGATTTTGGGTTTGATTACGTGTTTTCTCCCTAATATTTCTTTCTTTAATATTATATTTCAATTTTGAATAGTAGATTAGTCAAATTTTACAATATTTCACTATTTTCTCTCTCTTTGTGATCGATTTTTCTACCTACATTTCATTGCTTAATTTCTCCACAAATATTGATCAAAATTGAGAGATTTTTGATTCCATGGATTCCTCTTGGAGTCTTGTTTCCAAATATATTAAAATCCCTCATTTCTCACCTTAATTCATCATTCAATTTGATCAAATTTATTGAACACCTCAAAAATTCCCCGATTTCTCTGTGTATTTGACCCTTATTCACTATTATACTAATTAATTCTTGATTAAAACTTAAAATTGGTGAGTTTGGTACTTATTTTACACACATTCTTGTGTTTTCAACCACTGCACAAAAACCTATTGTCAATAACATGCATTAACAATGTTAGAATTTCCTTTAAAATGCTCTAATAATCGTTTAATTATATGTACATATTGTATGCTATCAACTATCTATGACTTATATAAAGTCATTGTAGTTTGTTGTTAAGTTTGTTGGTCTTCTCATAGATGATGGCTTTAATACAGCAAGGCTAATCCAATGGTGATGATAAAGACTTTATCCAGCTTCTTAGTGATGTTGAGATATGCTCATGACATTCTCTCGATGAGTAGCTATGATGCTACAATTTGTGCTATCAAAACTTATGTTTGTACACACTTTGTGATGCATAGCTGACGAAACGAACTCGTGCGATCATTGAATACACGCGATCTCGTGTCAAAACAAAGTCCAAACTTACCAATTTAAAGATTAATTCACGAATTGAAGGGTATAATGGTAAATTAGGGTTGAATCCACGGACAATTAGGAAAATTTTTGAGATATCTTTGAAATTCGATTAAATCAGACGATAAATTAAGGTTAGAAATTAGGCAATTTAATATATTAAGAAAGATGCCTCCAATAAGCATCCACGAAATCAAAAATCAAGAGATTTTGATCAGAATTTGCAGAGAAATTGAAGTTTGAAATTGAGATAGAAATTCGATCGCAAAAATGATTGAAAACCAAAATTAAAATGAAATTAAACCTAATCTACGATTCAAAATGTAAATATTATACTAAATGACGAAAGATTAAGATGAAAACACACAATCTAACCCAAAGTCACACTCAAAATGATACAATTAATCACCGGATTCATGGCTTTTCATTCCGCGATTTTGAAAACAAAGATGGCATTCAAGATGTGATTTCTCCCAATTCTCTCGATCAAATTCTGATTTCTTGCACTCCTCGGAAGCGGGAAATGAGTCAAGAAGCTTAAGGAATCAAAAGACTCTCAGATGTGTTGTTTAGACAGTTCGATTTGCTCAAAAATCCAATAATACATTTCCTTCGCAAAGAACATATCAATTTACATGAGATTTTGGGCGAACCCGTCGGATGCATCGTTTCATCGCGATCAACGGCTGAGATTACGTGTCTATTGACGAATTGACGTGATTAAGTCACGTCCGTCCAATCGTAGATGGAGCGTTGAGATGGCGCCAAGTCGCGCAAAGAAGAGAAGGCGTCCTTTCGTTTCATCTATCAGATCTTCATTTGACGATCGCGATAAGTTGATGTGTCCATTGGGCGCTTCAAATCTCAACCGTTATAACTCGAGGATGAACAGCTAAGATTAAAAGCCTTTAATCGAATCAACATTTAATAAGATATCGCTACGTACCCATTAAATAAGTGACATCCGATGCACGTGATTAAATCACGCGATCCGATGTCTCATAGAGTGCCATGTCACTGGAAATAAAAAAATAAAGGAACATAGTCCCACACGGAATAAATTAAAGTGTTTTATCGCGTATATAATATCCGAGATATTAGGTGGTTAGCTTAAATCTTTAACGGATGCTCCTAACGACTTATTAACATTGCACACGTGTCACACACACACACGTGACACGCACACACGCCATGCACACACACACGTGACACACGCGTCCACGTGTCCACGCATCGCCACCTGGCTTCGCTTTGCCACGTCGGCGCATGGTAAATAATTTTTTTTATTCCTTTTTAATTATTTAAAAATTGGAAATACAGTTAGATAAATTCAGAAAAAATCCAGAAAATTCCTAAAAAGTGTAAAATTCATAACATTTCAAATACAACTCCAAATTAATTCAAATGGATCAGAAATTGAATTATCTATCATTATAAAAAGTCAAAATATTAAAATAACAAGAGAATGAATTTTAATTAAATAAATACACTCATGTATGTTATAAAATAAATTTAGAAAAATACATGAGTGTAAATAAAGATCTTTTCTCTTATCATTTAATCATGAAAACATAATTCTGATCTTAAATATAAATAGGATTAGAATCACATTGTTTAATTATGCACAATTATCCATAAAATGATGTATTTTTAGATCATAACATGA
This sequence comes from Lemna minuta, assembly GCA_024174645.1. Classification (NCBI taxonomy): domain Eukaryota; kingdom Viridiplantae; phylum Streptophyta; class Magnoliopsida; order Alismatales; family Araceae; genus Lemna; species Lemna minuta. Next base: position 17,043,362 of record CM044105.1, read on the forward strand.
AATTACATAAATGATAGAAATGTACTTAAAATATGATAGCATGCATACAAATGCAAAAATTAATGCTTTTATTTGCATTAATAATCATGTAATTCGTGTATAAAGTGCATGTTATCACACCCCCTCATAACATGTTTAATTAGACATGATAATACATGATTATTAATGCATATTAAGGCATAAAAGATTTCATTCCTATGCATGTTATCATATTTATGAGTATTTAACTATCATTCTATGAAAAAGTCATTATAATCTCAAAATACATTAATTTAGGGTTAATTATGATGAATTAAAGATAAATAATTTTATAACCCATCTTTACTGGAGATTAAAGTTAAATAATGAGAGAAATGATTTTTATAAACATTCATTTAATTTTCTAAAGTTAAAATCTTAAAGGAATGAATGTATTTTTGAAATAGAAATTAAATCTCTTGTTATTTATTAAATTAGACTCTTTAGAATGATATATAATTAAATTTCTGATCAAATGAAAGAAATTTCAATTAATTTGGAGTTATATTTTGAAAGTTATGAATTTTCTAATTTTTAGGTATTTTTTCCAAAAAAATTTTGAATTTTTTTGAATTTTTAATGAATTTCTAAGGATTTAATAGAATTAAAATTGATTTTTCTAATTTAAAATCAAAATTTCAGATTATTTAAAGTCCTTAGGTGACGTGGCATGATCAGAGCCGTCTGATCAGATTGTGATCAACGATCGCGATGAGGAGGAAACGTGGCAACATGTGGAGCGTCCGATCCCACGTGAAGTCTCAACCGTTGATCTTCACTTAATCGATGGGGACATGTGGCGAAATCGGGTTCACCGGATCGCATTTAATCTCAGCTGTTGATCGCGAAGAGTTATAATGGTCGAGATTAAATTGCGGAAAACACATCTGATGCGTCCGATTGCTATCCAATGGCCGGCATTTCAATGCGTTTTATAACGCACGGCGACGTGGCTTCATCTCGAGCATCCGATCGCGATCTAATGGCCATGACGTAACGGTAACGATTCGCGATCATGCGTTTCATCAGAGCCGTTGATGCGTTTCATCAGACTGTTATGCCCAAATCTCCTATAAATTGAGATGTTCTTCGTATTTGGAAAGCATTCAAGAACAATTCAATGAAATTGAAGTGTTTAGACACCAAATCTCTTGAATCTCTTGATCCCAATCGCTTCTAGACTCATTTCCACGCCCACGGAGTGCTTAAGATCAAGTTTTTGACGATCGACGAGGCAGAAATCGACGCTTGAACTCCACGATCGTGATTTTCAGATTTTTTATGAAAAGCCTTTGATTTCGGCAATTAATTGGATCAATTCGATCGCAATCGTGGGTTAGAGATCGTGTTTTGTGCTAATCTATCGTCTCTTACCATTTAATTTCTTTTTAGATTTAGTAATATCAAGTTAATTTGTGTTTATTTTCGGTTATTTCGTAATTTTCGATTTTCAGAAAAGACCCGCTCTTCGATCTTTAAATTTCTCGCGAAATCAAAGTCAAATTAGATGATTTTTGATTTCGTGGAATCTTCTTGAAGTTCTCTTTCATAATGTACCATTTTCTCCAATTTCTATCATCAATTCATCGTTCGATTTGATCAAATTTCGAAGGGATCATAAAAAATTTTCCTAATTCCTTGTGGATTCGACCCATATTTACCATTATATCCCTCAATTTGAGTTATTTTCATTAAATTGGTAAGTTTGGACTTTATTTTGACACGAGTCGGTGTGCAATTGACGACCACATCGATTCAATCCGTCAATGATCAACCATAGTCATCATATGAGTTAGATTAGATTATGTTATTCTTTCCAGATAATTCGATGTCCCTCTCGAATATCTCATGAATATGAATATTTAGAACATATGTTTACATACTAGTGATCACTGTATTATGATTTTATTATAATTAACTTAGTCATTGCATAAGCTTATGAACTTAATTGAAAATATCACCCAAGAATGACAATGAATAAATTTCATTTCAATGAACATAAATAAGATACATGGAAGTGTGATTGACTTATAGGCCACAGAATATCCATCACTAGGAGGATCTATTATTGGTTCTCATGTACATCAAGCATGCCATTAGCAAACGGCTTATCTGTCAGTGTCATGAACAACTTTCATATAGAGGCCTATTTGATGTTGGGAACAAAGGAGACCCAAAATTAGCTAAGGGTATTCTACATATGGTTGAGGTAATCCCATCACTTTGAGTTCCTAGATATATATATATATATATATATATAGATATTAATGAATTTAATTCTAAATAAATCGATTTAAATTTAATTCAGAAAAAAATTTAATAAAATCCCTAAAAATTAGAAAATTTATATCTTTTAAAATAGAACTCCAAATTAATCCAAATTTGTTTCATTGGCTCAAAAACCAAAGTTAAGAAATAACAAGAGAATAAATTTTTATTTAAAAATAGTCATTTCTTTTAGATTTTAAAACATAGAAAAACTGACTTCTCTTATTATTTAGCATTAAAAACTAATTATAATCTCAAGTAAAGATGAGGATAATCTAATCTTTAAAATATTTTTTTAATTTTATCATGATTAACCCTAAATTAATGCATTTTGAGATTAGATAAACACTCAGAAATATGAATGACATGCATTAGAATGGAATGTTATATGCCTTAATTTACATTAATAATCATATATTTTTCATGTTTAATTTTTATGTTATCAAGATGTATGAACTTAGAAGGCCCACACACATGAGGTCTATGGATATTGGTGGATATAGACATAATTGTGAGGGTTTTTATGAAAATTTCACATACCAAACTGTCTATAAATAGGGGGAGAAAGACCACAAATCATGGTGCCCATGCAAGCCTTGTGGGAATTATCTCCTTTCTTCTCTTTCTCTCTGGTTGAAGGGTTTTGAAGAGGAGATCCAACCATCTACAGATTTTGTGGATACCCTTAGAGGCTAGATACTCTAATAGTTTTAAGAACTCCCTCAAGGAAACCCTTTAAGTATGTTTTCTTATACATACAAGATGATAGGATCATCTATTCTCGGTGCCTCAATATTTTTGAATACCCTTATTCAATATATTTTATTGAATTCAATATTTTGATCAAAATTTTGGAAAGTTTATCGACCTTAGAACCCAACACTATCAAGTAAGCTTGGTCTATCTCCAAGAAATTGGATTCCTTGGGTGAAAAATAGAATCATGAATGATGGAAGCGCCTCCTAGATCTAAGGAGGATGAATCACCCTGGTTGGATAGAACTCATTGCTCTATGTAATTGACGGGGTAAGCTTATCAATTTGAAAATTACTTCCCCATTTATATTTCATGAATTTGGTGCTTTGAGTGAAGTTTTGTAGACACCTCTTCAAGTGTATTGGAAGTGTGTTCTAGGATTTCTTGCATATAATTAATGTGCATTGAAAAGGGAATAGAGGCTTATTCTAAAATCATGGATCTCTTCATATTTAAGTTGATTATGATGCTTGTTGTGTTTGGAATAGAGGAGATAGAAAACCAATCACTAAATCTTAAACATATGTCAAAGTTAATTCTGTCGCATGACATTCAATAAATTAGAAAGCGGCCCTTGTTCTAGTGTTGATTCTAGATACTGTACTACAGCTATAATAGACAACTTGTATATTCATTCCCATACACTTATGTATTGTGCTAATCAAGTTGCAATCTTGATTGTTGGGAACTTCTCCATACTCAATGTCCCCTCATCTAGCTTAGTTGGTGGAGATCTTCACTTAGAGTCCCAAAAGCTTGTCCTACAATACCTTGTGCCAAGAAGGGTATATTAGATCTCTCTCACTCTCTCTATCTCTTGCAGTTTATGAAAGAAGATTAGGGTTTTCCCTACAGGCAAAAAATGATAATCCCATCTAATGTGTGTCATCAAAAGACAGTAGGATCGATTGTATATCAAGAAAAATCACAACCAATAATAATTTGATTAGAATTGTAGAGCCATGCTTGAGAATATTGTACGTTTTAACATTTAAATGGTACATTTTAGTCAAGATTTTTAGATTTCCCTTGAGCATACTCGAACTTCATTCCATTAAAACATGATTAAACAAATTCTCATTGAGATATCAAGTTGATGAAGATGCCAAGTGTGATTAACCGCCAATAAGATGAGAATACAAATCAAGTTAAGGTGAAGAACTATATTCTATATTCTCAATTTTATTCTCTTCTTCTCTTCTTCAAAATTCTTCTCTTCTTCTTCAAAATTCTATATTCTCAATTTTCTGATTTCAAGGTATATAGAAAATAGGACTTATAGACAAGGTAGTTGAGCCTGAAAAGGGTCATAAAGTACAAAAGGCTAGCATCAAAAAGTATGTTTTGAGAACTTGTAGTAAATGGAGTGAGATTGATGAAAATGAAATATAAATGTGATAACATGAATTGTCATCACATCAATTATGAATTAAAATTTTCGTATCAAAGAGTCATATATTTTCATACTACTAAAACTTAGTTTACAATGTTTTTTTATCAATAACCAAGAATGTCAATATCTTCTCCCGACATACTTTCAATAATAAATTTTATGAGTCTGTGGGCACCAAATGAGTTATGTTCGATCTATAAACTCCGGCTTGAGGGGGAATGTTAGAGTATGACACAAGTGGGTTAGCCCATTAAAATCATAATCCCACATGAGAAACATTTTATTTCGTTATCATCTTTCTCACTATATATATAGAGGATTGTACTCCATTGCTAGATTGTTAAAAATTTTTAGGCATTCGATAAAATTTTACGAGGGTAACATCTATCGCAAAGACGATGAGAAGAACGTTAGACTGCATCTAACCACGACGTGGAGGGCCTACACAACGTGGAAAAGATGCTCCCGGTGGGGCTCCGCGCCACGTTTCAGTTTTCTGCAAGAAAAGCCCCTTCCAGTCATCCGTAGGACCTAGTGCATCTCGGCGTAGAAACCACTGTCAATGCGACCGGCAAGGGATTTGCTGGCTACGGCCTAAGGCTTGATGCCCTTTCCATCACTGACGGCTTTTGACCTGGACATCCGGAAGAGGCTTGTTTGCATGTTGAGGGCGAACGTGGAGGAAAGCGACTGTTCTGGCCCCAACGTAGGTTGACGGGAATCTGCATGACTGGATGACTGCATCTGCATAGAGCAGGCCCTTGTGTGTGTGTGTGTGTGTGTGTGAGAGAGAGAGAGAAAGATCTAAACCTCAGTCTGCACAATCCATCTAAATCTTCTGCTATACGAATCCGCTGCATGTTAATGAATCCCTCTGTCTCTTTGAGGATTCTGAAATCAATCAGGCGACTCCCGAGCTCCACGTTACCGCTATTTCAGAAGAGTTACCAGTAGCTCTGCAGTCTTCGAGGCCCGCAGGGAGTGGATCATTGACAGAAATCCACATGTTCTCCTTTTCAGAGATAGAGATTGATAGATATCAGGATAGCCGGCCCTACCGAAGAAGACTTCTCCTGGAAAGAATCAGTGTACCTGCAAGCGTATCTTCCTTGGATTCGAAGCTTGGCGTCTGCTTCCCAATGCCTATCGCCGCTCACTGGTGTAAGCAAACCGGCAACGGAGACACCCAAATTTCAAAGATCAAATAAGCGAATTGTTAAATATCATTCTTCACGACTTGCATTAGATATCGATCCTTATCCTCCGAAATGACGTCGATCGGATGATCTCGGGCCGACAGGAGCCCTTGCCGTCAACCTCCTTCCCTACCATCGTTCTCTCATGAAAATATCCCTTTCTTTCATCCTTTTCCTGTCCTTTCTTTCCTCCATACGTCGCTCGCTTCACTGGTCACGTCAGAGAAATAGATGCGTTTCAGGGTAGCTCACCACGTCCACATTCTCCGTCTCTGTGCTTCACGCCTCTTGACGCATAGAAGGGACCTTTCTACAGTCGCAAATGGGTCATGGCGCGTTGTTTCCCGATGGTCCGACTTCCCCGATAGACGGGGAGACAGCCGCATGATCTGGGGGATCTTCTCCTGCCCCGGATCCTGCTTCTTCTAATGGATTACAAGCAGACGCCATCGAAGATCCTTGCATAGCCATCGATAGTGCATGGACCAGTCAGCTAGAACGAGAGATCCATCGTGCACGTCAGAGATAAACAATCTGAGCGGCCATGGTGTTTGAAACCCTAACAGCTAGAGTGCTGGGCGGCACGTGCCCGTCAATCCGTCGCTGTGCTGGCACATACTCCAAGCCGCTCTTTCGGCCTAATGTCCCCTTCCTCGCTTGCCGCGAGCTGCGAGGATTCCGGTTGATGCTGAAAGATGTAGGATTTGTCCTGCCGGTCGCTTTCTCTCTTTTGTTCTAGGTCGTGGTAGCAACCATTGCTGTCCCTCGACAGGGAGGAGTATCGTTTTGCCCATTCTCTTCTGGTCCGTGAGAAAAAGAGAGCATAATTGAGCCACCTTGGTGCTCGGAACAATCGGAATTGGGTCACCCTGGATGACGACCAGCTGTCTTCGTCTCTCCTAAACTAGTTAAAAAAATGAAGCTTGACGTAATTTGACTGACGAATCAAATCTTCCACGACGAACGCAAGGATCCGGTGAGATCCCACCAAGAGCGACAGACGCGAGCTATCAATTATCGTAGGTCGACGAGGTCTTCAGCGAAACCCAACGGAGAATTAGAACTTAAGCACGAGAGTAGAAACGATCCAGCAATCGGGATATCTCCCTCTGCCCACTGATTTTGCCCTGTTCTGCTCTATCGTATCCCTCCCGTGGCTCTATAAATAGCAACTCTCCGCTCCCATACTCCCACGTCCAATAGTCTGGAAACTTGAAGACAAGTTTTCTTATTCCAGAATGATCACCCTCGGACGAACCCAAGACCCTCTCCTCTTCCTCGCCGTTATGTTTCTAGTTAGCGTCCCGATCCCCATAGTCGCGATTCTAGGGCTACTGCCTGGCGACCTGCCCGCAACCCTCACCTCCCGCGACATATCCAACAGAATCCTAATCGACCCAGAAACGATAGCCGCGGCTTCGACAGACTTCGGTCAGCTCACCGTTCAAGTCCCGGCCGCCGTTTTCTGCCCATCTTCCGATACAGATATCTCCAACATCCTCAGAATAGCTTTCGAATCTTCCCATCGCGTTACTGTAGCGGCTCGTGGACATGGACACTCCGTCTGGGGTCAGGCTTCCGCTCCTGGAGGCGTCGTTGTCGACATGCGTTGTCTAGCCGGTAACGTCACCGGCGATGAACCGGCGGCGTCGGCCCGGATAAGCGTGTCTCGAAGGAGGAGCTTACGTTGACGCTGGCGGGGAGCAGTTCTGGATAGAGATTCTACGCGAGACTCTCAAGTTTGGTCTTGCACCCAAGACGTGGACCGATTATCTGTACTTGACTGTCGGAGGAACTCTCTCGAATGCTGGCTTGAGTGGCCAGACCTTCCGGCACGGCCCCCAGATATCCAACGTCGACGAACTTGACGTCATCAACGGTAACGATGGACACCTTTCACCGTTTCTCTCTCTTTCTTTCGATCAGTCTCTCTTTTTCTAACGATGCGTCGCCACGGAGGAAGGTCGAGGAGAGATGATAACTTGCTCGAGGGAGCTGAACTCGGACTTGTTCTTTGCGGTTCTTGGCGGGCTCGGTCAGTTCGGTATCATCACTCGCGCACGTATCGCCCTGGAGCCGGCACCGGAGAGGGTAAATCCGGCAGTAATACGATTTTTCTCGATTTTTTTTTATTCCTTGATCAAATGCTCTGCAGGTGAAGTGGATAAGACTGATGTACACAGAATTCGCTGTCTTCACAGCGGACCAAGAGTTCCTGATATCGCTAGACGAGGTGATCATGAAAAGAGGAGATCAGAAGATCAAGGGTTTCGACTACGTGGAGGGTTCTGTTATCTTTGGTCATGTTGCTATCAGAAACTGGAGATCTTCCTTCTTCTCCTTCGAAGAAGCAAGACAAATCTCAGAGCTCGCGGACCACCACGGTGTAGTCTACTGCTTGGAGGCGTCCATGTACTATCTCTCCGACTCTGAGACAATCGACCAAGTGAGACGTCAACTACGTCCTTTCTCCCTCTAGCTCTCTCTCTCTCTCTCTGACTCTCCCTAACGTAGGACATCGAACGGTTGCTGGAGGATCTAAGCTTCAATCCCGGGTTTGTCTTCGTTAATGACGTCAGCTACGTGGAGTTTCTGAACAGAGTGCGGAAAGGGGAGCTGGAGCTACAGAAGCAGGGGCTCTGGGATGTGCCCCACCCATGGCTTAACCTCTTCGTCCCAAAATCCAGGATAGCCGATTTTGATGCTGGCGTCTTCAAGGGAATTCTCTCCAGAAAAAGCTCCTCTGGTCCGATACTCGTCTACCCGGTGAACAGAAACCAGTAAGCACGAAAGCTTCCTACTGAGGGAATCTACGGCATTGAACTGTGTCGTCGTCGATGCAGGTGGGACGGGAGGATGTCGGCAGTGGTTCCAGAAGAAGAGATCTTCTACGCTGTTTGCTTGTTGAGGTCGGGGACGGCGGAGAATTGGAGACAGCTGGAGAGCCAGAACGAAGAGATTATGCGATTCTGCGAGGAGGAAGACGTCGAGGTGAAACAGTACCTGCCGCATCACAGGGGAAGAGCCAGCTGGGCGAAGCATTTTGGTGGAAAATGGGCGACGTTCCTGGAGAGAAAGGAGAAGTATGACCCAAAGGCTATCCTCTCCCCCGGACAAGGAATCTTTGACTCTCCACTGGCTTGAAATAATGACGTAGGCCCTAGAATGCGAATACGCAGTGAGTTGGCGGTTTCGTTTAAGACCGGCAGCCTGCGCGCTTGGCTCGTGACTTGGGACTAGGTAGTATCGTTGAATGAGAGTACGCATCTCTTGTAAATATGGGAAAGTTTACGTGTGATGAAGACCAGTCTTCTTCAACCCTTATAAGACAAGGATTACTCGAAGTTGACTATTGTTTGGAATTAAGAAGTCAAGGATTGTTCAATATCTTGTGCATCTGGGCCCCTTCAAACTAAAATTCAATGAATTAGATGCGAAGAAATTCATGGCTATTATAATAGAAATATCAAAGAAGTTATCCTTGATCATTTTCTCTATGAATTAGTGTTAACTTGAGTGATCATATCCTAAGTTATTCAAGAGTCTTATACAGATGAAGGATTAAATATACATAGTAATTGAGCATAGCAAGCTTTTATATAAGAGTTCCATCTCACAGTGATCATATCTATATAAGTTTCATATTTGTCTTAGAGCACATAGTGTAACTTAGAACCTACCATACTAATAACATGCAATTTACTCATAAAATTATATAATTATTAATGCAAATTAAGTCATAAAATATTTCATATTATCATACCTTGAGTACATATCTATCATTTCATATACTTTGAAGTTATAATATCAAAATGTATTATTTAAGGGATAATTATGTATAGTTAAAATAATATATTTTAGAATAGATTATTCTTATATTTTTTTTAGATTATAATTAGGTTTTAATGTTAGATAATAGGATAAAATACTTGTTATACACTCATTTATTTTTCTAAGTTTTAATTTCTTAGAGAAATGAGTGTATTTTTGAAATAAAAATTATTTTCTTGTTATTAATTAAAAATTTACTCTCTTGTTATTTGATTTCTGATCCAACAAAATAAATTTTGATTAATTTAGAGTTATATTTTGAAAGATATGAATTTTTTAATTTTTAGATATTTTCTAGAAATTTTCTGATTTTTGATGACTTTATTTGAATTTATTTGGATTTATTTACAATTTAAAAATAATAAAAAATTAAATTAAAATCGCGCTGACATGGCAACTGCGAATCACGCGTATGCATGTGTGCGTGTGTGTGCGTGTATGCACGGGTGTGTGCGCATGTGTGCGCGTGTGTGATTAGTGAGATTAAGCACCCTTTTTAGGATTTTCGCGAACTCACTAATCACTCATATCTTATATACATGTCCATTCACTTTGATTTTTGTCATGTGGGATTATCTTGTTTGTTTTTATGCGCATGTGACGTGGCAGAATCTTCAGCGTGCGATCGCATGAATGAAATTACAGTTGTCGATCTTCACTTAACTGAGGGGGTACGCGGCGCACTCTAATTGGGTGACGATTTGTTTTAAAACATTTTAACTTAGTCGTTCACTTGAAGAGTTATAACGGCTGAGATTGAATACGCTTGATAGACTTTAATGGACAGGTGGCGACATCTCAAACGTTGATTCTCGATCGGACGGACGTGATCGCGCGACGTTGCTTCTTCACGCGCGACGCTTCTTCTTCATGCGTGATGTGACAAAATCTGAGCACTTCTACTTCAATCAAATGAATGTGTCTTAATGGCAACGATACACATACAAGCATTTCATCTAAGACATTGATTGAAGATGAAGAGTCAAATCCAAGAGGCACGTCCAAATCTGCCTATAAATACACATGTTCTCCGACAATGTAAACATTCAGGGGTGTTTCGAGTAATCAAACTATTTAGACATCTCAATCCTTAAATCTCTTGCTTTCTTTATCTTCTAGATCAATTTTCGCGTCCAAGGAGTGTTTGAAATAGAGAGTTCATAGACAGAATCAGGAAAATTTACTTCTTGAATGATGACGATTGTCTTCAAAATCGAGGAATGAAAGGCCTTTGATCCAGCGATCAATTGGATCATTTCGAGTGCTATCTCAGGTTAGAGTTCATGTTTTCCTCCTAATCTTTCTTTTTATTATATCAGATTTCAATTTCGAATCGTAGATTAGGTTAATTTTGGTTTTCTCTCTCTTCACTTTCAGAAATTTTATCTAATGTTTTCTCTTTGATTACTCCGTTAATCTTGATCCAAATCAAGTGATTTTTTATTCCATGGATTCATCTTTGAGTTATCTTTCTAAATTTATCAAATTCCCAAATTTCCCACCTCAATTCATCATCTGATTTGATCCAATTTTAAGAAATATATCAAAAATATCTTAATTCTCCATGGATTCGACTTTTATTCACCACTATACTATTAAATTCGTGATTACCTCTCAAAATTGGTGAGTTTAGAATTATTTTTTATATGTCTTCGCGTATATGCGACGACCTCGCAGATTCGTCTCGTCACATACTAAAAACTCAATTTCTTAATTAGATTAAATCAATAGTTGATTAATTAATCTACATCTTAATAGATAATTAATAAGATTGACTAATTAGATTTTTTGAGTCTATAGAATTATTAACTTATGAGATATATTGATTAGAGAGTTTCAAATATAAGGTCTATAGACATTGATTGATATAGATATAATTTTGAGGATTTTGTGAAAAATTTGCATACCCAATGTCTATAATTAAGGGGAGAATGATTACAACTAAAAGTGCCCAAATAAACATTATGAAAAACATCTTTTTTTTCTCTTTTTCTTTTGGTAAAGATCATTGAAGAGATGATCCAACCATTTTAAAATCATGTGAATATTACTAGATACAGGACACTTAAACAACTTCAAAAACTATTTTAGTGAACCCTCTATGTATAGATTTTGATATATATTAGATGATAGGATCATTGGTTCTTAGTGCCTTAGTATTTTGAATTTTTGATTCAATGTATTCTATTCTGTTTGATGTTTTGATAAAATTTCTGAAAGTTTATCAAGCACATATCCCATCACTTCTCGATCAAAAGAGGCATCATGACTTGCTAAATAGGCAGTCTTGCACAAGAAACTATGTCATGCTAATATCAATGGTGTGATGAGCTCAAGAAGATCACTAAACTAGAATATTTGAAGCATAGTGAAACTAGACTGCTTTTTTTTTAAATGATTTGTTTTGTGGACTAATAGATCTTTGTGCCAAATTTTTAGGAGTAGAACATTTCAAATAGTGCTTTTTTCTTGTGATTTTACATCCAAGAAATTACATATTGTTATTTTCAAATGTGAGATTTTATGTAATTATTCTAGATATGTGCTTCATGTAAGATCATTTAAGATCACTTTTTGGTCTACTTAATGAAAATATATTAAATAATCTTAGGGAAATTAAAACATATCTATATATATTTGGAGTTCTATAACATATATTGGGAATTAGGTTGACAACTATGATAGGTGAAATTAGTCATTTCAAACTATGAAAAGAGGTTAGAAATAAAGATAGATCAATCTTAATAAGATCATTTCCTACTCCTTTGCAGTCCATATGAATCTAGTGAGTATTATTATGTCTAGTCAGGCACCATTCTTAGGTCACATGTTTTGAGTAATGGACCTATATGATTTATTTCTAGAATTTACATGGTGACTTCTCTTTCTTAATAAACTCAAAACCCTTCAAATCCTTAACCACCTACTTCAATTAATTAAAGATTTAGAAATAGGGAAAAGAATGAAATCCAATGCATCAAATTGAGCGTCAACCTGATTTGAAACGAGGGAGATATCAAACAAAGATCAATAAATCTAAATTTTAACGTATGCAAAAGTAAAGATTTCAATGGAAAAAGTAAATGAGATTGTTGAGAGAAGTGAGAAGAATGTAATGCCAGGTGATGATTTAGAACATCAAATCTCTTTTGTAAGGTGAGAACATTCTTGATTAGTGAGAGAAATGATGTTATAAAAATTAATGATTGTAGAATATGATATTAAGATTAAAATAAAATATTCTAACATAAATTTTCTTATAGTGTGCTCAAAGACTCATTAGAGCAATGCTCTTATTTGATCATTCTTTCGAGATTCCATGAATTTTTTCTAGAACTAGGCATCTTGCATCTAACATAAATAGTGAGTAGAAAAATCAAGAAACTCATTATAAATGAAGTTGCAAACACCATGACAAACTTTCAATGCCCTCTTTCCTCTATTTACCCAATGCTAAACTTATGCGATGAAACATTAAAAAAAGAAACTTTCCTTTTCGTGTTCAACGGAAATGGATGGATGGATGGATGATGAAAAGACAAGTCTACTCTTAAAAATCTTCAGCTCAAAACTCTTTGGTCGTCGAGTATGAAACCTTGAAATTGGAGCATTTATTTTTCTTGATTTATTCTCTCACTTTGCTTCACAGAACCAATAGCTTGCTTTCAACCTCAACATTAGATCAATGGCTTCAAAATTATCATTAGTCATATATGGAAAAATAGAAAAGGCTAAGAGGTAAAAGAATTATTTTAATAAATAAAGATATGTCTTCTTTTAAATGGTGACGACAAATCTGTGCACTCCATATCATTATCTTGTTTTCAAAATATGCAACATTCAATCAATAAGGATATCGTCACCTATAGTTAAGGCATTGTCAGATCTCACCTCTTAAAAAGGTGTTGAATAAGGTTGAACTTGATGAACTCAATGTAATATTGTTGATTCTTAATAGATAATTATGAATTGATAATTGAAGTGATTGCCATAATTTGATGATGCATTTAGCCCAATCTTGTCAAGGGGGGATGTGTTCATGATTTTAGGTACAAAAAGGTTTAAGTAATCAAGTTGTTGAAACAATCGACAAAGTCAAGAACATCTCCTATTATCTTGTAATTGATATTGCATGATCTAAACTATTTAAATGTATTTTATACTAAACCTTGCATGAATAGACATAAATATAGACATATATCAATTCTCTCGCTATTAATCTAGCATACTTATATATTTATTGTTACACACACACACACACACAAACACACATATATATAGATACATGTGATCATATCCATTATATAGTATATGCTATATTATTTTTACCTTCTATTTTTTTCTAATGGGAAAAGGTGGAGGTCTCAAAAGCTCTCTCAGTCTCCCTCTCTCTCTATTACAGCCTCTTGTTCAAGAGAAATTAATTCTAAAAAATCTCTCTTTTTCTCTCATAAAAGGCTCCATCACTCATAATAGCTCAAGAGAAGTAGTCCAACAATCTCTCACGTTCTCTCTACACTTTAAAATTAAGAATATCCAAACTATCCTTCATTATAAGGAGACGACAAAAGTCTCATCAAGATCTTAAAAAAAAACAAACAAACAAAAAAGTCCTTTAATCATGTTTTTTCCTTCAAGTCAATTCTTCTCAATCTTACGTTTATTAATCATCCCCAATTATATTATTTTAAGAAATCATTTAAAGGTTATAAATTGATCTTTATGGGTTGATTTTGTAGTCTAGCCTTAGGGTGAGTAAGGCCAATTGTAGATTAATTTAAAAGACTTGATTCAAGGAGATCTTGATGTTCAACTTTGGCAGATCTTAGGTTAACATTAAGGTTTACATTGATTTAAGGTCTAATTAGAGGAGATCTTAAGGGCTGACTTACAAACAAGACGATTTTGTGCGGTCATTGAATACACACGATCTCGTGTCAAAACAAGTTCCAAAATCACCAATTTAAAGTTATACTAACAAATTAAAGAGTATAGTGGTGAATAAGGGTCGAATCCATGGAGAAATAAGGGAATTTTTTTAGATATCTTTGAAATTAGATCAAATCAAACGATGAATTGAGCTGAGAAATTAGGGATTTTAGTATATTAAGAAAAATTACTCCACTAGGAATCCACGGCATAAAAAAATCACTGAATTTGGATTAGATTCGCGGATAAATCAAGATTTGAAATCGAGGTAGAAATTCGATCTCAAAAATAAGTGAAAAACCAAAATAATAACTAAATTAAACTTAATATACACTTCAAAATGTAAATCTAATGCTAAAGGAAGATGAATTAAGAGGAAAACACTCAACCTAACCCAAAGTCACGATCGAAATGATCCAATTAATCACCGGATTCAATGTTTTTCATTCCCCAACTTCGAAAATGAAGTTCAGCATTCAAGATGTGATTTCCTTCAATTCTCTCAACCAATTCTTGATTTCAAACACTCCTTGGACGCGAAAATGATTCTAGAAGAGGGAGAATTCAAGAGATTCTCAGATTGTGCTGTCTAAACAGTTCGATTTGCTCAAAAATCCAAGAACGGGTTTTCTCATTGAAGAACAATTCAATGTATAGAAAAATTTGGACATTACCATCGGATGCGTCGATTCATCTTCAATTAACGGCTGAGATTAAATGTCTATTCGCGAATCGGTGTCTTTAAGTCGCGTTTGTCTGATCTGACATGAAGCGTCCAGATTTTTCCACGTTGCGTGAAGAAGAGGCGTCGCTTGATTTCATCCGTTCGATCTTCATCGGATGATCACGATGAGTCTACATGTCCATCAAGCGCATTTAATCTTGACTGTTATAACTTTCCAGATAAACGGCCAAGATAAAATGTCGTTTGATCGAACGTCGCATAATCATATTTCACCACATACCCCTACGAGTAAGTGATATCTGACGATCGCAATGTAATCGCGCGATCAGACATCTCTTGTTGTATCACGTCACCTGTAACTAAAAACAAACATAAATACTCCCACACGAAATAAATTTTGATATTATGTCACATATATAAGATATGACGTATTAGTGGGTTAGCGTAAAGTCCTTAACGGATGCTTAACCCACTAATCACACTCACACGTGCACACCCGCACACATGTGCACACATGCGCGCACACCCACACACACGCACACCCGCACACGTGCACACACGCAAGCACACCCACACACACGCACACCCGCACACATGTGCACACACGCAAGCACACCCGCACACACGCGCCCACGCACACACATGTGCACATGTGTCACACGTAAACGCCACCACATGGCGACGTCCTGCCATGTCAGCTCGTGATAAAAGATTTTTTATTTAATTTTTTCTGTTAAAAAAGTCAAAAATAGCTTTAAATAAATTCAGAAAATTCCAGAAAATTCAGAAAAATTGGAAAATTCATAACTTTCAAAATATAACTCCAAATTAATCCAAATTTTTTTTTGGATCATAAATTTAATTATCTATTATAATATGAAAAATAAATATTTAAACCACAAGAGAATTAATTTTAAATTAAGAAATACACTCATTCCTCTTAGAAAAAAAAAAAAAAAATACATGAGTGTAAATAAAATATTTTACTCTTATCATTTAATCATGAAAATATAATTATGATTTCAAATATAAATGGGAATAAAATTATATTATGAGA
This sequence comes from Lemna minuta, assembly GCA_024174645.1. NCBI lineage: Eukaryota > Viridiplantae > Streptophyta > Magnoliopsida > Alismatales > Araceae > Lemna > Lemna minuta. The sequence continues at coordinate 17,059,495 of CM044105.1, forward strand.
ATTATTCATAATTATCCCGAAAATGCTACATTTTTTTATCATAACCTAAAATTATATAAATGGTAGAAATGCACTCAAAATATGATAACATGCATACAAATAGAATATTTAATGCTTTAAATTGCATTAATAATCATGTAAATTTTTGTACAAATTGCATGTTGTCGCTTACATTGATTTCAAGGTGATATAATAAGAGGGATATTTTTAGATTAAGATTTCTTGAATTTCATTGGGTAATAGATAAGATACATAAGAAAACAGATTTAGAATAGATCTAATTAAGTTTAAATTTATGGTTTTTGAATCTGATTCTAAGTCTAATTACGTCTGAGTTATTGTTTGTTAATCCAATTATATATAATATTTAGATGTCTTTGAGACGGTTTTGTTTCAGATCTGCTTTAACATTACCTAGGTCTACTTTAGGTTTTAAATTTAGATTTCCATCAATCTTTCTCTTGGAGGTTCATTGGGTTTATAGTTTGAAAGTATGTTTAGGTTTGGTATCGGTGCAATTTCATAGCAACTTTTTATTTTTTTAGTTTTTGGAAATATTATTTTAACTAACGTTTGAATTGCATAAGGTCAATTTTAGACCTATCTTTAGAAGGGTTTTAAGGACTCATTAAAGGGACAATGAAATGTATGAGTATGATTTATTTTAGGTGTATTTATAGTCTTATTTAACCCTAAATTTTGGGTTGATCAAAGCTCCATCCTAAGGATAATGAAAATCTATTTCAAGATCTGATTTCATATCCTCTTTATATGGATATTTCTTAGTCTTTTTAGGGATTTGATTGTTGCATTCTAAGAGGCAATTTCAAGAGAGGTTTAAAGGTACTTCTAAGGTTATTTAATGGCATTCTTAGAGGGTATTTAGAGGCATTTCTTAAGCTAATTAGAGACATTTTCTTAGGCTATTTAGAAATATTTTCAAAGGTTGTCCAGAGGTTTGATTTTGTTAAAATTTTTGGTTATTTAGATATATGAAGAATATATCTTTAAAGAATTAGAGGCTTAGAAATATTCCTAAGTTTCTAACTTTATATAACATAGAAGAATATATCTGTATAGGTGTAGGTTTAAATTTACATATCTAGTTTTGCATACATATATTTAGAAGACTATTATATACTTAGATATTGATATAGACTTATGTGTATATTATACTGTTAGGCAGCCTCATTAAGGGCAATTTAGAAGATCTATTAAAAGAAAGTAGAAATGCTGAATAAGAGAAATTAGGAAGGCCTATCAAAAACTAACTTACTACCTCATTAAAGGGAAAATGGAAGGCCCATTACAAGCCTACCAACATCCCCATTAAAGGCCAAATAGAAGACCCACTAAAAGAAGAGTAGATGGCCCATTAAGGGCCAATTAGAAGGTTAATTAGACGCCTAATTAGAATACTCATTCAAGGCAATTCAGAAGGCCCATTACAAGCCAATAGAATGGCCCATCAATGAAACAATGGGAGGCACACTTTAGGCAAAAAGGGGGACCTAAGCAATAGATCCATTAATGCCAAAGTAGAAGGCCTATTGCAATCCACTGAAGGCCTACTATCAAGGCCATTAAAAGAAAAGTTTAACATCCATTTAAAGTCTATAGAAATTAAAAGCCCACTCAATTACAATAACAAGTCATCACTCAAGGGTCAATACTAAAGTTAATGTCAACCACATAGAGTTAGGAATCAACATAGTATTGAGTAGGGATGGCCAAAGACCAACCTAAAGTCGGTCAACCAGACTGGATCGAGACTGTCGGTCCTTCGAAATGGGCCTTTGACAATCTTGGTCCAAGTTCGGTCTAGTCTGGACACGAATTCGTGTTATTTAGATGAGTTTGATGATTTATCTCATAACTTTATTGATATTATGAAATACGTTTTAAGTTGAGTCAAAATAGTTTGAAGAAGGTATTTGTTTATTCTTGACAACTCTATTTCTTACTTTTATTTCTCGTTTACTATCTCCTTTTACCAATTCTGTAATTGATTAAAAGTTTTATTTCAATTTTTCTTTAGAGTTACTCCTTTCTATTTTTTATTTTAAATCTTTTTTATAAGCTTATTTTGAAACTAACCTCTATCTAATTTTTTTCCAATTTATTTAATAAATCTAATGATTTTTTTCTTTTATTTTCAGGTACCATTTTTAATAGAAAAACTAACGTTCTCTCTCTCCCTCTCTTTAAAAACACCTAAAAATTGCCTCGGTGGTGATCTTTTCCCTCGGTGTCAACAAATCAAGCAATTTCTTCATCGCGATTCAAGCTATCGCACACTCTCACCTCGTCGATTGTACGCTCTCTCATCGGTAGGATTTCTCTCTATTGAAGGCAGCGGACAAGAACAACATTGAATGTCATTCCACTTCAGGTTCGTAGTTGAAACTGCGTGTGGATCCTTCTGGCGCTCAAGAACTTTCTGTGCTTTTGTTTTTCCGATTCCAGGTATTCCTTGATTTTGATTCCAGCAGGAACTTCTATTAGCTTTCGTCCGTTAGTTTCGATTTGGTCTCTCAATTGTGTTCTAATAAATTTTTCTTCTGTTTGAACCCCTTTTCGTTAGATTTTAGTATTCAGTTATTCCTGTTTGTTTTGTTGAATCGATTCTCAAATTTCTCAAATCCTTTGTTCATTAAAATCTCTTTCAAATTTCTAAACTTGATCTCCATTCGGATTTCTAATTTAACTACTTCTCATTCTCATACATTGCACGCTATCATCGAAACCTGAAATTCTTACCCTTTTGGCTCAATTTTTCTTTAATCCTTCTGTAGTTTCTTGTTTCGTTTCTCTTATCAACTCTTGTTCATTGTCTTTTCTGATTTCATGTTTTAGATTTTTCTTTATATTTTATTTTAAATTCTCATATTCGTGTTTTTTTTTCCTTTAAACAAAAATTTTGTTATTTTTGAAATTGTGTTTGAAATATGTTTGAAATTGTGTTTAAAGAAAAATTTTGAAACTCTTTTTACATTCTAGTTTAAAAACTTTTGTTGTGTGCTTATCAAACAAATAAATTTTTTTATTTGTATTTATTTAAAATCTATTTGTGTTTGTCAAAATTCTGTTTTATATTTATTTGAGGACTATCTTTAATTTATTCAAAATCTGTTGTGTGTTCATTTACAATCCATTTTATCTTATCTAAATTCTGATTAATATTTTTTTCTAAAATATATTTGATATCTAATTAGTGAGTCATTATGCCATTGATAAGCCGTTTCAGGTTTAGTGAGACACTCAAGCAAACCTAGATCAAGGTGAGATTAAAGGTGTTTATTTTCAAGGGAGGTATTAATCGTTCATTAGTCCATTCATCATACATACGCATTCCATTCATAGTAAGTATATTTAGAGGATCACTCTAGGGGTAGCTCGTGTTATTGTGTGTGCTTTCTTAATACATTCAAGGGAGAAGACGCCAAGTATCAAAGTCAAACCAGAAGTCAAAGTTAGAGCTGAAGCCAAAGTCAAAGCAGAACTCAAAGTCACAGCAAAAGTCCAATTCAAAAGCATAAGTCAAAGTCAAAGTAGAAGTCAAAGTTATAAAAGAAGTTTAAGTCAAAGTCAAAGTCAAAGCAAAAGTCACGTCTAAGGAATAATTCAAATCAGCTCTTCAGGGAGTTATTTTGATTTGTTTCACTATATACATTTTCCTTTATACAACTTATGCATTTTACATTTCAATTATTGGTTGTTTATTTTTTAGTTTTGTTTTAGGTATTTTTATATCCTTGTTTGACTATTTTAGTAACTAGGGAAAGTTATCATCAGCTTCATTTACTTTATTGACTTTGGGTGAGTACTAGTTACCCGTGATGGTAAGGGGGAGTTTATTAGTGAATTGGTGCTAGACAGGAAGAATCTAGGGAGTTGACTTGAAAGTCAACTCAAGGCACATTTGTTCTTCACCTTCCATGATTACGCGAATTCAAGTACGAGAGACCTACTTGGTGCGTGCGTGGATCGGTAATGAGACTCGGTGACTTTAGAGAGGCAGGCCAGCTCGAAAGAGAGTAGGGAGCGACGCGGGGAGCTTTGGGAGTTGGCTCGAGGAGATGGGACGAGCGGCGGCGTACCGAAGGACAGGAGCAAATTAAGGTCACTAATTGAGAGAGTGAGCGGGTCAGATCAAAAGTTTGTGTCCTTGGTCTGATCATCCCAACTAGTTAGTAATTGCTACTGTGGGATTAACAAGGTGAGGAGTGACTCTAGGAGGACTTTCTGCTCTTGGGACTGACGCGGGGGGTTTGGATACCCTGTTCAGTATAAAAAAATCTAATGTATGAGTGACGTGAGGAATTGAGTGAATAATCAATGAATTCATAAAAAAAATTAGAAAAATGTAAATATTCAAAAGAAACTAATTCACCCCTCCCCCTCTTAGTAAATTCATCTTCCAATTAGGAAATTTCAATTCCGTATTCGATCGAGTTGAAAAAAAGGTGCCCTAGCAATTTCGTTAGTATTTGGTGATGCCTAGTGATTCCTTATTGTGACAGTCTTGCTGTCTTGGTGATTCCTCACGGTGGTGGTCTTGCTGTTTGATTTGTACATCTCGTCTAGGTAACCTTGCAAAGTTTGTGGTCAATCTCCTTGTAGTTTGCTATCTTTCTAATTTTCTCTTGCAATCTACGTACATCTCCTCCAATCTGCATTCTCTATCTCGTTAAAATATTCTTCTTCAGCAAAGAAAATGTAAAACAAGCTTAAAAACCTGATATGCTTAGGAAAGATAGCAAACTCATCTCTTTGTCTTATCCGTCCAGCCAGGAATCATCGAATCTAGACTTTTTCAACGAATCCATCCAGCCAGAAATCATGGTGGCGTTCTTTTCTTCTTCATGTCTAGACCAAATCCGGCTCTTGTCTTCTCTGTCCAACCCCTTTTCCTTGCTGATCCTCACCTCCACTTTTTTTTTTATCTCAAGGTCCACACCCCACCTTCCTTCACTACCTGAAGCTCATCGAGTTCCCCAAAGGAGAACTCGAGCACATTCAAGTGACCCTTGATCTCCTTCTTTTCCTGGCCCATGCCGCACTCTCCTGATTCCAAAACCAAACAACTTCACAAAGTCAGCGGCAAAGCTCAACTACAATTCATAATACAAGAGAGATGTCATGCATTTGAATTTGAGTGAGAGCTCGAGCGTGTACCCCACACTCTTCTTATTTCTTACAGCCATCGCAAATGCATGTGCAACAAGGTGCATGAGACAGAATATTAGGCAGAGAGAGAAGCATGATGACGACGATGATGATAAAAAAGATGACGATGAAGATAATTTGGTCTCTTGAGAAAGTTCTAGAGAGAAAAAGCTATATAGGAAATATTGCCGCATATTGGGACCCTCATAGACATTTCAAGAGAGAGAAAAGTAAAATATATCTGATTTTTGTGTTTTCGATTTTCATTTCGGTCACATTTAGATAAAAAAATCCTATCTATTAAATATCATTTAATTTTATTTTTATTATGGTTTTGATATTATATTTTCATTATTTTGATATGCATTAGAATATCAAACAAATTCTGATTGTTATCATGAAATGCAAAATTATCAGAATATAAATTGTCATCCAATTGGATATTTGGAATTTTGGATGGCCCACAATAGTTTCTAATTAACTTTTTCCTTTTAAATGAAATTTTTAACTTATGTTTTAGATTGTCATCAATGGAATCAATTGGAGATGAGGTACATTTTATTTTAGTTGATCTCTAAAAATATATAACAATAGCTTACTAATATTATTTTTTTCTTTTAGATTGAATCAAACAATAAAACAACATTTGTTTCTACAGTTACTATTGCTACAAGCTCTTCACAACAAAGAAAAGCCTCATGAATCTTAGCACATTTCATGAAGATCATGGACGATGAGTATCTTTGCAAAATTTGCAAGGTAGCCACCCCCATCAAAAGAGGTAAAAGTGAAGAGGGACAAAAGTAGTAGCACAATCAAGTTATGGAAACACTTGGAAAGGTTTCATGTTGATATTAATGCCACCAAATGCACCTAATACTTTAACAAACTATTTCTTGAAGACTTCTAAATTTTCAAGCAGATAATGCTATAAACATAATTTTTTTTGCTAGGCTTTTGCTATCATAGCAGATAATGCTAGCAATAACAAGACAATGGTGGCAAGCTTGGAAAAATTATTAAGTGAGAGTGGATCGACATTCACGAAGCAGTTCCATGTGCCATGTATGACCCATGTTCTCAACCTTGCTATTCAAGGAGGCTTGAAGGAGTTGGGTAATTCATCGTTGACTTCATTATTTTCAGAAAGTGAGGGTGATGAAGAGTGTGAAGAAGATGAAGTGGAAGTTACTTCACAAGGACCGTTTAAAACAATTCTTCATCACTTTGAAAACTTTTTATTGTGGAAAATAGTACACCACAAAGAATTCATCGGTACAAGGAATTGTGCGAGAGGTATAAAATATCAAACAAAAACTTATTAACCATATATGTTCCCCTAGGTAGAATTCAACTTATGTCATGATTATGGCAACATGGGGCAAGAGACAGGTGTTGAATGCAATGACAACAATTTGTCTTAAAGATGGTAAAGGAATTTCTTTAATTATGTGGGAAGATTAGGATCTTCTTAAGATTTTTGCAGATGAACTTCTAGCTTTCCAAGCAGCCACCAAGATGTTTTCTCAATCAAAGGCCATTACATCGCCTAATGTTACTTCTATTTTTTGATCTTTTGTTAAATCAGTTGAACACATCAATTGTTGTTTTAAGTAATTATTCTCAAGGTGTGATGGGAAAACCAATGAGCATAGAGCAATCAATGGCACTCAAAGGAGCATATACTACGATGAAAACAAAGTTACTTAAATATGAGCCATAGGTAAAAAGAAAGTCAATCTTCTCTATTGCTAAAATGTTATATCCATCTTTAAAACTTGAATATATTCAAACTCATGAGCACGAGTATATCATAAAGACTTTGAAACGTTTTCTTCAATTGATGACTGCCCCACCAATATTGAGTACTTGCCTATAAAGTGAGCCATTTTCATATACCTGTACTACTTGTTCAAAAATGATGGTTGAATTGATGAAGCCCAAAAAGAAGAAGAACATAAACATCTATTAAAAAAACTAACATCTGATGAAATATTTGATTATTTGCATGATCTCAAGTCGAATATTTTTGTCTTGATGCTATACAATGTTGGTGTAAGATTGGGTTTGAAAAATATCCACGACTTGCAATATTAGTGATAACGTGTCATTGATGGATTCATTTTCATCATTATAAATGGGTTTTAGCACATAATTATTGTTAATATAATGCACGTTATCATGTTTTTATGATTTTTTGCATTCATCATTTTATTCCACTCATATACTCAACTTGCATCTATTTAGTGCTAATTTGGTCAAAAAAATAATAAATATGTCCTATCTTACATAATTCTTTTCAATAACTTATGCCAAGAGACTAACCCCCATTTGACTCTTTCAAAGTCAAGTGATTGAATTCTCACATTTTCTTTTGAGTTATTTGGATGTAGGGAAATAGCTACGCAAGTAGGAAAGCATGGATTTAAATGATAATAAGAGGGAAGAAGAAAAAACTCTACACTAAATTTGAAAACCAAGCCAACCATATTTTTATGAAATAAGTGGTAAATGAGGTTTGGATTTGGTTGATAGATCATCATAAGGTTTTTAGGACAACGTAAATATTATTTATAGTGAATATTGGGTAAACCTCCTTAGTTTTATGCAGGTTGGACCAAACTTAATTTTTATTGAATGAGATCTTAATTTGTTCTTATGATTTAATATATTTTTAAATGAAAAGATAAAGGATTAAATTCTTGATCCAATGGAAAAAATTTTTTTAGAAAAAACCTTATATTTTGTGAGATACTCAATTTCTAAGTTTAGGGATTTTTCTAGAATTTTTTTGGAATTCTTCTAAATTTTTTTAGAAATTTTTCCGATTTTGAGCATACTTCTGATTTTTGAAGTAAAAATTTACAAAAATATCCCTCTAATTTTTCAGTAGAAATTTATAGAAAAGCTCCTTCGCACCTATAAAGGTTGACACACCTTTTCTGGGTGCAATAAGAGGGTGGCACGTGGCACGCTTTTTATTGCACAATCTCAATTAACAACTAAGATTTCTCTAAATTAAAATCATGATATCTCATAATCTAGATGAAGTTTTGAGCTGAAATTTTGTGGCTAGATTCATCTTTCAACCCTCTATCCATCCGTACCCTTGGATTGAAGAATAGATCTAGGAAAAGAAGAATTCAATGATTGGACTCTTTTTCCTTTCTTTACACTCAAACCCTAGGAACCCAACTATTAAAGCCTTCATTTTCTCTCTCCTTACATTTTTTGGCTCTCATATAGCATTCGGCTACCAAGAGGAAAGGGAGAGGAGGTCAAGGCCCAAGGAGGAACATTTTTTGATGCTCAATCTTATAGTTGAGAAGGGAGCAAGCAAATATCGTGATCAGAGTGGATAGAGCATCACTCGACTTGGCCTAGAACAGGCACAACAACAAGGTCTGTGCAAAGATCTAGATAATATTTTGGCTTGTAAACATCTCCATATATAGTAGACGTGTTTTTTTTCTTTTTTCTTTTTCTTTATTGTAGTAGATTTGACATCATCTCTGTGCGCATCTCTCACTCTCACCCTCACTGTGCATTTATCCATTATTGTCGCTATCTATTCTTCTCATCTTTTTATTATATTATCTCTATTTTCATCTTTATTAATATGATTATCTCATCTCTTTAGCTTTCTTTTGAACACATAACCTCATTACTTTAGCTCCCTGAGGATTCGAGCCTTGCTGAAAATATACTAAGGAACTATATTTTATTGCATGAAATCGACGCACAGTAATGACGAAAAACACACGCAATTGAGATCATATGTTTGTGCTTCGCGCTCTCCATTAGAGCATCTTTTCTCATCAGGATGAGTGATCGTAACATAAAAAAGGGGGAAATTATCTCCAAAAACTATATCTATTTTGATGACCTTAAAATCGTGGGGTAAGAAGGATGAAGTGGATAGTGATGAAGAAGAATTTGGTGAAGATGAAACTAATTTTTATGCTATAATGCTTTCTTCTTATTTGTTTCAAATCAGTAAGTATCATCGGTAAGGTTTTTGACTATGAAATTTCAATTTTTTATTAATAGAACTCGATATGCTTATCTCTTTTCAGGTACGCATATCCTTGGTCAAGAGATACCGAAATTAAGAACAAACCAAACTATAATAGAGGCTGACCAAGACAGAGACCGAGATTGAATTAAGAGTTGGACAAATGGTGTGCCAAAGATCGGACTGTGACCGGGACCGCCCAACCCTAGTTTTGAGAAAGAAGTTTGTAAAAAATCATGTGATTACTCTATCATTTCATGTAGATATCCTTATATTACATATTGCAGTTTTTATTGAGTTAGGGGTAACTAAAACTACCATGCACATACAATTGGCAGACTTGAGCTGAGTAGTACTTACTTGAGAGGGTAAGCAATAAACTCATTCAGTCAAAATTTGATAACTCTAAAATATAAGTTGCATTTATATAACATTCATCATGTTTAAGTGTAGATAAATATTATAAGAATGACAATATCTATATGGCTAAATGTGGTGAAAATATGACTAAGTTCTATCATGTACCATTTCTTACCTTTTGATTACAATATGAGAATAACTGATAACATGCTAAATAGACATGATAATACATGATTATTTATGCATATTAAGGCATAAAAGATTCCATTCCTATGCATGCTAGATATTTATGAGTGTTTATCTATCATTATATATCAAAATACATAATTTAGGGTTAATTATGATGAATTCAAAGATAAATAATTTCATAACTAATCTTTACATGAGATTATAAATAGTTTTTAAAATTAAATAATAAGCGAAATCATTTTATATACATTCATTTAATTTTCTAAGTTTTAAAATCTTAAAGAAATGAATGTGTTTTTAAAATAGAAATTAAATCTCTTGTTATTTATTAAATTTGATTCTTTACAATGATAGATAATTCAATTTCTGATCAAATGAAGCAAATTTGGATTAATTTGGAGTTATTTTTTGAAGGTTATGAATTTTCTAATTTTTAAAGATTTTTCAAGATTTTTTCTGAATTTTTAATACATTTTTCAGGATTTTTCAGAATTAAAAATCAATTTTTCGGATTCTTATAAGTGCGTAGGTGACGTGGCACAATCTGGAGCATCCGATCGCATCGCGATCAATGATCAAGGCAGGATGTGATCTGGCGCAACGTGGAGCGTCCGATTGCGCGAAAAAATCGCGATCGTCGATCTTGACTGAAGGCGCGGGTATGTGGCGTGATCTGCTTCATCGGCGAATCATTTTTAAAACAATTTAATCGCAGCCATTGATCAAAGGAGTTATAACGGCTGAAATTAAAACCAACAGAAACGTAGCTGAGTGTCCGATCAAGATCCAACATCGAGCGTTTGATGTGTTATTTATAACGCACGCGACATGACATCATCTCGGCGGTCCATTTGTGATCCAGCGGCCACGACTTAATTGTAAAGATTCGCATCCGATGCATTTCATCAGAGCCGTTGATCGAAGATTAAATGTCGATCGAACGGTTACTCCCAATTTGCCCTATAAATTTAGATGTTCTTCGACACTGTAAAGCATTCCTGAGCAATTCGACTTAATCAAACTGTTTAGACTTCAAATCCATTGAATCTCTTGCTTCCATTCACTTCTAGATTCATTTCCGTGTCCACGGAGTGTTTGAGAGTGAGATTTCGTGGAGAGACGAGGAAGAAATCGACGCTTGAACATCAACGATCGCGTTTTCTGAATTTTGATAAATAACATTGATCCGGTGGCTAAATTGGATCAATTCAAGCACAATCTTGGGATACGGATCGTGTTTCATCCCAATCTATCTTCATATAGCTTTAGATTTCATTTTTTAATCGTAACTTGAGTCAATTTCAATTTCATTTTTGGTTTTTCACGATTTTATTTTTCGGAAATTTCTCTCATGTTCATTCAATGATTCCTCTGTGAAATCAAATCCAAATTTAGTGATTTTTTATTCCATGGATTTTTCTTCGAGTCCTCTCTCCAAAATATCAAATTGCCCAATTTCTATAAACATTTCATCGTCCGATTTGATCAAATTCGAAGAGGTCTTTAGAAATTATCCTAGTTCCTTGTGTATTCGACTCTTATTTACCAATATACCCCTCAATTCGTGTTTATTTCCTAAAATTGGCGAGTTTGGATATTATATTGACTCTTGACCGTGTGTTTTCAACGACCTTGCGGTCTTGATTCATCAAAGGGGGCCGTTGTTGGGGAATGAAGGCGTACCTTTGATCAATTGAGTTAATTTTGACTTGGTCAACTTTGATTCTTCTCTTTATTTATTGAAATTCACTCACATCGATCATACACCGAGTGATGCAAAGTAGAAATTCATCTTTGAGGTCATTAATTCAATAAGATTAAGTGATTTTTCTCCCCCCCCTTTTCTAAGGCTTACGGGCGATCATTTCATCACATTCGTAATGACACTCAAGTACGATCGACGTCATGTTTTGATAATTTATAAGTATTTATAATTTATATTCATCTAAATTTCCAACCCACCCTTCCATGAGACGACAAACCACTTGAAGATTACAAAATAATCCTTTAAACGTAGATCTTTTTGAACGATCCTCGCAATCCCGCGACACTATCGAGACATCTTCCACCGTAGAACTGATAGAACTAGTAGAAATGGCCCGAAACGACGAGGGAAATGCAAGGAAATGCCTTAGTGACTACGCTAGGCACGTCCTCCAAAGACCTGTCATGAGAATTCATGCACCCCTAAATAGAGGTGCGAATTTTAGAATAGATTCCCATGTTATAAGTGTGCTTCCTATCTTCCATGGTAAACCCTCCAAGGACCCATATAGACACGTAGATTAATTATCCCAAGTATGTGAAATTAATCATCTTCAGAATGTCCCCGCCAACACAATGAAGATGAAACTCTTTCCCGCTACACTTAGAGACCGAGCCAAGGATTGGTTCTTAAAATTAGGGAAAGAATTCACTAGTTAGACCGAGATGGAGGAAGAATTTCTTAGAAAATACTATTTCGTAGGGAAAACCACCTCTGTTCGGAAAGCCATCTACGAGTTTACCCAAGGCACGAGTGAAACTTTCCACGAGGCCTGGGAGCGACTTAGAGATCTCACTAGGGAATGTCCATGTCATGGAGTGTCTAAGCATGAATTAATGCAAATATTTTATGACAGGTTAGGCCTGCAAGATAAATATCTTTTAAATGCAGCAAGTGGCGGCACCTTCATGAGAAAATATGAAGATGAAGCTATGGAACTCATCGATATGGTGATGGAGGATAGCCACCAAAATGCGGCTAAACAATTTGGAAGAGGTGTGATGCCGAACGAATAGATGATCGACTCAAAATCAGCGGAGACGGGGATGCTACTCGAAAGAATCAACAAAATGGCGGAAGTGCAGAATCTACTCCTAGACCGACTCAACATCCGCAACGGTTCCAAAGGACTCGCCCCTGTCTCACTCCAAGAAGCATTGCCATGTGCCAATTGCTCTAGATTCAACCACGTTGAATTAGAATGCCCCGTAATGGCAATCTAAGGGCAGGGCACGTTCAAACAAGGTCCATTAGGAGGACCGACTCAACAGGGATTACTGAATTTTCCGGGTGCATACTTGAATTATTATAATACCCCTGTTTTCAATAAAAATCCTTCGCATCATGCATGATTTAGGAGGAACAACGATCAACCCTATCCTCCATTATCCAATGGTTAGCAAAAACATCAACAACTCTACGCAAAACAAAGACAGTCGTCGTTCGTCCCACAGACACAACCGCAAGCTTACACGCAAGCTCCACGCCAGACCGCACCGGCATCAGACCCGATCCTTGGAGAAATCTCACAATTAATGGAGCAAATGACGCAGATGAATTCACGCGTGGATGAAATACAAGACTTCGTCAAGACGAACGTCCAACTGACGACTGATAATAAGGGTAAGCAAGTAACTTTTTTTGACCAACTACCCTCGCAGGCCACAACTAACATGAGGAATCAAGGGGCCTCATCAAGCCAAACGCATAACTTGAACAATGTTCACATCGACGAGGAGGCTATGGAAACAACACTAGTGATATCAAGCCTTCGAAGTGTAAAAGACCTAACGGATCCATACAAGAATCATCCAATCCACCAAGGCCCGATCGATGAAGACACACCAATTATCGTCGAGCACGACAGCGATTCGGGGGACGAGGAAGAATAGGCCAAGGCCGAAGCTAACCCTGAGACATTCAAGCCCCCTGTGCCTTATCCTCAAGAAGTTAATCGTCCTAAAGCCAAGATTAATGAATCCGATGATCATCTACTAGAAGCTTTTAAGAAGGTAACCATTACCATTCCCTTAATAGATGTCATCAAGCATATCCCATCCTATGCCAAATTTCTCAAAGGTATATGCACACCTCAGAGAAACCCTAGAAGGATCCAACTTAGTGAAGCAGCGAGTTCGATCATGATGAATTCCCAACCAATTAAAAAGAGAGATCCGAAACCACCCAAGATAACGAGTAAAATAGGAGGAATGTCCTTTACTAGATCCTTGTTAGATACCTGAGCTAGTTTTAACATCCTCCCTAAAACCGTATTCGACCGTCATCATGTAGGGGAGTTGCAGCCTTTCTTAATAGAGTTATGCTTAACAGATGGATCGGTAAGGAAACAATGCGGAGCAGTAGAAGATGTAATCGTGAGAATAGAAGATTGCTATTTCGTGGTAGATTTCCTAGTCGTCAATATGAAAATGACCAAGGAGCATAGCCAAGGCCCAATCATCTTAGGACGACCATTCCTAGCTACTGCGAAAGCCATCATAGATTAGGGAAAAGGAGAAGTAATTCTCAAGGTGGGAGAGCACACCATGAAGGTCAACACCAACAAACTTATGAAATACCCTTCACAGGATTCTGAGAAATTGGGGCCCATCGACTTCTCTGACACCAGGATATCGACTCTCACATAGAAGAAGTGATGATGATCGATGAGGAAGCAAGATTTGAAGAGCTACCATCGGATGAGCCTTCCTTGGAGCTCAAGACTCTCCCGTCTACACTCAAGTATGCCTTCCTTGATGAAGAGAAAGTAAAACTAGTAATTATTTCATCCCAGCTGGATATGAAGTAGAATGATCAATTACTAGAAATATTAAGGCACAATGAAGATGCAATCGGTTGGACCCTGATGAACCTAAAGCGGTTGAACCGCTCACTATGCACTCATCGCATCTTCCTAGAGGATGAGTCAAGACCTGTCGGGGAGGCTCAGAGATGACTCAACCCGAAGGTATGGGAGGCCGTGAAAGAAGAAATTCTTACATGGCTAAACGCAGAAATTATCTACCCCATATCCGATAGCCAATAGGTGAGTCCAATACACGTTGTTTCAAAAAAAGCTGGAGTAACGCTCACAATGAACGAGAAAGGCAAGGAGATCGAGACACACCTTCTGATGAATGAAGATTTTGCATCAACTATCAGAAGCTGAGCTCTGCAACGAAGAAGGATCACTTCCCTCTACCATTCATCGACCAAATCCTGGACCGAGTTGCAAGATCAAGTTACTTTTGCTTCTTGGATGGATATTTGGGCTACAACCAGATTGCGATCCATCCTGACGATCAAGAGAAGACGACGTTCACATGTCCTTTTGGCACATTCACCTTCAGATGCATGCCATTGGACTGTGCAACGGCCCCGCGACATTTCAACGATGCATGATGGAAATCTTCTTCGACTTTCTTGGCGACAACTTAGAAGTTTTCATGGATGACTTCTCCGTCTTTGGAAATGACTTCGATAGCTGTCTTGCTCACTTGACCAAGATCCTCAAGGTCTGTGTCAGGAAATGACTAGTGTTGAGCTGGGAGAAATCCCATTTCATGATATGAGAGGGAGTAGTGCTCGAGCATATTGTCTCAAGCAAAGGAATAGAGGTATACAAGGCCAAGATAGAGGTCATCCAAAACCTCTCTCTTCCAGCTGCCATACGAGATTTGAGGAGCTTTCTCGGGCACATCGGCTTTTAGTGGAGATTCATCCAAGACTTTGAGAAAGTCTCCAAGCCACTCACCACCCTTCTTTGCAAAGACAAAGATTTCATCATCAACGAATAAGGGAAGCATGCATTCGTGATGCTGAAGCAAGCACTGATCGAGGCACCGATTCTTCAAAAGCCTAATTGGGACTTACGATTCGAGATCATGTGCGACGCTTCAGACTACGCAGTGAGAGCAGTCTTGGGGCAATGACCAAGAGTACATCTTGGTAGCAGTGGATTATGTGTCCAAGTGGGTCAAAGCAATCCCCACTAGGACAAATGATAACATGCTATTTATACATGAATTTACATAATTATTAACGCAAATAAAAGTATAAATTACTCTAAATGCATGCATGTTATCATATTTCAAGTATATTTCTATCATTTTTGTATAATTTCATGTTATGATATAAAAATACATCAAATTATGGATTATTATACATAATTAAACATTTTAATTTTTAATCCTAATTATAATTGAGATCATAACTATGTTGTCATGATTAAATAATAAGAGAAATGATGTTTATTAATGTTCATGTATCTCTATAAAGTTATTTTAGAAAATACATGAATGTATTTATTTAATTAAAATTCATTCACTTACTATTTTAATAATTTGAATTTTTATAACGATAGATTATTCAATTTCTGATAAAAAAAACAAATTTGAACTAATTTGGAGTTATATTTTGAAAGTTATGATTTTTACAATTTTTAGGAATTTTCTATAATTTTTCTGAATTTATTTAAGTGTATTTTCGATTTTTAAAGTATTTCAATTAATTAAAAAATTCAAAAAGGGTTTAATTATCGTGCGGGACCCGCGTGGATGCGATGTGGCACGCAAGGCCACGTGGCAGAGCCACGCGGACCCCCGCGAGTTCCTATGTGGCACGGATGTGACGTGTGCATATTAATATTTACTCGTAATATAGGGTTATATTACATATAAGCATCCGATATTTCGGATTTACGCTAACCCTCATATTCACTAAACCCTATAAGCCACACTGTTTCCCTTCTTTTTCTCTGTGTGGGACTATCTTCCCTTCTTTTCTTTTGATTGCAGGACGTGTGGCAAAGCGTGGAGCGTTGGATCAAAAGCGTGTAAATTCTAACATGTGGATTGCGTGGAACGAGGTCCACTGGATCACAGATCAAAACACGTGGCTTAATTGGGATTTAAGTGGATCATCGCGACCGTCATCTCATGAGTTATAACGGTCGAGATTCATCGCGACCGATGGACCTCAGATTCAATCCATACCGCCCGATGAAGATCTCACGCATGCGATGAAACGACGCGAATCTTTACACGTTCGACGTGGATGCATCCTAACGCTCCATCTCCGATCGGACGATCACCGTTTAAAAGCATTGTTTCGATCAAACGACACTTCATCACGATCGTCGATCGTAATAAGCCATTAGATCTAACAGTTACACCTCTTTTCTCTTTAAATAGAACTATTCTTCGTGAACGGAAGACACCCTTGGATTTTCGAGATTAATCGAACTGTTTAGACACCACAATTCAAGCGTCCATCGATTTAGACTTCTTCTTGACTATTTCCGCGTCCGAGGAGCATCTGAAATCGAAAATTGATCGAAAGATCAAGGAGAAATCACATCTTGAACGCCAACTTTGTCTTCATAAATGCGGAATGAAAAGCCATGCATCCGATGATTAATTGGATCATTTCGAAGGCTACTTTGGGTTTTATTGTGTGATTTCATCTTAATCTTTCATCATTTAGTGTTAATTTTACATTTTGAATCATAGATTAATTTTAATTTGGTTTTAATTTCAGTTTTTACTCATTTTCGCGATTGATATTTTCACCCATCTTCAAATTTCGATTACTCCGCGAATTCTCATCCAAATCACTCGATTTTTTATTCCGTGGATTCGCAATTGAGTTATCTTTCTAAATATCAGAAATCGCCCAATTTCTAATCTCAATTCTTTGTCCGATTTGATCGAATTTCAAAGATATCTCTCAGAATTCCCTAATTCTTCACGGATTCAACCCTTATTTATCATTATACCCTTCAATTAATTAATTAATCTTAAAATTGGTAAGTTTGGACTTTCTTTTCACAAGACATCGTGTGTATTCAACGACCATACGATATCGTTTCGTGAACAAACGATCATCGGGAGGTGCTCAGATTTATTACAAGATGCATCTTCACCCGGTACGGTTGTCCTAGGGCCATCATTAGTGACGGCGGCTCACACTTCAATAATGCACACTTTCAGGCATTCTTGAAGAAGTACGGTGTACACCATCACGTATTTGACGGAACGAATCGATGCGGCCATCAATTGCACACCGATTCGTGTCAACAATAAAGCCAATATTTTCCAATTTAATGATTTAATTACAAATTGAGGGGTACAGTGGTAAATAAGGGTTGAATCCATGGAGAAATAAGGGATTTTTGAAAGATCTTTTGGAATTTGATCAAATCGGACGATGAATTGGTAATAGAAATTAGAGAAAATGTAGATAAAGAAAGATAACTCAAAGGGGAATCCACGGAATCAAAAATCACTTGATTTGGAT
The DNA here is from genome assembly GCA_024174645.1 of Lemna minuta. Taxonomy (NCBI): domain Eukaryota; kingdom Viridiplantae; phylum Streptophyta; class Magnoliopsida; order Alismatales; family Araceae; genus Lemna; species Lemna minuta. The sequence continues at coordinate 17,077,290 of CM044105.1, forward strand.
TAGTACTTGGGGACAAATCAAAGAGCGAAGTGGAGAGAAATTTGTTAACACAATTTCAAAGAAATCCAAAATTAAAGACTAAATTAAACTATATTACGATCCTAAATTATAAATTGATGATACATGATGAAAGATTAGAGGGAAAACACGTAATCTAACCTGAGATAGCGATTGAAATGATCCAATTAATCGCCGGATTCAAGGCTTTCCATTCCACGATTTCGAAAACGATCCTTAGTGTTCAAGCGACAAATTTTTCTTAATCAATCGACAAAAATCTCACTTTCAATCACTCTGTGGACGTGGAAATGGGTTTAGAAACGATTAGAAGTGAGAGATTCAAGGATAGATGTGTTTAGATAGATCAATTGAGCAACATCTTCCTGGATTACATCAAAATGTCGAAGAACGTCTCAATTTATAGTGAATTTGGGCGTAACCGTCGGATGGGGGGTTTCATCTGCAATCAACGGTTGTGATTGATCGCATTAATGTGAATCATTACCGTTAAGTCGTATTCGTTGGATCGCCGATCGACTGTCGAGATTTTTCCACATCGCGTGCGTTATAAAAATGCATGTAATGTTAATTGTTTGATTGCGATCGGATGCTCAGATGTGTTTCTCGTCCGTTTAATCTCAATCATTATAACTCGGTTGATGGACGGCTGAGATTAAGTCATTTTTAAAACGATTCGTCGACAAGTAATACCCCCCTCTTTAAGTGAAGATCAATGACATAGATTCTCCGCGCGATCGAATGCTCCATAGGTTGCCACGTCGCCTCCCCTCCTTGATTGTTGATCGTCATGAGATCAGATGATCCAGATTACGCCACGTCACCTATGCACTATTAATAAATCAAAAACTCGATTTCAAATTAAAAAAATCGATTTTTAATTTCGTGAAATCCTTAGAAATTCATAAAAAATTTAGAAAAATTCAAAAAAATTCCGAAAAAATCCTTAAAAATTAAAAAATTCATAACTTTCAAAATACAACTCTAAATTAATCCAAATTTCTTTCATTAGATCAGAAATTTAATTATCTATCATTATAAAAAGTCAAATATTTCAATAACAAGAGAATAAGTTATTATTTCAAAAACACACTCATTTCTTCTTGAAAAACAAAACTTTAGAAAAATAAATGAGTGTATATAAACATTTTTTTGTTATTATTTATCATTAAAAACCTAATTATAATCTCAAATTCAAATGGGAATAATATATTCTAAAATATATTCTTAAATATGCATAATTATCCCTAATTTAGTACATTTTTGGATTATAACTTAAACTGGATGAAATGATAGAAATGCACTCAAAGTATGATAACATGCACACAAATGGAATTTTTTATGCTTGATTTTGCATTAATAATCATGTATTATCTTGTTAAGACTGCATGTCATCAGTCACCACTCCATACCACCCCTAGATGAATGGGCAAGTAGAGGTAAGCAACAGAGAAGTCGAGAGCATTCTGAAGAAGACAATTCGACCAAATGGGAAGGATTGGGCACACAAGCTTCTCAACGCACTATGGGCATACCGAACAACATACAAGACACCCATTGGGATGTCTCCTTTCTGGCTAATCTTCGAGAAAGCATGTCATCTTCCAATTGAGCTTGAGCATCAAGCCTATTGGGCTGTAAAAAAGCTCAACCTATCTCTGAATGAAGCAGAGAAACATCAACTTCTTCAAGTCCAAGAGTTACAAGAGCTGAGGCAGGACGTGTACGAGAACGCGACAATCCACAAGGAGAAAATGGAGGCCTTTCACGACCGACACATCCAACGACGATCCTTTCAAGTCAACGACAAGGTCTGGTTCTACAATTCTCACCTTAAACTCTTTCTTGGGAAGCTACGCTCTCGATGGGATGGTCCATACGTGGTTCTAGAATTGTTCAATGGCAGATCGGTACTCATCTCCGACATTAAATCTGGTCAAAAATTCAAGGTAAACGGCGATTGTCTCAAGCCCTACCTAACATCAGAACCATCTGCACCGGTAGACAAGGTACATCTACATCTTCTCGAGTATGCGAGGACGTGACGACGGTATCACCCTCGCCCCATCAGTAGTCGTAGATTTTATTAGAGTTTCGTCTAGCTGAAGACGTTAAACTTAGCGCTCTTGGGAGCCACCCCAAAATTATCTCACTTCTTCGTTTTCTTTTTGTATATTTTTTTCAATTTTTATAGATGTCGAAGAAGAACTATACTAGGAAAGGGCGCACCTACAAAAAATCCCGTGAACGAGCATCAACGCATCAATGAGCTTTTTTAAACCTTTATCTTCTCACCACATATTTGTATCTTTTTCATGCCTGATAACATGCTAAATTAACATGATAAAACATGATTATTGATGCATATTAAGTCGTAAATGATTTCATTTTCATGCATGTTATCATATTTATGTGTATTTTTCTATCATTCCATGAAAAGTTCATTATAATCTCAAAAATACTTTAAATTATGGGTAAATATGATGATCTAAAGATGAATAATTAATAACCCATCTTTTACTTGAGATTATAGAGGTTTTAAAGTTAAAATAATGAGAGAAATCATTTTATAGACATTTATTTATATTTTCTTAAGTTAAAAACTTTAAAGAATAAATGTATTTTTTAAATGGAAATTAAAAATCTCATTATTTATTAATTTTGACTTTTTAGAATGATAGATAATTAAATTTCGGATCAAATGAAAGAAATTTGGATTAATTTGGAGTTATATTTTGAAAGTTATGAATTTTCTAATTTTTAGGGATTTTTTTGAATTTATTTTGGATTTTAAATCGATTAAAACAATTAAAATAAAAGCAAAAAAGGGGTTTATTTTCGCGCGGGACCCACGTGGATGCGACGTGGCATGCAAGGCCACGTGGCAGAGCCACGCGAACCTACGCGACCGCTTGCGTGGCGCGATGTGACACATGTGCATATTTATATTTATTTGTAATATAGGGTTATAGTACATATAAGAATTCTGATTATCGGAATTACGCTATCCCTCTATTTCCGTCGCATCTTATAAACCAGTCTATTTTCATTAATTATCTCTGTGTGGGACTAAGTTCCACATGGAATCTTAAGTGCAGGACAGGTGGCCGAAGGAGGAGCATGAGATCAAATTGAAAGGCGATCAAAGTGCGTCGATCGAGTGCACTCGCGGTCCACCGCATCACGATCACGGACGTGCTTTAAAGAAGGAAATTATAACGGTCGTGATTGAAAAATCCGCGGCGCATCTCGACCATCAGATCGCGATTCAAGGGGCGCGATCTAAGGCGTTTCATAATGCATCTCAAACGGCTCATCGTGACACTCCATCGAAGATCCGACAGACCGTTTCATCATAACCATTGATCGTTTCGATCGAACGGTTACGCCCAAAAAGTGTATAAATAGAGATGATCTTCCAATTTTCTAAGCATTCAAGTTAGAAATTAATCCAATTGATCTGTTTTGACACTTCCCTTCTTGAGTCTCTAGATTCCATCCTCTTATACACTCATTTCCGCATCCACTGAGGGTTTGAAATCGAGATTTGGTTGAGAGACGAAGGAAAAATCGCAGCTTGAACTCCACGATCGTGTTCTTCCCATTTTCGACGATTGAGGTGATTAACCGTGTTAATTCGATCGTAATCTTGGGATAGTGGAGTCAGGTTTTGCTAGTCTATCATCCATTCATGTTTAATTTCGATTTAGATTAGGAATTGAAGTTTAATTTCATTTAATTTTTGTTAAATTCACTATTTATAATTTCAAAAAATTCTCTCTACTTCGATCTTCAATTTCTCCGCGAAATCAAGATCAATTTCGATGATTTTTGATTCTGTGGAAACGATTTGAATTTCTCTTTCATAATCAACCATTTTCCCTAATTTTTATCATCAATTCATCATCCGATTTGATCAATTTCGAAGAGATCATCATAAATTTCCTTATTTCCCTGTGGATTTAACCCTTATTTACCATTACACCCCTCAATTCGAGTTAATTTCATCAAATTGGTAAGTTTGGACTTTATTTTGACACGAGACCATGTGAAATCGATGACCTCGTGGTTTCGTCTCGTCAATGCCATGCTTGGTGTTTTTGCTATCTTTTGCATGAGCATGTAGATTTCATTGAGGGCAATGAAAAGTTCTAGTTGGGCAGTGATGACTTAAAAAAACTCAACTATTTTGAAAATTTTTAAAATTCTATATTCTAAAAACTCTTATTTTCCAAATTTTATCCACTCTACCCCACCTTAGAAGTCTTGACATTTAAAGATCTGACCTACTAGAGATGTAGAAGTGAGGGCCTTATAGCCCATATGATTACATTTTGAGTAGTAAAGCTAAGTGATCTAGAGAAACCATGAGATAATATTTAGTGGTTGACTTGTTTGGGGTTGGGTATCTAACAAGAACCAAGGAAAAATGAGTAATCAAAGGTTAGAATGCTATGGGATTGAAAAGGAGTGTTTTTTAGAGAAGTTAAATTCTTATCCCCTACCTAATATCAGCCAAAACTGTTTAGTGTGGGAATTCCTCGCTTCCAAACTTTCCCTTTCAAATAGTGCAATGATCCATAATTTATTTAAGAACCTATCTTTCCCTGTTAGGCATGTAGTTTTATCTTTTCCAAAGCAGTTAAGTAGTTAGACCATTTTGTTTTAAACTTCACTCATGATAATAACACTCCCAAGTGATTCACACATCCAACACAATTCTTCCATATTTCCCTCGCATCTACATATCCCTTCACACTACACTTCACATTTCTTACATACTCTCTTCAAAATTCAAAAACTCCTCCATACCCTTATATCATTCTTCTGAAATTAAAAGAAGAAGAAGAAGAAGAAGAAGAAGTAGAAAATAAAAGAAAGAGAGAAATAAGAAGTGAAAAGAAGGAAAATAAGTGGGAAATATCTTTTACCATCATCTCTACCACTTCCACCACCATCTCCACCATCATCTCTACCATCTACCTTATCATCACCATCCAAATCATTTGGGAGTATAATTATCATAAGTGGTACCTTCTTTATTTTTAAAATCCACTTTGTTTATCTACATATTTGCTTTTAACCATGTCATTCCCTTAGAAATAGTATCTTTTTATTCCTTCATCCAGATCACATATTCAATCCCAAAGATAGGAATACCATTGAATTGCACTCTTTACAGGAGGAAGGCGAGTTGAGGGGAATTCTAATGCATTAAGTAGCCTCCATTTTGAGGGAAGGAGTGATGTATCTATGTAGAGGGTAAAGAATTACATCTGATCATGAGAGAGTGAGGATCTTTTCATCCCCATAGCATCAAACCTTAGATATGTTCACATTGATCACAATTGAGAATTAAACTCAAGCATTAGCCGATGAGCACTACCCTAATATGCACTAAAGAAGTCAACCTAGAGATTGAATCTAGATCATTAGGGCCTACACTATGAGTAAAACGTAATCCTACATTCATAAGCTGCACCTCTTTAATAGTAGGATCAAAGGATGTAAGGACCTTTTAGGGAGATTATATAGTAAATTGCTAAGAGACTAGAAATCATTTAAGTTGGGGGGTAGACATGATAATACATGATTATTTATGCATATTAAGGCATAAAAGATTCCATTCATATGCATGTTATCATATTTATCAGTGTTTATCTATCATTCTATGAAAAAATTATTACAATCTCAAACTACATTAATTTAGGGTTAATTATGATGAATTAAAAGATTAATAATTTCATAACCCATCTTTACTTGAGATTATAAGTATTTTTTAAAGTTAAATAATGAGATAAATCATTTTATATACATTCATTCAATTTTCTAAGTTTTAAAATTTTAAAGAAATGAATATACTTTTGAAATAAAAATTAAATCTCTAGTTATTTATTAAAAATTGATTTTTCGAATGATAGATAATTTAATTTTTGATCAAATGAAACATATTTGAGTTAATTTGGAGTTATATTTTGAAAGTTACGAATCTTCTAATTTTTAGGGATTTTTCTAGAATTTTTTTGAATTTTTAATGAAATTTTCACGATTTTTTGGAATTAAAAATTGAATTTTCTAATTAAAAAATGATTTTTTGGATTTTATAAGCGCCCAGGTAATGTGGCGTAATCTGGACCGTCCAATCGCATGGCGATCAACGATCAAGGCAAGATGTGATGTGGCACAACGCGGAGCATCCGATTGGGCAAATAAATTATGATCGTCAATCTTGACTTAAGTCACGGGGTACGTGGCGTGATCTTAGTCATCGGTGAATCATTTTAAAATGATTTAATCTCAGCCGTTGATCAAAGGAGTTATAACGGTTGAGATTAAAATCGATAGAAATGCATCTGAGCGTTCGATCAAGATCCAACATCGGGCGTTTGATGTGTAATTTATAACGCATGCTATGTGGCATCATCTCGGCGGTCCATCTGTGATCCAACGCCCACAACTTAATCGTAACGATTTGCATCCGATGTGTTTCATCAGAGCCATTGATCGAAGATTAAATGTCGATCGGACAGTTACGCCCAATTTGCCCTATAAATTGAGATGTTCTTCGACATTATAAAGCATTCCAGGGTAATTCAACTTAATCGAACTGTTTAGATACTAAATCCCTTAAAGCTCTTGCTTCCATTCGCTTCAAAACTTATTTCCGCGTCCACGGAGTGTTTGAGAGTGAGATTTCGTGGAGAGATGAGGAAGAAATCGACGCTTGAACATCAACGATCGCGTTTTCTGAATTTTAATGAATAGCCTTGATCCGGCAACTAAATTGAATCCATTCGAGCGCAATCTTGGGTTAGGGATCGTGTTTCATCCTAATATATCTTTGTATATCTTTAGATTTCATTTTTGCATCGTAATTTGAGTTAATTTCAATTTCAATTTCAGTTTTTCGCGATTTTATTTTTCAGAAATTTCTCTTATGTTCATTCGATGATTTCTTTGTGAAATCAAATCCAAATTCAGTGATTTTGATTCCGTGGATTCTTCTTTGAGTCCTCTCTCTAAAATATCAATTGCCTAATTTTTATCACTATTTCATCGTCCGATTTGATCAAATTCGAAGAGATCTTCAGAAATTCCCTAATTTCCTGTGGATTCGACCCTTATTTACCAATATACCCCTCACTTCGTGGTTATTTCTTAAAATTAGTGAATTTGGATATTATTTGGACTCTTGATCGTGAGTTTTTAATGACCTTGTAGTCTAGATTTGTCACTAACCCCATTTAACTTCATAGAAGTCAAATGCTTGAATTCTCATATTTTTATGAGTTATGTGGATTCAAGGAATTAGTTGAAGTGAAATGAGATCATAGATATAAATTATCTAAAAAGAGAACATGTGCTTTATCTTTATATGAGGTTGGTCAACCTTTTCCACCCTTCTTAGGAGGTTAGTCCAACCTTTCTACCTCTATAGGAGGTTGGTCAACCTTTACACCTTTTTAGGAGGTCATTCAAGCCATTATACCTTCTTAGGAGGATTGTCAACCCTTTTAACCTTTTTAATAGGATGGTCTAGCCTTTTCACCTTTTTAGAAGGTTAGGAAAACCTTGTCACATTTTTAGGAGGTTGTTCAAAAATTTTCATATTTCTAGGAATTTTTTCAAACCTCTTCACCTTTTTGGGAGCTTGGTCAACCATATTCTTAGGTGTGGTCATGCCATTCAACCTTTTAAGGAGACTAGTTGCTACCTTTTAGGAGACTAGTGATTCTTGAGTAGTCAAAGGTGGTCCAAGGCATTCTTGAAAGGCCAAAAAGGTCAAAACTCTTCTCTTTTATTTATTATTTATCAATTTATATCTTTCCTATTTTTAGTAAGAATTTATATTTATAAGAGGAGAGAGAGGTAAGCTCACCTCCTTAGGGAAGTGGTAAGTTACCACTTCTTAGAGAGTGGTCAACCCTCTTTCTTAGAGGTGGTTGTGGCGCCCACCTCTTTAAGAGGGACTCTCTCATCTCATTAGAGGGTAGTTATGGTTGTGACCGATAGATCTAACTTCTATTATTCATTTGGTAGCACCCAAAAAGACTAAATCTCTACAATTAATCCAAGGGAACTTCTAAACCCAACAATAAAATAATCTTTATCCTCCTTTTTTTGTTGTTTTTTCTCTCTCTCAACGTCAGGCTATCAGAAAGAAAAGGAGAGGCTTATGCCCAAGCTTGGCATTATTTGGTGTTCAAGTTTTTTGTACAAGCAAGATCAAGCAGAGGGTTGAGATCGTAACAAGACTAGCATCACATGGCCTAAGATTGGCATAAAAAATAGGGTTTGTGTGAGGATTTGGATCTGATTTTGTCTTGGAATCTTTTCCATGGATTGTGTAAAACTTATTTTCCTTATTAAAATTTTAATTTATTCTCTCTTCTTTAAACAATCTCTCATCATTACCAGATTTCTTGAGCACCCGATTATTCACCATTCTTCACACATCTTCCATTCCATCATTCTCATCTCTCTATTCCATCATTCTAGTCTCAATCTTTTCATCATTATTTTTCATGAAATATATATATATATATATATTTTTTTTTAACTCATACCATATTCCAATTTTTTGTCTTTCCATATTTCTCCAAAATCCCTTCTACCATTGTTTTCCCTATAATAGTATCTCTATCCATAAAAGCACTACTCTCATTACCTAGACTCCTTAAGGATTTGACCCTCACTTTACTATTTTATAAGGTGAGGAATAAAAAATATTTTTTCATGAAATCGATTCAAAAAAAAGATTGAAAATACCTCGAGTTCATCAGTAGTGAGGACGAGTTTAGGGAATAGACCATAGAGTTCACACATGTGGTTTGCCTTTGTGTATTGAAATATATGTAGTAAATCAAAGTGAGAATAATCACATAGAGCAGAAGTGGACTGGTGATTGAAGCTCAGGAGATAGATAGTGAAAAGGCAGCCCAAAGGGAGAAGGGAGTGGCAAGCAAAGCTCTAGGAGTCTAGCCCATGCAATAGGAAGAGATGAGTGGAATTGTAGAAAAGTCTGAGTATAGCCCAAAAAAATGCCAAGATTCAAACGATCCAATCAAGATAGACATGGGCTAGGGAACAAAGCTCATGAACTTAAGAGAAACAAGCTTGTTTGAAAGGATGGAAAATTGAGCATAGCTATGAAGTTTAACAATGGGGTATCAACAAGCTATACGGCACCTAAAAATTTTTACATGATTTTCCCTTGACACAACATTCATCTAATTGCTTCTAAAGATCATTTTCATAGGCAAGGAGAACGTACGGGATGTTTGGTCCCTTAACTAGGCTAAAAGTCTTGTATTGAAAGAGTTGTGAGTTGAGCACACAAATTTCAATGAATCCAAAATACAAGGACTTTAAATTAACTAATCATTGCTCCCCTCTTATTTAATTGTCATTCTCTTGGGATTGATTAATAGTGATTGCCACCTTTCTCACAATTAACAAGACTCCCTCTTAAATATTGGGCCAACAAATCAGAGTGCGCCATGATAACATGAAATTTTTAGTGATAAATGTGTTATTTATAATTGATTTATATGCTTATATTTTCATAAACATAGATATTATCACCACAACTTATGATTAAGAGAATAAGATCATGAATTATGTGGCTAATTAAGTCTTGAATTAAGAGTTGTGAATTATTTTTTAAAGTCTTAATTATTACATTTTGGCACTTATTATTGGATTATGTGGCTAACACCACTTGACTCCTTGTGTCAAGTGGACAATATCTCACGTTTTTCTTTCATTTTAAAGAAATACAAGACTTAGGTAAATTGAAATCTAAAGTAATGATTCAAGTGGAGGAAAGCATAAGCGCACACCATGACTTGGTTCAAACAAGGAGGTCTATTATTCAAGGAATAGGAGACGAATCTCAAGTGAAACCCATTTTGGAAACCCATTTTCAGAGGGAGCCAAGTCAAAATTTGGTTTTGGGAAGCCTTTCCCTATTGGTGGAGGCTTGGTCGCATGGACAAGGATAGATTAGAGTAATCTTAACCATCCAAATCACTTAAAATCCTTCGATGATTTTAAGGTTTGGGATGGACACCTATTTAATCTCTTCTTCCCCCCATTTGTAAAGGTGTCTTGGGATTTTGCCCTTGACACTATTCGGATGTTAAGAGAAATCATTTTTTGAGGTCCATTCTTGTCCTAGGGGTGTGGAGAAGATATTTCAGAAAGATCTACCAAGGAAACAAGGAGAAGCAGCAGTTTTTGAGTGACAACAAGGTTAGTGTGGATTTCTTCCTTTGATACTCTGATTTTGTATCCTTCTTTCTAGATAATGTGTCTAAAATATAGCAAAGATCGATAGCTTTCCAATGCCATTGATTGCAACCAAAAATTTATCCAACAAAAGCTATAGAGAAAATATTTTTTTCCTGTCATTGGCCCCAACTGGTGCTCCGATCATGCACAAATTCTTTTTAAGCTTGAGTCGACCAAGTCAACCCGACTTAAGAAGAGGTGAGGAGGAAATTCTCTCTCCTCCAATTTTAAATAAGAGGAACCCCAGAAAGGTATTGATAACTATAGAAATTTCAATGTAAATCATTTTCTTGTCCCAAAAATAGAAAACTTCTAAAAGTCCTAAAATAATTATTTTTCATTGAAGTTATAAATTTTTTGCTTGAGCTAGAAACATTAAATGATACTACTGGCACTCAAATTCCATTTCATCACACCATACTGATAACAAGCAATCTTAACATGATAAAACATGAGTATTAATGCAATTTAAGGCATAAAACATTACATTTATGTGCATGTTATCATACTTTGAGTGCATTTCTATCATTCTATGCAATTTTATGTTATAATCTCAAAATGCGTTAATTTACGGTTAATTATGATGAATTAAAGATTAAAGATTTTATAACCCATCTTTACTTGAGATTATAAGTGTTTTTAAAGTTAAATAATAAGAGAAATTATTTTTATAAACATTCATTTAAATTTCTAAACTTAAAATCTTAAGGAAATGAGTGTATTTTCGAAATATAAATTAAATCTCTTGTTATTTAAATATTTTGAATTTTTAGAATGATAGATAACTAAATTTTAGATCAAATGAAAGAAATTTGGATTAATTTAGAGTTGTATTTTAAAAGATATGATTTTTACAATTTTTAGGGATTTTTCTGGATTTTTTCCAATTTAATTTTCGATTTAAAATCGTTTAAAATGATTAAAAAAATTGGCAAAAATCTTTTTACTTTTCGCGCGGACCACGTGGATGCGACGTGGCACTGAGGCCACGTGGCAGCGCCACGCGGTGCCTACGTGGCACATATATTTTATTTATTTCATATATTACATATATATAAATGGGTCTTCAGCCTTGCCTATATGGGAAGGGGTAATTGACCCTTTAATCCGTCGGGCCTTATAAACCCGTCGGACTTCACTAATTTTTTCCGTGTGGGACTAAAGTCCCACACAATGTTCTAAAATGCAGGCGACGTGGCACACATCGGAGCGTTGGATCGTCGGCGCCGCAGAAGATCTCGCGCGTCGATCGCATGAGCGTGGTCCACGATCAAACAAAACGCACGTGGCGTTGTTAAAAGAGTTATAACGGCCGAGATGCGTCGGCGCGGATCGCATCTCAGCCGTTCGATCGCGATCTAAAGGACGACGATTCATGCGTTTTATAACGCACACGATCCAAGCTTCATCGGGCCGTCCACTGGCGATCGGATGATCGAGATTTAACGGAAACGGTTCGTGATGAACCGTTTCATCACAGCCGTTCATCAAGCGATCGGATGGTTACGAAATGACGCCCTTTAAATAGACTTGTTCTTCACGGTTGTATGCATTTGAGTTGGATTTCAATCAAATTGACTTGTCTAGACACCGATCCTCTCGTTTCTCTTGATTTCATCCTCTCCCTCTCTCAATTCCGCATCCATAGAGGGGTTGAAATCAAGATTTGGTGGAAAATCGAAAGAGAAATCGCAGCTTGAACCTCGTCGTGATGTTCTTGGCGTTTTCGGTGATTAATTGGCTTAATCACCTCGTTTCGATCACTAAATGGGTTTAGTGGAAGCGGTTTTTCCTAGATTATCTTCCTATTATCTTTAATTTTTATTTAGATTAGGTTTTAGATTTCAATTTTATAAATTTTCATTCTAAATCACGATTTTAACGTCCGAAAATTTCTCTCCACTTTAAATTTCGATTTCGCCGCGAAATCAAGTCCAAATTCGATGATTCTTGATTCCGTGGATTCGTTTTGAAGTCTTCTTTCTAAAAACATCATTTTCCCTAATTTCTCATCTCAATTCATCGTCCAATTTGACCAAATTCCAAAATATATCTCGAAAATACCTAAATTCCCTGTGGATTCGACCCTTATTTACCATTATACCCTTCAATTCACTCTTAATTCCCCAAATTGGTAAATTCGGAATAATTTTTGACACGAGACCGTGTGAAATCGACGACCTCGCGGTCTCGTCTCGTCACATACCATTATGTGTTGGCAGGGGTCATCACTCCTTAATGTCATATGTCAACTCTAAAAAAATTAAATTAAATTAAATAAAAGAATGATGCTACCAATTCTTGGTGGCAAACAATGATTGATGAAATCTAAACAAACGATTTAGATAATACCACACTGTGCAATCTTGTAGATAGCCTTGAAGTTTATTTCAGTTTATTTTTAAATAAATAAATTTCAATTAAAAATCAATTTCTCCATGACATTGATCCCAAATATTTGCAAAAAATCCTGGAGAAAATTTAGAAAATGAAAATTGTCTTTTGAAAATTTAATCATTTTAAACAAAGATAATATGCATTTATGATCATTTTCATGTGTCAAAATCTTTTACATCTCCGGACCTATTAGAGTTCATTCCCTCTCTCTCTGGGGTTTTCGTGGTCTTATTTTTTACATCAGGTAAATAACTATATGTAGTAATATTAATGTATGAATTTACACATTATCAGTCTCTCTAACTTCTCTCTTTGACTTCTCTCTTGTTTTACTTTTGACTTACTTCAGATTTATTTTTCATCAGAAATATCTTCTTTCTTTATTTCTCAAAATATATTTTTCCCTAAAATCCAAACCATTCACTTATCCAATTGATTTGACTCTATGATGTCCCAAGTCAACCTCACTTTCTAGTGAATTGGTACCTTGCAATTAAACCTTACTCACAATTATTTTTAAAATAATATTTTTGGTTTACTTTATTTTTTCTTTTTAGGGAATTTTCTGACATCAAAATCATCAATAAAGTTTTTTTTTCTAAGTACATCCAACTCATTCAATACTTGGGTTTCTAATTCCTCCAATTGAATCCGTTGCTATCTTGCTAGAGTACGTCTATACCATTTGACTTCAATGAGCTCAACTAGGGTTAATTTTAACTTATAAATAGCCCATAAAATTTGCATTTTGTGGACTTGGGAAATTTTCTTGATATATTGCATAAAATGTTGGGATAGTTCAATAACACATGAAATTTTATACATTCAAGCACTTAATGATAGTATTTTACATTATCATTCTTTGCATGCAATTGCGGTAATTCTTGGAGATGATTTCAGCAGCACACAATCACTGATGCTGATGAATCATAAAAGTGGATGGCAGAGGGGAAGGCTCTACCACCTTGAAAGAAAAGTGATGAAAGCTTGAAACCATAAAAGTGATGACACCTTGAAAGAAAATTCATGCCTTACTAAGGTAACCATATAAAGCGCATATTAGAAATAAACTTCCCCTTCTCAAGAGTACTAACTTTCTGGAATATCCCAAGAGTGACACATTGTCATATTACTCATGACCTCCAAGAACTGTCATTATTGGGAGCATTGATTTGGTCAACTCTCTATTCTATAAACTTTCAAAACATTCTACAATTTTGGACTTTGTTGGAATCTTCTACATGCTTCTAAAATTTTTTACATTTCTTTAGAAACTTAAGTAGTCTTCTAGATTTTTCGAGAAGCTTATGGATATAACTAAAATCTTGTGGGTCTTTCTAGATGTTCTAGAAATGTATGAACATCTTCTAGAGAGAGAGTCTTTAGAAGCTTCTAAGGAGTTCTAAAAAGGGATGAGGTCACCCCAAGCTTGGAGAAACTAAATGAGGCAACTCCAGAGCAACATAAGAGAGTGAAACTTTTGTGAAGGAAGGATTAAAGGTGAGAGTTGAAGCAAAGGCACTTGGATAGTTGCAAAAAAAGAGAAAGACAAAATAGAATCTTTTAAAGAAGTTTTGTGAAGAGGTAACACGAAGTGTGGCTCTTCTTGTTGGTTAGTCCCTTTGGTGACATTGGTCTCTTTTCTCCTCTTGTCATAGCTGTTTTGGACCTTTCTTGTGAACATTTTCATCCCATTTAAGAAGGTTTTTTTTCTCCATTTTTTCTCCAAAAAAATCTCATCCCTAGATTTTTTTGGTGGATACTTGAGCATAGTTGGATTCCTATTTTTAGACTCCTTTTAGAAAAGATCCTCAACAATTATTGGATATGAAGCAGATGCAAGATGAAGTGCACTAACATAGAATATTTCATCCAAGTCATGATTTACCCTTCTTTGCTGCATCCATATCACATACAAGATACATAATCATCCAATTCTTATTCTACATAAAAGAAGAGAACACAACGTACATCTTCATTCAGCATTACCAGTGTGGCAGCTCGACGGAAGAACAAGGAGACAAGAACGCAGTAGGGGAGTCATGAATTACGATCAACCTACGAGGGCGATACCTTGGAAGATGAGAGAAGAAGCGATGTACTGGTTCGCCGCCTGCGTCGGGTGAACGCCGTCCCAGAACACGTAATTTGCTGGATTTTCACACAATTCATGCCGCTGCGGCTTGCACAGCACTGTCGTCCGCGACGTGCCCGTGCCGCAGCAACCTTTCGTCGCCTCGGCAAACCCTAAACACGTCATCATCCCTCCTCATCAAGGACAACTTGAAAAACCGGAGCACGACAGTTACTAGTACTCACCGTGTTCGGAAGGGGAGGAAATAAGCTCCATCAGCGGCTTGTAAATGTCTAAGACGACGAGGTTTAGGCCGGGGTGCTTAAGCGAGAGCTCTCTAGCCGTTGCGTTGAGGTTTTGATTGAAGGTCTGGGCGCGGGTGTTCAAGCTGGAGATGCATCCGTTCCCATGAAACAGATTGATTGGAGCAGGCAAACAACCCATTGGTGGGAGAGTTGTTACGCCGATCTTGCGAGCTCCTAGGCTGTGGAGATCCTGCATGACACCTCGTCGAAAAGTGACTGAGAGGAAGAGTGGAAGACAGACAAGGAAAGGCACACTGAGAGGGTGAAGGAGAAAAAGAGAGGCGGAAACAGTAAAATACTGAGGGAGGGACAGACCAACACAGGAGAGAGAAAGACACAAACAGATTGCGGGGGACAGAGAAAGCGCGAGGAGAGAGAAAAGACTGCGAGAGAGAGGAAAGGAAAAAGACGGCGTGAAAGAGAGACAAAGAACGAGGAGAGAAAACGAGACAAAAGCTCAGGGAGAGAAACTCCGAGAGTGAGGAGAAAAAAAATTCAGAGAGAGAGAGAGAGAGAGACGTACCTCAACAAAAGAGGCAAATCTTCGGACTAGAAGCTCAGAAAACTGATCTAGAGTGTACATCCTGCGCAACGAAGGATTGATGTAGAAGTTCTGAAACAAGTCCCCATTACCGAAGCTCATCAAGTAGACAGCCCCGGACAAAATGCGCCTTGCCTGCTTCTTCCCCGCCACCTTGTCCAGCTTGACCCGATACTCCTTGTAGCTCTCCAACTGCTTCGCCAGCGATAGAGCGTTCTACCAGAAAAAGAAAAAAGAAACCTTCCATTACAATTGGAAAGACGAACTAAGTGATCCAAATAATAGACGCTCTTCTTCTCACGTAGATTTTTGAAGTTCCCTCGTAGTACCCAGAACCAGCTGATGCGAAATTCACGCCCTCCAGCAGCCTCTTCCCGGACGCTTCCTTGCTAAGATATGCCGGAGGAGAACCAGAAAAACCCATAGCTTCAGCTGCGCAATTCCCCGACAGATTATTTAAAAGCTATCTTTCAACTTTAATATATTGGATTCCTGTGAAGAGATGAATGAAGGGTTTTGCCTGTGAAGTCAATGACGAGTTTCCCGTCGGAGAATCTCCCGGTGGGTTTATGGGTTGTGAAGTTGATTCCATAGGGAAAGAAGTCAGCTTTGAAGGCTGCAGATATGTAGTTATTATTCCCCACGTCCGTGGACGAATCCCCGAAGATGATGATAGCAGGCACGAGAGCAGCACGAGCAGAAATAGACGAGAAAAGCGCCGCCGCCATGCACGCTAAAGCACGGCGGCGCCACAGCAAAGCATTAAAAACACTCCTCATTTGCCCTTCTTTTAGAAAGAGATGCAGAGAGGTATAGAGATATGGACGTTGGACCGGTTTAAATAGAGGTTTTGAATCTTACCCCTTTATGTTACGGTAGGTGGGAGTCCGACGTTCCCACCAACCGTACCTTAAAACTCCAAAAAATGGATAGATTTAGATAGAGATGTAGAGAGAGAAACTTCCCCAGTAAAGCAAAGAAAACCAGTTGTCAAGGTTCTCCTTGACACGAACAGCCGGAAATAGGGCGGTGGTGTGTTATCTCCCTACATGGAATTCACAAGGGTTAAAAAGCCAGCCAACCGGACAAAGATAATCCGTTTTTCTTTCTATCCTTGTTCTTTTACTTTTGACTTGCCGCGGCGGAAAACTCCAAAACAGACTGTTTTCTCTCCTTGTTCCCGTTCTAGGAACGATTTGGAGTCAACCGTCAACAGGGAAAAATGGAGTAAGTGAGCTGGATATGGAGTGGAAAATTACTTGATCAATTGACTGATCAAGTGGTGGGATATGCTGTGAGATCGTTTATCTGCGATTTGTTGATCGTCATGGATAGTTGAAAAAGTTCATGCAGGTCAGTTTTTACCAGTAAGCCCATATGGTTGTAGATCGATCATATGACCCTGGATCATGAATCGATGTGGTGGAACTTTGGTACGGATCAATGAAGAGAAAGAGAGAGAGAAAGAGATCTGTATCTCTTATATCGCTATATTAAGAGCAGGAGAGGGAGTTTTCATGCTTGACGCAGAGTAGAAAGAACCGCGCCCGCCGCATGGAGCTCTTGCAGAGCCAGATCTATCTCTCACTGGAACAGGATAGCTGTGACTGTGAGCGCGTGTTTCTCAGATAGAGAGAGAGAGAGAGAGAGAGAGAGTAAGAAAGAGAGCATTAGTTACGGCTCGTCCGTCAAGTCCTTGGCGACAGAGTGTCATACAGTCTTTGCCGGCAAGTCCGGTCTGATGGGACACTTGTCCATCTGACCAGGAGTTCTCAATTAAAGGTTTAAATGGAAAATATGTCAGACTGAAGCGAGATAGAAAATGGGGCTTTGGGACAATCTGCATGAATTTAAGAGAACTTACCTGACGAGGTTGTCACAGTAACTGAGTAATGATAATTGGCAGTATCGGCCGAACGAGAAAGCTAGATGAAGAGAAAAAAACACGAAGTGCAGAATTCTAGATGCAGATCTGATAAAAATGAATGGAGAAATCAAGCTATGGCCAACACAGCACGAGGTAGGGGCTTGGGAGAGCACGCAAGGAAGAGCTGAGTAATGACAGAGAGGTTCCATCAGCTCATAAAGGACAGAAGGGACATCGAGACAAAGCAGATGCCAACAGCTCTACCACCTTGACCACCAGCTCTACCACCAGCTCTACCACCTTGACCACCAGCTCTACCACCAGCTCTACCGGTTTCAGTCACTAACCCATGACCAGACCGACACTAATCACCCTACCCGGTCCAGCAACTGCTAAGCAGTGCAGCAGAAATAACAAATCTCTCACTGTAATGGTAACCAAAGAAACTGAACAAATACTCCTTAACCATGTTATAATAGGCAGGAATTTCGAATACAAGTGTCCTCTCTGCCTTCCTCCATCTCTTCCGGCTCTTGTCTGTACTTCCTCTGTTTTTTAATGGTATCAGAGTCAAAGAGGACCGAGACATGGGCTATCGAGGACACGGCGCCTGTACCCCTTCTATCTTTTACCTCTTCTCAAATTAAATAAAGGGTGACATGGCCTCATTATGGCTGTCTGCCCTGGCCAAAGTTCAGTTGTAAAATACAAGTTGACACCAAATCTACCTCAAATATAATGAGCAAACCCTCTACAATGAAACTTACCTTTTCTCATTGCACAAGATTAGATGTATCTCCACGAGATGAATTAAATGCATATTTATATGAAACTCTTTATGAGATTGATCACTTTATTTTTGCACCAAATCCGATGAGATCAATACCCCATTGCTGTTGAAAACACAAACTTGGAAGTCAGAAATGATATCTCAACTGACGGAAAGCAAATAAAGAGTTCAAATACATTGACAAGTTGAGGTCAAATCTACTAGAAACTATGTTATGCATTCAATAGTATTTTGAAAAATTTAAAAAAGAAATGAGCTCATAAAGTTAGAAAATTATAGATTTGGAAAGAGGAGGAAAATTTGATTCCAAAGAGTCCAAGAACATGCGAATAGGATCAAGAACATGAGAGAAAATGATGATAAAAAAAATTCAAAAAAATTGATGTCAAAGGGAGAGAAAATGGTGAATTTATCTGATTGTTCATCTAATCGTACAATTAAAACCTAACTATGCATGATTTTCATGAAATACTCATTCCTAAACGTTAAGAAAATGAACAAATATTTCAATTCATGCAAAATCATGGTTTTAGTTCCAATGTCACCAAATTTAACACATACCTAGGGATTAATTGATTTTTCATGGGATGTCCAACAAGGATCGAGAGCACCAGAGCTGGCCAGAAGAACTAAGAAAAATCAAGAAATATATTAATTTCTAGAAAATGAAAAATAACTTGCCAAAAAGAAGAAAAAGATTATAAAATATTATTGTAATGAATCCAAGCCATCTGATTTTCCATTAATCAAGGTGTATGGCTTAGATGGAGCCACAACACCTTGAGTTAAAGAGGAGAGAGGAGAGAGAGACAGGTGGTATGAAAAATTGTAAAAGCCTAATTGATCTAGTCCAAAAAATGAATGCCAAGGATCTCATATTTTGGGATGATCTAATTTTTTGTCGTTGATGTTAAACGCACAAGCTTGGTGGTTGGGATTTAATGTCACCAATGGATGCCCCAAATGCAACTATGTGTCTAGATTCATGTATTTATAACAAATCACGATGTGACATGAATCCCAAGGTGTTTAAGTGAAGATCAATGGCGTGAATTGAGTATCTTTAGATTGATACCTATAATTTTTCCATGTATCCTACGATGAAACAATGTAGAATCTGTCATGGAAAAGTGCAAGAAAAAGATGGGTATAAAGTGAAAAAGAGTTAAGTAAAATGCATTGCATGTCACCCCCTCTGCACCATTTCAATGCCCCCTAGGCATTGGTACCCCATGTGGCCCACATGACTCCTCTAATGCGCATTCATAGATGTGGCTTTTTGTAGGCCTAGTAGCCCTTGGCCCTCACTAAAAGATGAACTTGTGTGCCGCCAAGTGGCAGCATTGCCATATTAGCTTGAAATTCATTTTTATTGAAAAAACATACCCTAGAAAAATTGAAATTAATTCAAGAAAAAAAAGAAACACATCAAATTTTTCCCAGATTTCAAATTGTACCTTTTGATGCAAAGATCTAATATGGATGAAATTATTTTCAAAAATCTCTGTTTTATTTAATCTTTCTACCATTCATGATTCCCATAAAGAATATGAAAATAAATAAAGAATAATCATTCCAAGATGGCACTTTGGTTTTACAACTCTTGACTTAATCGTCATCCTTTGTATGCCATTCTTTGTAATTTCTTCACTCAAGCCCTAAAAATTTCAAACTCAAAAAATATAATTAGTTCTACGTGTTTTCATAATGAAAAGGGCCAAAGATGAATTTTATTTCTATTTTTTTTTTTAAAAGGGCAATAAGTGCTAAAGCACGATGAATGTAAAAACAACAAAAGAACAAGATAATGTGATATGAATTCATGCAAATTCTGTATTAGATTTTGATAATAATGACAAAAATGCAAATAATAGTTGCATGTTATCATATATCCAATATTTGCTCCCTCAAACGCTTTTTTTCTACTAAAGAGGATCTTTCACTAAAAAGTTTCTAAAGCAAATGTTTATACCATTTTGATTCTCATAATCTTGATGTGCTCTTTTTTTACAAATGACCCCCAAAAGACATTATTCATAGGTATAGCTTGGCATCCAACAAGCAGGTTACTTGCCTTGTCGATTGGTTTAAATTGATTCTTTATTAATTAATATATATTGATGTAGCAAATTAATAAGGTTTACCAATAAATATTATTAAGTCAATGAAATGTTATTACATAGCAAGATATATGGTCCTAGAGGGTCACATATATTTGGTCAATAGATGTTGGTAATATACACATAATATTAAGGGTTTCGTGAAAAGTTTATATACCCAATATCTATATAAAAAGGGAAAACGACTACACCTAAGAGTTCTTATCCAAACCTTGATGGAAAACTCTCTCGTTCCTTCTTTTTATCTCTTGGTGAAGAGCACTGGAGAGGAGATCCAAACATCCAACGATCATGTGGACATCACTAGAGGCCAGACACTTGAACAACTTTAAGAAATCTATACTATTGAATACAACTTTAAGAAATCAGTTCCTGGTGCCTCATTATTTTGAATGTTTGATTCAATACCTTCCATTACACTCGATGTTCTGACCAAAATTTGAGAGCTTATCTAGCCTTAGATCCCATAATTAAATACATATAATAGGTGTATATTATGGACATATGATCATTAATAAACATTTGTATGCATGTTATCATAATGCATATGAGACATGCTAAGGAATGTTACCTCTTTGATTCATCTATTGGAAAGCATGCCATCTTTTTATCAAACTCAATTAAACTTTTGGGCCATCACAAACCTCAATTTATCTTTGGATGATGTAGAGAAACATAAACTTCTCCGAATGCAGTGATAGCATGAAATGTATACATGAATTCACATGATTATTAA